>VXBX01004949.1:60356-65356 GCA_013400415.1 Scytalopus superciliaris
TATTTATAGTACAGTGATGTACACCTACCTAGATCTACTAGGCCTTTTTTTTCATTACTCATGCAGATTATTTTTAACACACTACTGGATTTTTCACATCCAGTTGCAGAAATAGCACATAAAACAGTGCACTTGACCACAATTGTCTGAGATTTTAAAATTTAAGTTCCCTATAAGGGAACAAAATCCAACAGCTACTGAAATTCAGCTCATCTAAATTAAATAACAAAACCCACACCAAAATCAAAACCACAAAAAACTCCAACAAACAAAAAAACACAAACGAACCCACAAAAAAACCTCAACACCTCTCCCCAAAAAACAAAAACCCCCTCAAAAAACCCCAAAGTCCCCCAGAACCAAAAAAAAAAAAAAAAAAAAGAAAAGAACCAAAAGGTATACCAGGAGATGGTGCATATTTCTAAAAACAATTTAGCCATATTTCAAAACATTGACTCCTAGATTGTCACATTAAATAATCAACAGGTAAAAACCAGGTTAGCAACTGAAATACACAGTGAGCCTGCTGCTCAGACAGGTTAAAATTCCTGTTGTGGTTAATCTGGTTTGAACATGAATTATTTGCAATCACAGACTTTGTACTGGTCTAACACATGTATGCATATGAGTGTCAAGCATCATAAAAATAGATTAAAAAGGGAAATACCTTCAAACTGTTGTTAAATAGCCTCTTGGAAATGTGAACTATGAGAGAGGGAATTTTTCCTCCATTTTCTTAATAAGTCACAGAGTTCTGTAGCTGCCAGACGAACTACCAGATTTTGGTTAACTTCACCCCTTGGGCACTTTGTTTTCAGAAGGCCCACAGCTACCTGGTTTGGAACAATATTGTTACAGAACCATAGAATATGCTCAGTTGGAAGAGACCCATAAGGATCATCCTTAGCCCTGCACAGGACCATCCCCAAGAGTCACACCATGTGCTTGAGAGTACAATCCAAATACTTCTTGAACTCTGGAAGGCTTGGTGCTGTGGTCGCTTCCATGGGGAGGCTGAGTTATGCTGAAGAGTACCAGCCACCAGTACCACCAGGTGGCTGTGGCTGTGGCCTGGTTGGAGACCTGCCCTCACTGCCTCACTTGGGCTGCTTCACTATCCAAAGCCTGTTATATTCTAAAGCTGCAGCAGATTTGCTATGCTAAATGCATACTGACTGCCCAGGGGCACTCCAGGGATTAATGAGTAGTTTTGTAGCCAGACCAACCTAAGAATTCCATGAATAATCAATGGTACTTGAGGCTTTTTGGGTAATTGAATTGCAAACCTAGTAATAACCAGAGATGTATCAGCAGCAGAATTATGCTTATGCCTGCCTCTAAATGTACAGACTAAAGAAAAAACCCCACTGATTGTGAGGATTATTTATCTACTTCTATACCTATATTAAAAAAGGAGAATCTATAAATTTGTGAATCTGATTAATGTTCATCCTCCATGAGTCACCCTCTAATTGTACCTAAACCATGTGATTCTACTACACCCAGTGGCAAGATTAGGAAAGAGGTAGAACACAGTAAAACTATATGTATTTTTAATGGTGGAAGGAAATTTTAACACTAGAAAACAGATTGTAATGAGTTAGCCACGGATAAGCAGATAAACAACATCACATGACTAAATGTTTCTGTGTAGAATCATCTCTAATTAGATCTTTTACAATAAGTTGTCCTGTGGATAGAGAAAAGCAGTGCCATGTGCAAAGTCACACTTCATTTCTCTGTAAAATGTTAGGTTAGAGTACAGGTAAGTGTTACAGGCTGATGACTAGGTGAACAGGGATTTTTCTAATGTATAATTAAAAGCAGTATTGAGAATCAACTGGGCGTTTTTTCCCCATGAGCAATGACATCAAGAGGTCAAATAATTAAGTCATCTGAAACAAACAAGAAGGAAGAAGAAAATCAATCACAATTATCTGTATACATAAGTACGGAAGTAGCAAGTGTAGCTTATTGTAGGGGTTGCCCCTTGCCAGACCTGCCACCCACTAAAGCCTCTCTATCACTCCCCTCTGCAACTGGACAAAGAAGAGGAAATATAACAAAGAGTTCATGAGTTAAGGACCACAGTAAGACGCCAAGTCTCAAGCTATGAGCTCGCCCAAGCAGTTCTACTGTAAAAACTATACAAGGCTCCAAAAGTTCACCTGCTAAATTTTTAGAAGACCCCTCAATTCTTTAAACACATATAGGAGAAAAGCTGCATACATTTTCTCAGGGGGTACTTTTACTGGTAAACTTTGGGAAATAAGACTACTTAGCAAAAGCTTAAAGGGTAATATATAACAAAAATAAAGCATTCCCACAAAGCATTGACTAGCACATGCTAACCCATACAACTTAGCAAAACCAACCCATCCAGTCTCAAGCTACCCAAAATATTAAGAAAAGAGATTGTGAGAAGAAGAAAATAAAGAGAGAAAAAGAGGAAAATTATAGCTACTACCCAAGAGTCCTGTGCAAGTTCAGCTTCCATGTATCCAGGTTCTAGGTTGTTCACAACATGGAGGGCATATGTTGGTGCTTTTATTTGCTGTGGCCACCCCTCCCAGACAGGGCTAGCCCTTCCTACACACACACGCACACACACACACACACACACACACACACACACACACACACGCACACACACTTGAGTTGATCCAATTATTAATATAATAATCCAGTGTCTCACAACTGGGAGATGTCACTAACTACTACCATGGACAAAACAGACTCAAAGTGGAGGTATTAATTAATTTTATTGCTAACTAAATCAGAGCAGGATAATTATAAGTAAAACACATCTTAAAAATACTTCTTTCCCCACCCCTCCCTCCTTTCCAAGTTGTATCTCCACCTCCCAGTGGTACAAGGAAATGGAGAATGGGGGTTATGGTCAGTTCATCACAGGATGTTTTCTGCCACTGCTCAGAGAAAAGAATCTTTGCCCTGATCCAATCTAGAGTTCCTGCTATGGGAGACAACATTCCATAAACTTTTCCAGTGTGAGACCATCCCACAGACAACAGTTCTTCATTAACTGCTCCAACATGAGTCACTTCTCTATAGGGTGCAATCCTTCAGCCACAGGCTGCTCCAATGTGGATCCCCCAGAGGGCCACAAGTCCTGCCAGGAAAACCTGCTTCATCATGTGCCTCCCATGGGGTTACAGCATCCTTTGGCCATCCACCTCCTTTGGCATGGGTTTTCTCCAAGGGCTGCAGGTGGATCACTGCACTCCGTGGTACTCCATGGGCTGCAGGGACACAGCTGCTTCACTATGATCTTCACCACAGGTTGCAGGGGAACCTCAGTTCTCCTGCCTGAAGCACGTCCTCCCCCTCCTTCTTCACTGACCTTGGTGCCTGCAGAGTGTTCACATGGTTTCACTACTTGCAATTTTCATCTGCACAAGAAGTTTTTTCTGCTTCTTAAATATGTTATCACAGAAGCGTTACTAGCATTCTCCATTGGCTTGGCTCTGGCAGGTCTATCCTGGAGCAGGCTGACATTGGCTCTGCTGGACATGGGTGAAGCTTCTGGCCTGCCCTGTAGCCTCCCTGCTACCAAAACCTGGGCACATAAATCCAATACAGATGGAAAAGTTGAGGGATTGTTAGTGGTCAGACATGATCTCTGTAAGTAGACAGAGCTAAGATTTTAGCAGAGATGTTTCTCTCAAGTGCCAGTGCAGTCATCATATTGTCATTGATTTTCCTCTTGATTATTTTCAGAAGCAACAACCTCTTGATTATTTTCAGACACAGAACAGGTGTTGCTTTTTAATCATTAACAAGGGCTACCTCCCAGCTTCATATTTACAGTGATTTGTAGCCACCCTCTGACACAGGATTCTCCCTTTGATCAGGTAAAGCAACAATCACATGTGACTTAACTGAGCAGCTCCCACACTGAATCACACAGAATCACAGAACATGCTAAGTTGGAAGGAACCCACAAGCATAACTGAGTCTAAATCCTGGCCCTGTACAGGATCATCCCCAAGAGTCACACCATGTTCTTGAGACTATCATCCAAACACATCCTGAACTCTGCCAGACTTGGTGCTGTGACCACTTCCCTGGGGAGCCTGTGCAAGCATCCAACCACCCCCTGGATGAAGCACCTTTTCCAGCCTAAACCTCTCATGACACAATTTCCGGCCATTTCTTTGAGTCCTGTCACTGGTCACCACAGAGAAGAAGGGAGTGCCTGTCCCTCCCCTTCCTCTCATGAGGAAGTTGTAACTGCAATGAGGTCTCCCCTCAGTCTCCTCTTCTCCAGACTGAACAGACCAAGTGCCCTCAGCTGCTTCTCATACGGCTTCCCCTCAAGGCCCTTCACCATCTTCACTGTCCTCCTTTGATCACTCTCTAAGAGCTTAATATCCTTATATTGTGATGCCCATAATTGCACAAAGCACCCAAGTTGAGGCTGCCCCAGTGCAGACCAGAGTGGGACAATNCTCACCAGTCTGACGTCACCCATCCAATATCACCCTCTGTGCTCAACGCATTAGCCAATTGCTTACCCACCACACAATGTGTTTATCCAGCTGTGCTGGAGATTTTGTTCAAAAGGATCCAAAAGCTTTACTGAAATCCAAAAACATTACAGCAACTGTCTTCCCCTGATCACCTAGGTGAGTTACCTTGTCATGAAAGGAAATCAGGTTGGATAAGCAGGACATTGAAGGGGATAGAGGCTCACTGCACGAGAGACATGAAGTAGTGAAGGGGCACCCATTTTCCTGCTTGATATGTCACCAAGACTATTTCTATTACATCATCATAAAATTTTTGTTGTCCTCAGAATATTCCTGATCACTCAGCACAATAATTGCGGCTTCAACTATTTGTAAGTCTACACCACAGACAAAGAGATGGGTATCTCAGAGGAGGTGGGGGAGTGGAATAAGAACGATAATTGTCTTTACCTGTTATCCAAGTCAATTATTAGTTATGCTTACAAGGTAAAATTACAAACCTCATTGGAG
>VXBX01004949.1:70356-77693 GCA_013400415.1 Scytalopus superciliaris
TATTCACTAACATTTTCATCATAAAAGGTTAATCATCAGACATATCATATGGGATTGAAGTATCTCAATCATCTGGTTCTATAGTTCAATCACTGGAGGACCAATTAATCCTTTTATTACAACCAGTTTCAGTTTGTGAAGAGGACTGAGAAGCCTGTTCAACAGACTACCAAACGATTCACACAATTTGCCTTCAGGCAATGGATAAACACAACAAGCTCTGATCTTAGAGATAACTTCTTCTAAAGCAAGACGTTCTTAGATAGTATCCAAACCATAAAATCAATAGCATATGCCCCTTTTAATGCTGTTTCTGCAGAAACACAGTAGAGATATTGCTGCAATTGGTTCTTCATTTGTTTCTAAATGTACACACCTTAGAAATGTCATTCTCTTCATCAGACCAGCTCTATAGAAGACCAAACCGCCTGAAGCTGGTGAAAGGGGAGGGGAAGGGGAAAGAGGAGGGGGCAAACTATTTATGATTCAAAAAGTTTATTCTTCCAAAAGCAAACTTCAGTATTTGGAAGTTCTTTTCATCGATTTCTAACAGTAGCTTGTTTTTGTGATATTGTGTGAATTTTAGCAATGTCTGGGTGTTAGGCCCTTGCTTATTTTCTTTCTCTATTCTTTATTCAGGGAACTGAGAGTCCCTGTCTAAAGAATGTAGTTCTGTGCTTGCCTTTCTTCTCATATTATTTTTCCTTCTTAAAATTCCTTTCAGTTAAAAGAAAGAAATATGAGAACCTAGAAAAACAGGTAAGTAACTAATCATTCAGAAGCACAGTATTTCAACAGAAGAGTTTTCTCCAGATCTTTTCTTTTGCACACAGGTGATAAGTCTTATCTGTTTCTATGGGCTAAGCCATCCCACATTCACTTGTTTGAACCAAACATAGACATAAATCCACTAGAAGACTGAAAGGCTATTCAGTAACACAGAAAAGTGAAACAGGGTTGTCTTAGTTGAACATATTTGTTATCTGAGGTCAAAGGGCAATTATACTTGAGAAACAGCACTGCATGCATCTCTAGAACAGAATTCTCCCCGTTTGTGAGAATAAAACATCACTGGTGTTCACAAGCATTCTATGAATCATTGAGAAGGAGAGTATGGATATTGCTTCTAACATGCAGTACTATCTTTTGGGGGTTTTTTTTCCTTAGAATTTTCCCCACATATTTTCATCCAGTCTTCATGCTAATCAGGGATGATGGCTACTAAGTTTCTGTTGACTAATGAGTGGGACTGGATGGAAGTTAAATGCAGACTATGTTTCTCTGATGCTTATGAATTGTATAAGAGTTGCATCCAAAAGAAGGAAATCACAGCAAAAGAGTAAAATTAAACCCTATATAGTACACCACATCATCCTAAATGTTCTACCACTACTGCCTGATTTGTTGTTTTTTTTTTTCTCCTGGATGTCACACAGGTTTAAAGAGAACAAGAATAGTAGACATTTTGTTTGACCTTTTTCAATAATTCTAAATTGTTTCAGCAGGTAAGTGTTACTGACCACTATTACTTAAGAGTAAGTTAAAAGCTGTTTTAATAATGAAAAACTACATTTTGATTTCTAATACATGAAGTAAATTTCAAGAGTCTGTTTTTTAAAAAAATAATGGTTCTGTGTGTATTCTTTTGTATCTTACTTAGAAGAGCAGTTGTTTTTTGTTTTTACATGAAATAGAAGACATAACTCTTTCAACAATTTTATGAGTTTTGTTTTATTCAATCTGTCCCTGGAAATCTATAACTAAAAGGTCACACATCAAAAGATTTATGCTTTCTTTTATGTGATCTTTTTGTAATAGATCTTCCCTTTCTCTTCTTTATATAGGCAGTTCTTTGTCCATTTGTGGTGCAGATGTTAGTAAGACAACAAACAAAAAAAAGCAAAACAAAACCCCAACCAAAAAACAAAACAAAACAAAAACAAACAAACAAGCAAACAAAAAAGAAACTTCCTACAATCAGAAGAAAGTAATTCACTTGCTTTGCAGATTGCAGCAATTGTGAAATAGGGTAGCCATACAGGCCCAGCAGTCAAAATCCTCTCTGAGAGAGGCACATGCACCAGTGAGCCTTGTAAATCTTTTTTTAAACTCAGTCTCAGTCCTGGATTTATTTGTTTTTCTAAGCAGACTGATCTGGCTCCCTTCAGGACTTACAAAATGATCTGTCACTGTCTACTCAGATAACCTAAGTCAGACAATAATGAAGTCAGCTCACCAGGCTTTGCAAATGGGCCTGGTATCTTAGATCATCTAAAACCTTTTCAATTATTAGATTTCCACCTCAGGGCCTCTTATGCCTCTTTGCCTTTCCCTGGTGAACATGCCTGTGTGCAGATGCAGTCACCCACCCCGGGAAGGTTCTGGGACTGAGAGCAGCCTGGTGATTTGATTCAGCAAAAAACTTCATGTTTCCAAATTAAAGAAGCAGCTTTGTTTTAGTTTGTTCTTATGCTGATGTTGGTATGCTCTTAATGGCCTTGGAGGCTAATCTGTAGTGATCACAGCTATTAAATACTTTTAGCCTTGACTCAGGGACTAATAAAGATATGGGTCTTAGTTAAACATAGCTCTTGACCTAAATCTAAAATGGAAGATTAGTTTGGCACTGGAGTAAATATTAGACTATTTGGGATTAGGTGTGGGTAACCCCAAAGCTATGAAGAAATTATTTATATGAGGCATGACATAATCACAGAATAGTGAAATGGCAGGTTGGAAGGGACAACAGTAGGTCATGTGGTCCAGGCTCCCTGCTCAAACAGAATCATCCCAGAGCACAAGGCACAGGATTGTGTCCAGACAGTTCTTGAATACCTCCAGTGAGGGAGACTCCACAACCTCTTTGGGCAATCTGTTCCAGTGCATGATTGCTTGCACAATAAAAAAGTTCTTCTTCATCATAATAATGAAAAAAGGTATAAAAGAAGGCAGAATTTTGCTTTCCCAATCTGTGTCTTCTCAGGACTCAGAGAGAATTTGTGCATTTTCCCTTCCAGTTTCTATCTGGTTGAATGTAATTATTTTTCACCATATTTTCCTTTGCTACATTGCAGTATAAAAAAATACTAGTTCTCACATTTCCATTACTAGAATATGGATCTTATTCTGATCACTCTGCTTTCAAATCCAAGATAAACAATCCTTGTGCTCTCTACAATGCTCATAACTTCATGTGGTGACATGCATTTCCCACCAAGAGTCAGTGCAGGAGCACAAAGTGCTCACAAAGTCCCGCAAAATCAGAGGTGATAAATCAATCCGATCATCTATCAATTTAGATGGAGGTATTCAATAACACAGCAACCAACCCAGTGACCTGAGCTTGGAAATGAGGCCTTATGGTATGTGTTACCCATACTCTCCCAACTTCACAGCTCTGTCTTAGTTTCCTGATAGCACTCACTGCCTAAAAATCAGCAATGGCTTGGGCTTTATACTAGAGCTCCCTGGTGACTTTCCCAGCATACAGACATAAGTGCAGAGGATGGGTAAGCTCCCAGATGAATTCCAAGCTAGAGATGTAGCCTGTTTCAGAAGCTTTCATCCTCTCCTGCAGATAAAGTGGTGTGAATCTTTGCTTGGTTTCCTAACCAAAGTGTTATAACTGAAAGGTTTCAAGTGAAATTGAGATAGAATATATACTCTTTCAATGGCCCTGACAATATTACTTTGATCTTCATTTTCACTGACTGTGTAAGAAAATTCTTCAGAGTTAGTTCCTTCACAAGTGTTTATTTGACAGACTGTGTGGACTGTTTCTAAAGCTATTTAAAGATTTCCATTCAGAGAATGAACTGAAAAAATTCACTAATGATTAAATTCCACACAAATTTAAGTTTGGGCAGTGGAGTCCCAACCTGAAAGGGAAAGGAAAAGACACAGATGTGGAAATGCTTATGGTCAAAAAGGAAGGACACAAATCAGAGGGTTCACAAAAACTTACAAAGTTTTATCAGTAAGTTATACACATAGTGTGGAAATTGGTATGTTAGTCCCTTGTCTTATAGTATAAACATATGTCAGAGGATTTTGAGTAAGAGGTAGGGTGAAAGAGCAGAGGGAGAGAGGGAGATTAAAGAGAGAGGGAGGGAAAAAAAAGAATATAGGAAGAAAGAAAGAAAGATCACCAGTCCTGGCTTCAGCATTGATCCACCCTGTGTTAAGGGTCCTGAAGATTACCACCAGGGCTTCATGGGAATACATTTTTATATGTGTTTCCCTGCCCTGGAGATAAGTTTCTCACTTACTGTAATAAACAAACAGTTCTTCTAGACCTTTCTAGAAATGGGTCTGAGGGCTTCAGGGGTCATTAGCACTCTTTATGCCCCCACTACTGAGCCAACCTTTGCTCAATAGTTCATGCTGACTTCTTGACCTGATTTCTGCCCTTGTGCTGTACTGTGTTGTGCTCATCCTCAGGACCCAGAACAAGGACATTAGTCCCAGGAAAGTGCTGCCCTACCTCCATATGGCCCCCTTGTCCTGCCACATCCTGTTCTTTCTCACAGCCTGTCCTTACCAACAGTCTTTGGTTGGCTGTGACTATCCAGCTATCAGTGTTTGAGACATACACATTAGCCCCTTGTGGGCTTGTATAGGGCATGGGTTGATTTCAGATTTCAGACTGTGGGTAAAAAAGCATAATCAGAGATTTAAAAATCTAGAGCTTTTGAGAGTCAGTGGTATCCAAAATGTAACATCTCCATAATAAATTCTTCAGTGTTAATGTTTCTTGCATGAAATATGCAATAATAATTATATTTCCTGACAAAAAATCAGAAGCTAGATTTTTAGTTGCATTTTCATATTCATTTCCCGGGAAATCATGTACACATTTATCCCTAAAAATTTTTAAAATCTCAATCACTAATTGTATGTGTATCCATAAAACTAAAGTTCCAATCATTTAGACCATCACATAAGTTACAGACAAACAAGGCAGGAGAAGAGAAAAGTACAGATTAAGGAAGTTACTCAGTGGAGAATAAAAAGCCTGAGAAAGTCAGTTTCTACACTATGGTGACAAGAACAGCATGAGCAAAATAATTTACTACAAATATCAATTGCAGTAATAAGTTTTACAAACAATTTTATAGAAAAACTCAAACTTTTGCAGGGCTGCCCATTAAACATGACAGTTAAAAGTCTGATAACTTGGTTAATAACTCTTATAAACTTAATCAATAATCTAGTCTTGTTCCTGTGATCTAACCTGTTTCTTCTGTTTTTATGGAAAGGCATCATGATAGAAAAAAAATCATGATGGAATTCTGCTATTCACCACTATAAATTGGAAACAACAGTCAATGTCACGTAGCAACATGAAAACCATCATACACCAAAACAGAATTAGTTTCATTTTACATTTGGTAAGAGTTACTAGAAATTCACCAAATATTCTCCTGGTTTGGAGATACATCAATGAGGTAATTAATTACCAGATTTCTGATCTGAAGTACAGCCTACTCAATACAAGGATGAAAAATGTATATGTGAATTAAGGTAAATACATTCTGCAGTGATCTATCTTCCTCTTCCAAACTCACTGTTTGTGGGGTAAAAATGGGAATATTTTCACCTTTATGAGGCATAGAAATACTTCAAGCTAGTTTGTTTTCCCTTGCAGCTTCCACATAACAGTACATATTCCCTTTCTGAAGACTTAAAGAATCATAATAAAACAAAAAAAATCATATAGTGAAGAAAAGGATTTGCAGAGTTTCTTTTCTTCCATTCATACTTTATTTTCCCATTCTCCAGATATGTATTCAGGTTGTTGGCACTTCATGGCAATAATCATACATTACACAGAAGATTATGCATTAGGAAGTAGGAAGTAGACTTTGATGGAATTTAAAACCAACTAATAGCTTTATTTTCAGGTAAAACTTTCTAACAGAAGGCTTTGTGATGACAGTATATGCCACACGAAGATGACTGGCAGACACTAAAAGATCAATACTACTTAGAGATGATGATGATTAGTGTCAGCAGACAAGCAAGTTTTTATGACCTTATGAAGGCAACTGAGAAGCAGAGCCAGACTTGGAGCCACAGACATTTGAAGCAATGCACTGGCTTTCTGGCTAAAATGCATGGCAGAGCTAGTATTATATATTCATCACAGATAATTTCGGTGAAATCTTATAAATATTGTATCAGTCTGACTTAGGCAATGCCCTATGTCCATCTGTTCACATGAAAATCCAATCCCCAATTTACATTAATTGTATGGTCCCATCACAAGAAAGCCCTGGAGTGAGAGCAAGAACCACCTTGGCACCTGTGTCTGCAGTTTACCTGGGTAAGAGCATGACAGGAACATGAAACAAGAAATTATCCTGGGAATAATGAACACAAGCTAGCAGAAACTACATTAATAATTTCTTCCTTTTACAGTTTCCTAGACCCCAGGGCCACAAACACACACACATATGCACATGCACACTTTGCCCATTTTTAATGTTTAACCCAGGTAAAGCATGAGAGCTGGGCATAACATGCTTCCTATTCTCAAGCCAGAAGAAAAACCTTACAAATTGTATGGCAATAGCATTCTCCTCTGAATTCTTCTCTTTCAGCTACACAATTCTCTAAATCACCTATGCAACAAACCTAGCTCCTCTAATTACCTGTATCGGTGTGCAAACTTCAGTCATTTACATGCTTCAAATTTTCAGAAATTTTCTCATACTTCTATTTTGGTACTTAGTTTACAAGAGAGGAGAGAAAATTGTGTAGAAGTTTCATGAACAGACTTTTCCAAATCTGTCACAGACTTGCTGACCTGCTTTTCACAGTTCATCTTTATCAGATTTCTACACATTTTCTTCACTGAATTCCTACTGTTATGTTCCTTACAAATAAGAACTCTGCTTTAGAAATTCAAACATATACACATGTTCCTGTATTAAATAATTAAATATTAAACTTCACAGTGTTAGATACAGAGGTGGGAGGAGAGAAGGGGAGGGGGAAGGAAGAAACGAAAACAAAGGAAAAAATTAGGAAACAAAACTGACATATCCTGGGCAAGGAATTGCAAACTAGCACAGGCCGAAACAAACTAAATGGTGATAATGGAAAAAAACCCAACAACTACTCTTCAGATTTATTTTAGGTTCTTGATGAGGTACACCAACATCTGTACCATTCATGCAAATTAGCAGTGTCTGTGTCAAGAAGTTACATGGGTAAAATACCTGTTTAGTAAAAATCAATAACACTGCCACTACAAGAATCAGTAGGCAAAAGACACTTCTTTTTTGTGACAGCAAAAGGGGTTCAGAATTAAAAGACCTGTTTCAAAAGATGGA
>VXBX01004949.1:85335-99596 GCA_013400415.1 Scytalopus superciliaris
AGAAAGTACAGCTTGTATTACACAGCTCTATGGATTGAGATATGAACAGTTTGAGAAGAACAATACAATATACTTCCAAAACATGCAGGACACTGCTACAATGAATAAAGGGAATTGGAGAAATATAACAATAACTGTTATCATGTTGCTACTTCTAATATTTCTTTGCTTTATCTGTGAAAATTATTATTTTCATATTAAGCATTGTTTTTTAATAACAGTAAGAATTAAAATAATAATGCAATTCAAACTGATGGAAGATCAGTGGTCTGGCAAGATGCACAGAAGAAATTTTAACCTGATATTTTCTTTGTCCCTTGTTTGTTATTTTTGTGCTGGAGTTATACTGACAGATCCTTACAGTCCCTCTCCCGTACCCATCCTCCTATTGTTTACTTGGACAGTGGTAGTACTCCTTAACTGTTTAAATTAACAGAATTATAATCAGAGGGAGACTTTCCTGCCTCTGACAGTTACTTATCCCCCTTTCTGCATCCTACTAAATTATTCCTGTCAGAGATAATACTTACTCCAGGCTCACTTTTTAGGAGCAACTGTCTTAGGAGTCGTGCAACATTTCTCCTCCATATAAACAATGAGAAAGTGCCTATTTGAATACAGTATGTTTTATATGTAGTTAAGAAGGAATGTTTGCAACAACAGATGTCTCAATGTAGGCTAAAGCAAACCCAAATCAAATCTCAAAAAATAAGCAAATTTAGATTCAACTAAAATATGGACTATCAATACTCAGTTGATACACTTTAAAGATAAATGTACAATCAGATGGGACTAGACAGAAAAACAGGACTGAGAAAGTATTTTGTTCTTGGCAGTTGCCAGTACCAGTATTGCTATAGCGAGCAACACGTGAGAAGTCAAACATTTGTCTCTCCTGATGAGAAATTCATAGCTGTGCCTCTTACCATATTAAATGCAATCTGAAAATTCCTGAATGTTATTAACACGGATACACAACCTCAATGTGTCATTACCCTGTACTCACCCACCCACAAATCTATATTGTCCAAATAATCCTCCTGTACAAAAATTATTTGTTACAGGGGTTTTTTATTAGTTTCTTCCCTGAGGACAAGCTGAGCCATAATAATAAAAGAGAGGGAAACAGACACAGATTCAACACCAAAAACTGAGAAGAAAGCAGAATAAGAGCATGTTGTTGTTGATTTAAAACAGATACACACTGAAGGGTTTATTATTTTATTAATGGTACTCTAACTGACATTATTCTGGTGTAATTTGAACAAACTGCCTTCTACTGTAATCTGCAATGACACAAAGCTCTGCAAGAGATGGGATGCTTTGAACAATTCCCATTTTAGATTATGTTTAGAAATTGCATATTTAAAGCTGAATTTACATGTTGAATTCAAATCTTTGAGACTGAACTAGCATATCAAACTAGTGCAGCTGTACATTATTAGAGCAAACTGTGGCTGCTGTTCCAAAGAGCTTTTCTATTTCTCTAGTATATAGCATTGTTCCTTTGTTTGGCAATATATCGCTTCTCTCCAACATGTAAGACTATTTGTGAATTAGGAGCTGTTATTACAAAAGGACTTCATAAGCATTGAATAATGATGTAAATATTTGCCCATGGTAAATATTTGGGTCAGAAGCTGCTATATAGATCTAGATTAGACTCAGAATCATAGAATCACAGTCATAGAATCTGCAGAGCTGGAAGGGACCCACAAGCTCATCAAGTCCAATTCCAGGTCCTGAAAAGGACCGTCCTCAGGAGTCACACCCTGTGCCTGAGAGTATCATCCAAATGCTTCTTGAACTCTGCCAGGCTTGGTGCTGTGACCACTTCCCTGCAGTGCCTGTTCCAGCGCCCAAACACCCGGGGTGAAGAGCCTTTTCCTAATATCCAGCCTAAACCTTCCCTGACACAACTTCAGGCCATTCCCTCGGGTCCTGTCACTGGTCACCACAGAGCAGAGATCAGTACCTGCCCCTCCTCTCCCTCTCACGAGGAAGTTGTAATTACAATGAGGTCTCCCCTCAGTCTCCTCTTCTCCAAGGTGAACAGATCATGTGACCTCAGCCTCTCCTCACACGGCTTCCCCTCAAGGCCCTTCACCATCTTCATTGCCCTCCTTTGGACACTTTCTAAGAGCTTAATGCCTTTCTTATATTGCAGTGCCCAAAACTGCCCACAATACCCAAGATGAGGCCACCCCAGTGCAGAGCAGAGCGGGACAATCCCCTCCCTGGCCCGGCTGGCGATGCTGTGCCTGATGCCCCCCAGGACAGGGTTGGCCCTCCTGGCTGCCAGGGCACTGCTGACTCACATTCAACTTGCCATCCACCAGCACCCCCAGGGCCCTTTCTGTGGCACTCTTTTCAGAAAGCTTATCAGTAGTAGTGTTTTCTGACCTTTCTTATTGTTTTGGGGGGAGTTGGTTTTTTTTATTTATTTGGTTGGTTTTTTTAATTGCATGTTAGTCACAGTCAGAGCTTCCATGAATCCCCCACCTCACACAAAAAGGAAACTTTTTTTTTCCATGGCTATATGATGTCTTCCCATTTCCTCATCTCAGAAGGTGTCAGGACTTCATCAGATCTTCACTAAGGATTTCCACTTAAATTGAGCAGGAGAGTACAGTGTGGACTGAATACAGATTTGTGCTGGAAAAGTGAAACAAGGTTAGCAAAGTGTGCAGTTGGTGAGATTGATGTTGATACCCTTCACTGCCAAGTGAAATGCCAATAATGCTTGTATAGCATTTTGTGAGGGCAATGGGTGTATTGATTCCTGAGCAATAATAAAGAACGAAGCTGCTCTCTCAGGTATAAAAATATTGGCAACTGTTACAAAGAATTGACTCATAGAGGTCTGAGTGTTGGCCTATCTTAATACAAATAATTCAGGCTTCAAAAGGATTTCAATAGCAGCCAGGCATGGTCCTCAGGCACATTCTCTGCTATTCATTTATCTGTGGCTTTCACAAGTGTCTCTGTCTATCAGCCAATTGGTTTTTGAGGTATAGGTACAAAAATGGATTTCTGAAGGCTTGTTGGGAGACAATATGAAAAGCCAGTCAAGTCACGAATGTTTAACATCTAAAATAAAAAAGAAACTTCCTTTCTTTGCCATTTTCATAAGAAAAAGCAGAACATACGGTTTCCACGCGCTTCCTAAGTAAGTTTAACATTGGGAGCTTTCTAAGAGTTTTTATTACATTGTTTAAAATAGTTTTACTCACTGAAAGAAGCTCAAAGCCTCCAGAACATGAAGTTGTTGCAGGTTATAGTGCATCTTACATATTCTCTAACAATTTACAGTATGCTGTCTGTGCTTAAATAGTAAAAGTACCAAGTGTTTCCTGAAAAATTCTGAAGATCAGCTGCCTTTTGTTGTGTTGAAAACCAAACACCTTCAAACTCTCACTCTTAAAATTGTGAGACGTCTATTCACTCTGTTAACTAATGGGATTCTGCTCCATCCATCACCAGCTATCAAAAGTACAATAAAGATGGAAACACTAGAAGTCCGTTAACATTTGTAACAAAAGCAGTGATGAAATCCAGGCAGTGGTATAGAATTAGCTGCATTTTGTTGGCAAATACGTCACTTATGCTTAGCATAATAATACACATCTGACAGAACTGCTGCTGACATGATGAACAATCAAGTTTCTTTCAATGGCTATTAGATACCAAAAATCTATCATTATTACCTATTGTTTTTTCATTAACAGTAGATTTCTCACTAAGGTTAAAGCTTTGTTGATTTTTAAATCGAGAAAACTAGCAAAAAAAGGGCAATTAAAATCATATATAATTCACAAAAATGACAGACATATTTGTCAGATGTGAAGAATTCTAATTAGCAAACTCACTTATTCTAAGTAATGAATGTTTAAATCCTATTTACACATGTCTGTTGGAAAATAGACAGATGAAACCATTGCAGAGTAACTTATTCTGCTGCAAATGTCCTCACCCAAATGAAATACAGTGACTGGAAAGCTTTATTTTGTTCATGTTTTACCTGAGTCAAACACATAATGAATTTCTCAATTTCACTGGCTCAAAACCTTCAAAAATATTTCACCTCTGTCATCCAAATATGCAGGGAAAACGTTTGGACTCTGAATAAATGAGCAATAAAGGTGGAAGATCATGTACTTTGAAACAGAAGGGCATGTGACTGGTGCCAAGATCAAGTTAAAAGAAAATGGGACCAACACAATATGGCTGGTGGAGAACAACAGAAGAAACTAGCAATAGCCATGACTGCTGAATTACTGTTAAGTAATGTCTTTGGATAATGACATATTTAAAAACCCAATGGAGTTACAGATAGTTGAGAAATACTTGAAAAAAACTATTTTCAAGGGGATAAGGAGGTATTGACTCAGAACCATATGAAAGAAAGCACATTAATAAAACTTGATTTGAAGAAACAATTTTAAATTTCTTTACCCTCAACAGACCCTCTTCTGTGCTTTTGTAAACATCCATCAACCTATTATGTCAATAAAGGAACACAACCAAAGGAGGCCACAGACTTTGTTATCTGGAAGAAAATGTTCACTTCTGCAACAGTTTTTTGGCAGTCCTAGTCCAAAGCCATTCCTCATTTTACTGAGTCAAAAACTATCTGAGAAGATATTTCTTTTTAATGGTTTGATGCATATGAGAGAGTAGTCTCTTGATTTAGACCCTATTCAGACTTTGACCAATAAACTCTCTATTTCCTTCTATCTATTCAGTGACATTTTTTATAGAAGCTCACTTTTGCTCTGACAGTCAGAAAAGGTAAAAAAGTGCTAATGAAGATTATTATATTTCATTAATAGCTTGACCTTTCATATTGCAAGAATTTGCTTACTGTTTCAAATCTAGATGTGCACCTAAATGCCTCAAGATTCTTTTTCTTCTTTTTATTTCTCTCAAATCTACTGCATCTTTTACAGAAAAACAAAAAAAAAAAACCAAAAAACTCAAACAAAATAAATAAAAAACCCCAAAACAAAAGCAAACAAACACAAAACCCCAAACCACAGACATTTACAGTCAACTATCAGGGTTGTTATTTCTTCTCCTGTGACTCTGTCATGATATCAGTTCTGAGGCACTAAAATACTCTACTCCCTACTTCTCTCTCAGATGTAAAGAATCTCAGCTTTTCCTAATAAAAGACTTCTTTGTACATGCATTTATGTTTGTCTAGCCAGCCTCTCTTTTCTCCATGGCTAAAAGGCTCTCATATTACCTAGAATATGAGACAGTTAAAATACAGATTTTCTTTGCATCATGCAAGTAAATAGGAATTATGAATACTGAAAGAATTTAAATACCTTATACCTGTTATTACTTTTGAGTTTTTAAGTACTGCAACCCCAAATCCACAATGTTTGATCTTTACTTTCATCGGTTATTTTTATGAAAAGAAAATGTGCAAGAATAAAAAATTATTCTTCCAAATGTAAATAATTTACTGCATCAAATTTCATGTGTATCATGTTGCCTATTAAACTATTAATAGAAATCTCTCATCTCTGATATCCTAAATCACTAAGTATCATCTGCATGTTTCTTATCTATTTTCTTTTTTTTAACTTTCCACAGCTATATTAAGAAAGACCTGTCCTAGAAAATGCAAGGATTGCAAAGATTTGAAAAAGTGGGTTGTATACATTTAATGTGACCGGCTTCTTAGTGCTTCCTTTAGAAAAGCTCAGGAACCACGATTTCTTGAGACATTCAATTTCTCAAAAAGAGTCTTCCAAAAGCCTCTGGTTCAAGCTTCCAGATGGCAAAATAGTGCAGGAGAAGTACAAGAGTAAAATGAAGATTAATCTCCATGTGTGTGATAAGTGCTGAGAGCACTACAGGATCTGTCTGATAAAAATCCACAGAGACAGAGCTGGGAGAACAGATCTCCAAATTGACATAAAGATTCTGACCTTTGCTCTTTGAGTGCTGCATGTTATTCCTGTTGATTAGACACTGGAGAATCATAAAAGCATTAAACATTAGTGTCTTTGTTGTCCTACTGGGTCTTGAATTTTAACCCTGCTGTCATATTTTTGTTCCTTTACTTGCCAAGGTTAGACTCTAGTTACTCAAGCATGACCTAGAGGGTATTTCAGTGCATTCACCAACAGTATTTTTTCCCCATTTTGCCCATGCTTTTCAAACCTTCTGTCTAGTGACCTTAGAGAAGTCAGCAGGAGGAAAGAAAAATTGTTCCAAATTGTTTGGTTTTGATTTTGTTTTGTTTTCTTTTAATGTCTGCTTCTGCTGTGCAATAAGGGCAGATTCCCTTCCGCAATTTGTTGAAGAAAGTAATTAGTGATGGGTTGAAGATTCAAATTCCAGCTATAAATTCACCTATAAAATGAATTTAGTTATCTTGAAAGATATTAGACTGAATGCCCCAGAGACCGAACTCATTGACTTATTCACAGAATTGCTTCAGTGAAATATGAAACAGTGCAAGCTTTCAGCACACTGTCCCACTAGAGTGTTTCAAGCCTGACCTGCCCCAATGACCTATGAGGGGGGAGATTAGTTCAGCTTTTAGGTTCATTTAGAAAAGCACTTCTCTCTCTTTAATCAATAGTGAAACCACTACTGAATTCAATGAAGTTTTGATCAGATCTTTGGCTTTGGAAAGACATTGTGACCACTGAACAAACTACAGACACAAAAGATCAGGAACAGATGCTTAAATGGCTGTGCACACATGCAGAAAAGGGGGTAATCAGACTCCTGGGCACACCGCTCTAGTCTTCGTGCAAATGTACAGGTTGCAAAAGATCATTATCTCAGTGTTCGGTGGTTTTTTGCTACAACAGATTTTTACTTCAATTATATGTTATAAGTATATATTATATGCTATTTGGTGCTAAAAGAAGGAATCTTGACTCAATATATTCAATTTTACCAATCATGTGAATTTGGGAAAGTCACATGGGTCCTTTCTTGCCCCACTCTCACTCGCATCTTTATATAGATGCGAAGTGAGTGGTAACAACAGCTACTAAACTAGTGGAAGAAAAGAAGACATGGAAGAACAAGAAAGGAAACGTAGATCTGTACTCCAAATTTTTGAGTTAGAGATATCTTCAATGCCTGTGGTATCACATTTGATTACAGAACCATATACTTGTGTAACGTTGTAATACTCCTTTGGACAAATAATATTTCTGCATGTTAATGCAATAAGATCTGTCTGCCATGATAAAAATAAAAATATTTTAAATGTATGGTAAGTATAAAAATTTTTTGCTGAAAATTTAGCTGCCAAGTGCAGTGATAGCTACTATATTCCACAGAAGATCCACTGGTGGATATTCGGCTTCCCTGAGTCCTAATGAATTTCACTACAAGCACCAGCCTGCAAGATCCAAGTTGTTAAATAGGGTTATAGAAGGAATCTGGGGGTGGAAACCGTATCAATCACTGACAGCAGGCCTTTGATTGGCTGATAATAACAATACTGTTCTCTGAGAAGGAGTTCTGCTAGTATTTGGGCGAGAAAGTAGGGTGACCTTTGTTTTCAAGTCTCGAATACCCAGTGTCTGCTGTGATCTTCGCTAGGTTTTGGAGGGCTTTCTGTATTTGCTACTTCCCACCATACCTTGACACTCAAGAGGTTTTGAAATACTTTCAAATATAAAAGGATGAGCTGATATTTTATACCTCCGCTTTACTGCTTCTGTACCACTTCACTCTTACTTTAAGTACTCTGGCATTATTTGTCTGCTGTTCTTCCTGGACTTAGATTACTCTTCTCCTCTTACAGAAATCTGTTAACATTTATGGCACACCAAGAGCTTCAGTTTCCATGTGGGTACTCTGCCACTTAGTTCAGCAGCAGTGGAAGGCTCTGTATATAAATTCTTACTAAACTTTGGATTCATTATTACTGAAATTGAGAAAACCAACTGAAGAGGTTTCTTTTACTAGCTCAAAATGTAACTCTAACTAGCCTAATGACAGCACAAAGTTGGATTTTCAGCCCTAACTGTTGATTTGACATCCACATAAAATTTTCACTGGGGTGCTCGCAGACATTTAGGACAAACTTGAGATGTTATTGAAGAGTCAGGCACACAGGAAGCTTAGATGCACCAAAGTTACGCAAACTACAATGAAACTGGAGGAGACAGGAATGTGTCCATTTACCTATATCCTTGTAAACATAAGATTAAAGTCTCCCATGGCAGACAAGAAGGGATACTTAAAATTCAACTCCATAAGAACCACATTAGACTTGAGAAAAGGTTTGCTGCTCTGAATTTTTGTCAATCTGCTAAAAGATGAAGAATGAAAATAGAGGAACACACAGAACTTGATTGAACACCAACAGAAGTCCACAGCTTCCACACATTTCAATCAACAGCCCAAGCCATCCAATAGGTTTCAGAACCATTAGTATGACTTCTTCCAGTCTCACAAATTAAGCAATATGTCTAAATGCACAACCACACCTCAGTGTGAATTAAGAGGAGTAGAAAATAGTGGGGGGTTATGTAACATACATTTTTGACATCTGAATGTAGATATATCAAAACTTTCTTCTGAAGAGAGAAAGTGAAATTATTCTGATCATTTACTTTTATCACTTAATTCATGTCACTGAAAACAAAATAATCCTTTAATAGTACAGAAGGATCTCAAGTAAACATCTTTACCCTTAAAATATGCATTATAACCACATATCAGCCAACCTTCACAAGTGGATGTGTTAATGTGATGTGTAGAGCACTTCATAAACATATAAAAAGAGTACCCTGATTCAAAAATATTAGTGTAATTAGATAGTACATACATAAGGGAGTGGGAGGGAAAAGAGTGAATTGATGAAATCATTGAAAAGAAAGGGTAAAAGCTAAGTTAGCTCCATGACTCATAAGGCTCTTATGTATATAGACATGCATCTATTCATTGGATGAGTAAGCCAACAATTATAATTCTGTTTTCTCAAGTTGAGCATCTTCACGAATTATTCAAAAAAAAAAAGTGTGCAAAGGGTTGTCACACTGCTTCAGGAAGCAGAATAAAGACAAATGGGGCCGTATGGAAGAAGTTGTGAGAGCAGAGGGGGAGAAGCACATTGAGACAAGCTTGCAAGTCTGTTTTTTGGGTCGAACCAAGACAGAATACAAAAAAGTAGAGAAGTAAAGTGGTGAGCAGAGTTATATAAAACCTTGAAGTGAAATCATGGCCTTTCAACTCATGTAGCAAAGGTGATGGCATTTTGTGTGTATCTAGTAAGTCAGGCAGGTTCCAGGCAGCCATTTCACAAGGCTTTGAGTAGCAGACTACTGCATCACAACTTCTCTGGAGACTTCTTTCCTTAAGCGTATGTTCACCATCAGTGACCAAAATAAGAGTCTGCAGTTACACTTTGAAATTAAATTTAATATTTGTGCTTGTAGTCCCTACGGATTGCCCAGCTAGGAAGTTGTTGCATTATCAAAATGAAGAACAAGGCTTTCAAACACAAGTGTAGCATGGCATTTAGTTTATACAGCAAGGGAGAAATACAGTAAGCAATGCTGGTACATTAGAGAAACTAATTAATAATTAATAGCTTATAAATGTGGTAACAGCTCTTTACAACAACACAGAATTGTAAGAAAAACAATTTATTACCAAAAGATTACTAACAGCTTCTAAATATGTTGATTATCCCAGTGAAAAAAACATGAGTGTTTTAAAGAAAAGTCAATAATTAGATGCCTCTTAGGTTTTAACTGTCATGTAAACAGCTTGTAAATGTGTAAAAACAGTAGTCTAAAGTAAACTTCCACTCTCTGGCTGAGCCTGTTGTTAGCAAAGCAAGCAACTTGGTAAAACAGCAAAGTGAAAACTAAACAAACACATTTTAAAAAGCATGAAATCATTGCTGTTTGAATATGTATGTTTATTTGCTCTTCTTTTTTTTTACTTCAAGAAGAACAAAAAATGTTAATGTTTAAACAAAACAAAAATACCTCTTCCTAACATCTCATATAGAAAAGAATATTTAAACATGAGATAAGGTTCAGGCATTATTTAGTGTAAGCAATTTGTTCCTATGTAGGTAACAAAAGATCCAGAGTACAAAATATGCTAAAGAAATAAGGTAAAACTGTACTCTTGTCCACATAGCTGGAAGTCACTTGCTTTCAATATGTTGATGATATAAAACTGACAAGAACATGTAGAATTATAGTACATTATTTCTGCAATGGCTACAATGACTTTGACAGTATACATCCTATGTAATGCAGAAAATCCTATTAATGTATAATAATACATCTTGATCTTCAAAGTCAGAAAGTTTTTATTAGCAGAGAAATAAGCAGAGTTCTATAAAATTCCACTCTCACCTTTTACTAATTATTTATGTTCTATATGCATTACATTTCTCATTTATGCATAGATAAGAATATTAAATATACTGAAATTCTAATTACTGGCAGTACTGAATTTCAGGGTGAAGCATGTAACATTATACCAAAATCCATATGAATAGAACTGGTTATAGGAAAGTATGTGCATGGGAAGATGTGAATGTGTGATCATGGGAGTACAGTTTCTGTGCTTCTGAAGAAAGCCAGGAGCCACAAAATAACCTGCTGAAAAAGAAAAATTACTCTCCATTTATTCCTCTGTTCATATACCCATTTCTTGACTTTACATCTACTTTCTTCAGACTTATTCTTTCTTTACACCAAAACTTCAGCACAGGAGCTAAAAATGTTGACTGTTGATTGTCATGAACTCTAGCCCTAATTTATGTGATTTCAGCAGGACTATTCTCTTATGTGGACATTCAGGAAAATGTTTCATTTAATTGATGTATTTGGACAAGGTATGAACCAGCCAGAAACAAAACCTGGTCTTGAGCTGCAGCAGTAATTTCAGTTGAATCAAGTAAAAACAGAATCAGAATTGCATACACGTAATGTGTACATAAGTACAGATCCACTTTTTGAGAAGCAAAACACTAAGAAATTAAGAGGTGTACTTTACTAAACAAAGAGTTAATGGCTCACTCTAGTGAAGACTAGTATAGACAGACTGAAATGCCTCACCTTCAGCATACTTTTTGGGTTTTGTTTAAATACCTTATGAAAACTAAGGCTGTTTTCTTTTGCAAACGGCCTGATCATGCTAGCCCAAATCTCCTTCTGCAGCACTCTCACGTTTCTCCTCATGGGCAGTGACATTTCTGTTACTTTGGCCTCATGCTCCCAATACACACAATATCACAGAATCATAGAATCAGCCAGGTTGGAAAATACTTCTGAGATCATCAAGTCCAACCCTTGATCTAACATCACTGCAGTTACTAGACCATGGTGCTAAGTGCTACATTCAGTCTCATCTTAAAAACCTCCAGGGATGAAGAATCCACCATTTCCCTGGGCAGCCCATTTCAATGCCTGATTACACTTTCTATAAAGAATTTCTTCCTAATATCTGGCCTAAACCTCCCCTGGCACAGCTTAAGAACATGTCCTCTTGTCCTACTGATAGTTACTTGTGAGAAGAAACCAACCCCCACCTGGCTACCATCTCCTTCCAGGGAGCTGTAGAGAGTGACGAGGGCTCCCTTGAGCCTCCTCTTTTCCAGGCTAAACAACCCCAGCTCCCTCAGCCTCTCCTCATAGGACTTGTGTTCAAATCCCTTCACCAGCCTTGTTGCTCTTCTCTGGACCTGCTCCAGCACCTCAACATCCTTCCTGAACTGAGGGACCCAGAACTGGACACAGCACTCAAGATGTGACCTCACCAGTGCTGAGTACAAGGGAAAAATCATTTCCCTGGACATGTTGGCCACACTTCTCCTGATACAGGCCAAGATACCATTGGCCTTCTTGGCCACCTGGGCACATGCTGGCTCATGTTCAGCTTCCTGTCAATCCAAACCCCCAGGTCCCTTTCTGCCTGGCTGCTCTCCGGTCACTCTGTGTCCAGCCCGTAGCACTGCAGGGGGTTGTTGTGCCCAGAGTGCAGGACCTGGCACTTGGCCTTATTGAATCTTATCCCACTGGAATCAGCCCATCTCTCCACTCTGGCCAGGCCCCTCTGCAGAGCCCTCCTGCCTTCGAGCAGATGGAAATTCCCCCACAACTTGGTATGACCTGCATATTNGGTGGGTCACCTGGTCATAAAAGGTGATCAGGTTGGTCAGGCAGGACCTGCCCCTCCTAAACTCGTGCTGGCTGCGTCTGGTCCTGTGTCCATCCTGCAGGTGCCATGTGATCGCACCCAAGATGATCTGCTCCATAACCTTGCCAAGCACTGAGGTCAGGCTGACAGGCCTGTAGTTTCCTGGGTCCTCCTTCCAGCCCTTCTTATGGATGGGCATCACACTGGTCAACTTCCCATCATCTGGGACCTCCCCAGTGGGCCAGAACTGTTGGTAAATGATGGAGAGTGGCTTGGTGAGCTCTTCTGCCAGCTCCCTCATCACCCTAGGATGGATCCCATCTGGTCCCATAGACTTGTGAGGATCCAAGTGGCTCAGCAGATTACTGACTGTTTCATCCTGAATTACAGGGGAGCCATTCAGCTTCTTATCTCTGTCTACAGGCTCCAGTAGCCAGCTGTCCTCAGGACAACCTGTCTTACTGTTGAAAACTGAGGAAAAGAAGGTGTTAAATAACTCAGAGTTTTCCTCATCTTTGCAAACTCTGTTCCCTCCCATACCCAATAAAGAATGGAAGTTTCCCTTGCCCATCCTTTTGCTATTGATGTATCTGCAGAAAGACTTTTTGTTTTCCTTAACAGAAGTGGCAAGACTGAGATCAAATTGGGCCTTCATCTCTCTAATTTTCTTTCTATGTGACCTAATTACATTCCTAGACTCTTCATGAGTAGTCTGCTCTTTTTTCTATAATTGGTAAGCTCTCTTTTTTTACCCTAATTTCCTTCAAAATCTCCCTGTTCAGCCAGGCTGGTTGTCTTCCCTGCTGGCTCGCCTTTCGGCACACTGGGACAGTCTGCTCCTGCACACTCAAGACTTCCTTAAGTACATCCATCCCTCCTGGAGCCCTTTGTTTTCAAGAGCTGTTTCCCAAGGTACACTCTGAACCAGACTTCTGAGTAGGCTGAAATCTGCCCTCCAGAAGTCCAACATAGAGGTTTTATTGATGGCTCTTCTTACATGCCTGAGTATTGAAAACTATTAATTCGTGGTCACTGTGCCACAGATGGCCCTCAACTACCACACCTCCCACAAGCCCCTCTCTGTTTGAGAACAGAAGGTCTAGTGGGGCCCCACCCCTGGTGGGTTCATTTATCAGCTGAAACATGAAATTATCCTCCATACACTATAGGAATCTTCTAGACTGACTCTTCTCTGCAGTGTTGAGCTCCCAGCAGACATCCAGCAGGTTAAAGTCACCCACAAGAACAAGTGCTGGCAATTTTGAGACATCCACCAGCTACTTGCAGAACAATTCATCACCCTCATCATCCTGGTTGGGTGGTCTATAACATACTTCTACTAGGATGTCTGCCTTACTAGCCTTCCCTCTGACTTTGATCCACAGGCACTCAACTTTATCATTACTGACCTCAAGTTCTGCAGAGTCAAGAGACTCTGTAACATACAGAGTCACCCCTTCACCTCTCCTACCTTGCCCATCCCTTCTGAAGTGCCTGTAGCCATCCATGGCAGCACTCCAGTCATGTGAGTCATCCCACTGCAGTTTTGTGATGATGACTACGTTATAGCTTTCCTGCTGCACAATGGCTTCCAGCTCCTCTTGGTTGTTACCCATACTGTGTGCATTAGTGTACATGCACTTCAGCTGGGCTGCTGGTCTCACCACTAACTCTGGCTCTCCACGCTTAGACTCATCAATGGAGAGCCTAGTTTCAACCCCTTACCCCTTCATACCTAGTTTAAANTTCCAACCCCTTCCCCCTTCATACCTAGTTTAAAGCCCTCCTGATCAGCCCTGTCAGCTTATGGGCTATAGTCTTTTTGCCCTTGCTAGACAGGTGAAGTCCATTCGACTCTAGCAAGCTTGGTACCACAGAATTTGACTCATGATTAGAAAAAACAAAATTCCACTGGTGGCACCAATCCTTTAGCCACTTATTGATAAGATGGGTTTTCCTACTCCTCTCCTCATTCATCCTGGCTACCACAAGAACTGAGGCGAACACCACCTGTGCTCCTGTCCCATTAAACAATCAACCCAAGTGCCTTGAAGTCTTCTTTGATTACCCTGGTACTTCTTTCATTAATGTCATCACTGCCAGACTGGACT
>VXBX01004949.1:102579-117876 GCA_013400415.1 Scytalopus superciliaris
CGGGGGCTCCGCCGCGCAGAGCGGGGGGCGGGCGGCAGGAGCCGCTGCGGGGAGCGGGGCACCGGCGCCCTGGCGTATCCCCGCTCTTGCCTCTGTGGCGTTAGTCTTTCGGTCTTTGTAAGAAAGCTGGCTTTATTAGTGATTTTAATGTTCTTGATTTACTTAGTTGAAGCGAGGCTGCTGAGATCACCTGACATATGGGATGGTTTGACTAAGGAAGATTAAGCTGTGAATTGTAATTGATATTACAGTTAGCTCCCCCTAGCCCTGAAATTCTTGGGTTAGTTGGAAACAGATTAACCGGGGTCCGAGGGCTATTAGACCGTGCTCGGTGTAATTCCCTGCTCTTGGTCCGGATAACAGCGCAGATGTGGCAATGCGTGCCTGCGGTCACGCTATCATTAGCTGTGCGTGCCCGTTAGCTCCGTTCGGGAGCCTGGGGAGGCCCAGCGTGCTATTAGCCCGTACAAGCAGGGCAGCAAATCCACAGCTGTCTGAGAGTGTGTTTATAAAGTTTGAACCAGGTTTTGGGTATATTTCGTTCGTTGGCACCTGAAGGTGTGCCTGCCACTTGTTGAGGCAATGTAAATTAGTGTAATATAAGGGTAAATACGTGATTCTTGTGCATTGTCTGTAAGTCACATTTTTATAGATAATAAATTGCAAAATTATTTATTTTGTCTATGCTTCTCTCTAATCTGACTTAATAGCATTGCAGGATTAATTTAACAAAAGCAAGTTGCAATCTGTTTCAGAAAATAATAGATTCAGCTGCTTTTGGGGTTCCTGTGTGTGTGTGCACATATGTAACGTAGTGGTATTTTTAAAAATTTTCTTTATGTAGCTAGAAGTTGTAATTTGTTTTACATTCATCGATTATACTTGAGTAGCAGGCAGGCTCAAATGGTAGAAAATTTGTAAAAGTAATGGTGAAAATTACCATAATAGGATTTGTTTTTTTAAGTTGTGTAGGCTGAAGCAATAGGAGCAGATTCTTATATAGAATATAAGAATATATTCTTATATTTCACTTTTATGAAGTGAAACCAAGGCACCTATCATATAACATGTTGAAAATAGGAGCTGTATGCATATTCACTTTAAATACCTCAAAATAATTTTCAGTAAGTGTGGTTACTTGAAATTAGCATGTGCCCCGAAACTCTAATTCAGATGGTAAGAGTTTATATAAGTCTACGGACTTGACTTTTGTTTCATCTTAGTGGTTTGTTTGTCTCTGGTATGCTATTTGTTTTATAAAGAAAAGATTTATGGCAGCTTAGGTCAAACCTGTGTGTTTTGGTTGTAGTGAGAATCAGAGCTGTTACGTGAGGAGACTCACAACTGATATATGCTGTTTTCATAGGCTCTTGAAGCAATAGGCTGTTGGATTTTGATCCCGCCCAGAATACTTGAGTTTTTCTCTACAGGAATATATAATAGCGGTAAGTTCTAGCAGCAGGCATGTGTTTTTGTTACGGTTTTCACTTTAGCATGATGTACAGCTTGCGTTTTGACAGAGTAGATGTACCATCTCTTTTTGTTTTTCAACAGGTTTTGCTTGCTCACATAAGAAAAGAACGCAATGGAGACTGAACAACAGGAAGAGACTTTTACCAACACAGAGACAAATGGTAAATCTTTTAAAGGACTATCTCTTTTAAGAAAGAACCTCTTTAAAATTCAACATTTGTAATAATTTTGTAATGATTTAACTACTGTATATTTGTATCAGCAGTAGTTTTGCATTTTGCATTAAACGTTTTAGGTTTTAATCAGGCTCTGTCATTATGCATACTTCTGAAGCGTGAACACGTAATAATCTTTCTGTTGGCATCTTTTAGACATAAGTAACTGAAAGTTATGACTTAGGATTAAAAAATAATTCAAAGCTGTGTGAAGAATGTGAACACGTAAGAATGCTTCGACACATTAATAGCATTCAGAAATACCAATATGTGAAATACCTCTAAAGAGCTTCACACAAAATTTCTTGGGAATAGTTACCGAGGACATTAGGACATCGTGTTGGTGATTTGTGCCAGTTTCCCTAAACAACATCTGAAGTGCTACTTTATTATTATTCCACCAGCATTTCAGTGTTGGACAAACTACATTTTAGCTTTATGCCTGGAAGGTTTTCTCCAGTTACAGTTATTTTAAATGATAAATGTATGCTAAGTGGATGATGCTTTGCTGCTTTAAACAATGTGTTGTGAATTTCTCACAACAGTCATATATCTTTAAGTAGTTTATCAGTAGTTAGTAAGAAAGCTGATGAAGTAAAGACTTGTTTATGTGCTGTGGATGCTCAGAACAGACTTCTGTAATTAGTTTTAGACTAATATGAAAGAATGTATTAATAGGTAGGAGCATAAATTTGGCACATGTTCCATTTTATTTACAACTTAGAAAGTTAAATAAATGTTTATGTTTCCCCCCTATGGACCTCTCTACAGGCAAACGTCCAGCAGAAGATATGGAGGAAGAGCAGGCCTTCAAAAGATCTCGGAACACAGATGAGATGGTCGAACTGCGCATCTTGCTTCAGAGCAAAGTAGGTTTTCTCATTTTACAGTTTTTGCATGTAACATTGTTTGCAACAGCGGGGACACGGTGTATGTTGAGATACAAGTTTAGAAAGCGTATGTGCTTTATCTAAAGTGAGATAACATAGAATAATTTTCAGTGTGTATGAATGGTAGTTCCAACTGTATTGCAATGGAACTGTCTACAGGGGTTCTTGTAAAAGGGTAAGTCCTGAAGGATTTATAAGGAGTTTTTTTAAAATATGTATTTGCTGAAGAACTAGAGCAATAGAAATTATAAGGTATTTCTGCATTTGAGTGGAAGGTTGTTATTTTGAGGGGAATGACTGTGTATGAGTCTTTGGAAAACAAGCCATTTAGGGAATTACGAGCTAGTGATTTTAAATTAAATATGAGAGATGAAAAATTAGGATTTAAGTATTTCCCAAATTGATCTATTGAACTTCTTGAACTCTGTCAACTGGAAGAAATGTGAGTGTAATGCTTCACTGATGGCAGTGATTTCGTTGACAAGTGTAAGTAGTTAAAGATTGCTATATATGAATTTCCAATGGTGTTTCCAGTTGCTACAGATCACTTGTACTTTCTGAAGTGTCATTTCTGTTGGCATGAGAGAATGCTGCCTTAACTACCATGCGGCATTTCTGTCCTATAGTGGTTATATGGAGTACCGTGAAATGTTTTGCACGCTGCTAGCGTAATATAATAAAATGTGTAGTAAAAGCAATTTGATTGTAATAAAAGCAATACTTTACATGTTATCATTGAAAAACCATGGTAAAATTGTAGTTTTGGAGGTACTGTTCTTCACTATCTGCCAGTTTATTCCTGGTGGCTTGAGTTAAGTTGGTGGCTGTTAATATTAACCTTTTTCAGAATATACTACTCTTAAAAATAAGTTACCTTACAGAGGTATAAACCAAAATTAGCACTTGGAATTGCCAAATGTTTGGAGAACAAAAGTGGAATTTGTTAAGATACTCCTTTAAGAAAAAAATCAAATAAATGGAGGAAATCATTGACTTATATTGCATTCATACAGTATATTTTATGAGGGATATAGTCTATGAGATAAGTATAACATGGGCCTAATTGCCTAGAAGCTTACATTTGGAATTAAAATAGTGTCAAAACTGAGTATCTTTCTCACTCCTGTGTTCAGTGCTAGCAAGAGCATTTGGTAATTTTTTTTTTTTGTGTGGATAAACTGTATCAGTTTGTTTCAATTTGATTTGAACCTTTCCAAAACAGTGCCTGCCTGCCCTCACCTCCTGGGCCAGCAGTTTTTAGTCATGAGTTCAAATGTGTAGTCTGTGCTGTGTTGTCATAATTTAACTTATTGAAAACTATTTTCCAGAATGCTGGAGCAGTGATTGGAAAAGGTGGCAAAAATATTAAAGCACTTCGTACAGACGTGAGTATATATGAGTTTGAACTAATTTTAACACCAATTCTTTCAGAGCACTACATCAAAAGCTTGATCGTGTGCATTTCTAGGAATGGGAGCAATTCAACTCACTAGGCATCAATAGTTAAAAGCCATTTATATTGATGGTTAGCGTAGATAACTTAGTTCTTCAATTTCTACTGTAATTAAAACCCAACTTGACTCTTGGAAGGAGAGGTTTATATTAAATCTCTTCACTTTCTAATAGGATTCTGCTAAATTACACAATTCAAGCGAGTTAACATCCTAATTAAATATTGACAAATCTTAAATCCCTTAATAGTACCATTTCCCATATATGTGAATCAATTCTGGTACTACTGAAACCATTGCAGGTGGCTGGCCTTGACCCAGTGTTAGAGGAATTCTTTTAACTTCCTTTAAAAGAGCAAAATGAAGTCATCCATCTCTTTCTTAACAGCTTGCACATGAAGAACAAAAGCACTAATGTTAAGGTTTCCTCCCTTAAATATGGCTATAAAACACTAAAGGAACATTGTATTCTGTTACTTGGAGGCATTTTTAAATGGACATGACATACTGCCCGGTCACATTTTACAGGGGGTTGACTCTTGTGATTAGAGACATGCTCAGCATTAATGTTGTGTATTTATAAAACTTGGCAACGCTTCTTAAATTCCATTTGTTTACACTCCTGTACTTAACATCAGCTATGATTTCAACAGTTTTTCCTATCAAGACTCTGTTCAACACAAGATTCGGCAATGTATCATTACAAATCAGTTCCAACTAAGTTCAGCAACAACCGCAACCAGAATTGAGATTTCAGTTGAAATGGTTAGGAATCATACATATACTCACTAACTTCGGCAGCTAGATGTTCTTTTTTCTTCTTTTTTTAGGGATTTTTTTTTATCAGGTTTTTTTTGTTGTTTTGGTTTTTCGGTTTTTTTGGTTTTTCTTTTTTTTTTTTTTTTTTTAGTAAATCAGTATGTCACCTAAGTCCAGATAATTTAGATTGGTCTGGAACACAAACTTTCCCAATTCACCCAGGGTTCTAGCACTATCAGTCTCGACAGGTTTTGTTTCTACCCTCATGAGCCAGCCTGCTACTGAAACGTCATTTGTTAAAAGTAAAACGTAGTTTAGTCAGATCAAGTGACTCATTTTTAAGGTCCGTTCTGTTAAGCCACAGTCGGTGTAGCAATCCGTTGTTGTGTTAGTCTTCAGAACAACTTAAGCTTGTTTCATTAATTGAGAGTAATGAGTATAGTTTGTATTAAATTAAAATTTATTGCTTTTCCCCCTTTTCCCTCTCCTTGTTTTTTTGGCCATATATCTCCGTTGCCCATGTACTGGATCGACTTGCCCCTGCGTTGCCCACCATGACGTTGGCCCATCCGCCCCTGAACGCCCATGTGAAAACCCTGGTTGGCTATGCCCAAAAATGTGCTCGTTGCCAAACGGGTACCATACTTGACAACTGATTGAATACCCATGCCCAATGCCAACATCCACGAACGCCAATGACCAATGCAGTACAATGCCAGTGTTTCAGTCCCAGACAGCAGTGGCCCCGAGCGGTATGTCCCAACAGTTTATGCCTCACTGCCTGATTAGAAAGAGAGAAATGTATTTTATTACCTGCCTTTGATATAATTAAATAGTATCCCCTTATAGACGGTGTATTGTTTTTTTTGAAGTTTTCTGTCTTATTTTCCCCATTAAGTCTTTTTGTCACTGAACTTTTACGTGAGTTGCCCACCCAAACAATCCACTAATTTTATTTCAATGGAAGGAGCACAGCTTCAAGTGTTGCATATTTGCTGCATTGTAAATCAAATTGGTTCAAAATAGTCTTTCGCTCTGTCTTTGTGGCCCACCTTGCTCCCCTCAACATTGCCTGTTCATAATTATTTCTGATGAAATGCTAATTCCGGTTCGCTTTCCTTCACTTCTCATTTGTTTTGTCTTTTTTGTCTTGCATTTGTATTTGTTTTCTTGGAGAGCCCATTAGTAATCTGATTTCATAACCTTATTCCAGATACAACGTTCACCACTTGCATATCCTCACTTTTAATATGAGAAGGTGTGCCAGCGTAATGTAATAGCGAGGGTATCCTAATTAGTGGTGGCGGGGAACATGAATGTCCACTTCTTCTTTCAGTTCTGCATCAATTTCTTGCCCACTTAATCTGAGCCCTTCCAAAAGCCCATTCTGTCTCTCTCTCTGCAAGACCTACATAATCTTAAATTTCTCATGCATATATACTGGGCATAAACAAAGATGCATGTGTTGTAAATTGAGCAAACAGGTTTACTTTAAATGGGGAATCTTAATTGTAAACTCTTCTTTGGTAGTATATCTTACTTAAATTTTGTGTGTGATTAAAAAAATTTACTTCTGCTTTTTCTTTTCTACCTTCTCCATATTGTCTGGCATTACGGCTTTCAACAGCATCTTGAGTATAAGTGCAGATATAGAGACAATTGGAGAAATCTTGAAGAAGATTATCCCTACTTTAGAAGAGGTATGTCTCTTAATATTTTTGTTCTTAAAGGCGCTAGAGGTTAGCTTTTGAATAAGGTGATTCTAGATGATTTGCTGTTTTTTAAATACAGGAAATTATAAATGCCAAAAACCTTTTAAAGAAGGGTTGTTGCTCTCATGGTACATGGCATTTTTTTGGTGCGGGAGAGTCTGTCACTATTAAATTAACATTTCTAACAGCCTTCCCCTTTCAAAATAATGTGTTGTACTGTTCAATACCTTGTTAAATCTATGGAGCAAGTTGTGCAGTGTAAGGTAACAAATAATGTAATTATTTAATAAATAAGGAAAACTGGTAATTCGCCTGGAAGGAAGGTGCTTAAGTGGTTGTGATCTTATCAAAGGGAATACACGTTTCTGATTCAGCAGTAAATCGTATCATACCGTTGTGTTTGAAGAAGAAAACTTTAAACTCCAAATATTTTAGATCTTTATGTAACTATTATTTTTTTTTCCCCTATATGCGTCTTTCATGCAGTATCAACACTACAAAGGCAGCGACTTTGACTGTGAATTAAGACTTCTCATTCACCAAAGTTTGGCAGGAGGAATTATTGGTGTCAAGGGTGCTAAAATTAAAGAACTCCGAGAGGTACTTGCTTTCTGTTCTTCTGAGATTTGTTTTTTGTTCAATAAACAGTGTTTTCTGTTCATATGGGGCAAGTGTAGGTATCTTCTGTGCAGTAATTCCTTCTGAATATACTGTATAATGCTTTTGGTGTTCTGAGATGGAGTTGTAAGTTACCACTTCGTTGCAGACCTTCAGAAGTAATTGTTGTTGACAGAGCCTAGGACTTGATTAAACAGTCTGTGTGGTTGAATACTGTTTTTAAAGAAAGGATTTTCACTCCATTTTATTAAAATTGTATTCATCACTCATAGAACAAGCTGCTGCATAGTATTGAATTATTTGTGTGGTTGGACATGGAAAATGGTCTTGGGTGAAAGCATATCCACAAAGATGGCTGAATATTACTGTGAAAGGGCTTTTTTTTTTTTTTTCATTTTGAAATCTAACTCTTAGAAGACCACTGTTTTGGTGAAGGAATAAGATTTTAAAAAGCTAATAGGGTCTATGAGCTGAAAACACCTGTTTTCTAGCATTATGTCAGAGGCAGTTTCAGGTCAGTTCAGGTATAAGCCGATACCTGTTTGCATGGGGTGAGAAAGGCAAGATAACTAGTCATAATCCTGGCAACATTGCTATTTTAGCATCCAAAGCATGTTTTATTCATGTAAAGGTTAATACAACCTGCAAGCTCACAATGGCTGCATGGTCCTTTTTCTAATATTTAATTAAATGATTGTGTAGATGAGTCATAATTGAAGTAGAAGAAAATTGAACTTTTTTTCCATTTTCATACAAAACTTATGTCAGCATAGATCTTTAAAAGATGTTACCTTCAAATTTGTTGTCATAGTTCAGAAGCAAGTATGCAATTTTATGTGGCTGGGAATTTAATTTTTTTTTTTTTTTAATATTTTAATGGGCTTACGAAGTTGCTTAAGATATATTTTACAAGCTTGGATATTTTTACTTCTACAGAACACTCAGACCACCATTAAGCTCTTTCAAGAGTGCTGTCCTCATTCTACTGACAGAGTGGTGCTTATTGGTGGAAAACCTGATAGAGTTGTTGAGTGCATCAAGATTATCTTGGATCTTATCTCTGAGGTAATGTTTCTTAAATTTATTTTTGTTTCATTGGCATTCATAAATCCCAGGTACCATTTGGATGAAAAACAGTGTCTTGCTGTTTGTTCTGAATTCAGTGCCTCTTACTTTCTCAACAGCAAAGTGATTGACAGTTAGGAACTTTTGAAACTATTTCTAGTGTCTAGAACTGGGGGTGCACCTTATGGGGGAGGAAGGCAAATTTTGGTACTAGTGGGCCATTATTCATGCTCTGCATGTCATTAAAGTGCAAAAATTGAAGAGGAGGGAAGCCAAAAGTTTGTATGCCATGGACAAGTAACAGTAGTTTATCACATATAAGCATTTCCTTTCTTAGCAGCCTTGTAAAATCAAAATCATGTTCCAAATGTAAAAATGCATAGTTACATATTTACTGTGTTAATTAAATATGCCAGTTAAAGTCCTAATCGAGTTGTGGGGTTTGTTTTGTTTGTTTGTATTAGTCTCCAATTAAAGGACGGGCCCAGCCTTATGATCCCAATTTCTATGATGAAACATACGATTACGGTGGCTTCACGATGATGTTTGATGATAGAAGGGGACGCCCAGTAGGCTTTCCGATGCGTGGAAGAGGAGGCTTTGATCGAATGCCCCCTGGTCGTGGCGGACGACCTATGCCTCCCTCAAGAAGAGACTATGATGATATGAGCCCTCGGAGAGGACCTCCACCACCTCCACCAGGTCGTGGTGGTAGAGGTGGCAGCAGAGCTCGTAACCTTCCTCTTCCTCCTCCTCCACCGCCTCGTGGCGGGTGAGTTGTTGCATAAATGCATTATAAAAATTGTGTTGTATATATTCTTACTCATATTCATATTTCCAGTTTTTTCCATGCTTCCATGTTGTTCATAATTATGCAGGATTGAGTGTGTATTAGACAACAGTATTCTGAAAAGTACTGCAATTTACTTACCTGCTACAGCGTAGTAGTTGCCATAGCTGTAGTCAGTACTTCTGAAATGTCTGTTGTTCAGTACTTGGCTAGGGCAGTTTGATACTAAGCCGTGTGTGAACCATGAATGTGAAAATATAACTTAAAATACATAAGCTAGTTCATAACACACGTGTGGCAATTAATGTGCTGCTGCTTTTTTCATTTTAGAGATCTGATGTCCTATGACCGAAGGGGCAGACCAGGAGACCGTTACGATGGCATGGTATGAGCTTAAAATTGGCCTTGTTAATGTTTCATAAGTGCAGCTAGCATGCTGACTGTCTGAAGACACTTAGTGGGACATGCATGGTTCTGATAGTAAAATCAAAATGTTTTGTTCATACAAGTTGTCCTCAAGTGGAGGAATATTTGAGGTGTAAGGGGTATGCCAGACACGATCTCCTTTCTTTCTTTCCTCCCTGCCATCAAAAACTATACAGAAAGTTTGACTGTGCTCAGCCCTGCATGTTTTTTTGCACTGACCGTTTTTCAGATTTTCTCATTGGGATGACAGAAATAGAATTTGTAGATTTTTCAGATACAGAAAACATGTTAGAACAATGTTCTTTTAGATTGAGTTATACAAACATGCTTAACATTAAATGTTGGAGAACATGAGCATAGATATAATGATACAAATTATAGAATATTATCTGGGAAGAGCAGTACTTGCTGAGGGAGAGGAAAATCTCTCACACTATATGGAAGCTTAAAATGATTAATCTTCTGTGTTGCATTCTGAACTGTGACTTCCCAACAGTCATCTGCTGTTCTGAGGAAAGATTCCTCTTTCTCAGAATCAAAACCAGGAGGTTACTTCTTATTTTAGCTGGGGTAGTTACTTTCTCTGTAGTTGGTACAGTACTGTGTTTTGAATTCAGTATGCAAATAATATTGATAGTACACTGATGTTTTGGTTTTTCGTAAGTAGTGTTTGCCTGAAGTCAAGAACTTATTCAGTCCCATGTTCTGCCAGTGAGTATGTACACAAAAAAACTGGGAGAGAGCATGGCCACGACCTGAACTGGCTAAAGGGATGTTTCAAACTACAGAACATCATGCCCAGTATATAAACTGGGGAGTTACCCAGAACGGGGGCTGATAGGAGTTTGTGAATGGGGTCTGGCAGTTGTCAGCAGGTGGTGAGCAATTGTATTGTGCACTACTAGTTGGGTTTTTTTTCCTTGGGTTTTAGCTCCTCTTTAAAGTATTATTTACTATTATTGTTATCTTCTACTTTGTTTCAACTACTAAACTGGTATCTCAATCTATGAGTTTTACTTCTGATTCACCTCCTGATTCTATCAAGATGGAGGTTGGGTGGGAGGTTTGAGCAAGCAGCTGCATGATGTTTAGTTGCCAGCTGGGCTTAAACCACAACAGAGGTAAATCTCAGTATTAACAACCTGCTTTTCTTCCCGGGCTTTGTCAAACACCTTCTTTAAGATGACAGGTGGCACAAGATAATTTTTTTTCTTTTAAATGAATGTAAGAAGGAAGTGGAGAAGAGCTGTGAAATGGGCTGCCTAAATGGACTTTTCAGGACTCCTCCTTGGGTGGAAGAGTTACATTGTAAGAGTGTCATGTGCTTAATGGAAACAATAAAAGCAAAGATGTGCACGCAGTTACAAAAAAAAAGTCACCCGTGCTCCTCTTAAGTGTTAAGAAACTGGAAGAATTGAGAAGTACACCTCCAAGATTCCTTATATGTATTTACAGGTTTTCAGAGCTCAGGTTTTGTGTTTTTCTATTTGCAGCTAATAAAGCCAGTGCTGGAGTACATAAACTGAGCAGCCTGTTCATCTTTCTGTATCTGGTTGAGCACAGTCTTCCTTCTCTAGACTCTGGGGCGGTGGTGTGGCCTGTTTTTATTCCATTCCAACTAGAATAGAAAATCCATTTTTACTTACGTTTAGCCTGTCAGGTTGACCGACCTTCACTTTGTTGATGTGAGTTTCTACAAGCAAGTGGAGTAATTTGTTAGGGTTTTTTTTCCTGCATTCAAAAAGCACTTTTTATTTCCTTTTCATAGTGAAGCTGCTCATGACTTTGACTCCCTTAAGATCAACTATCATAGCCCAGTTAAAGCGAGGACTACCTCCTTGCAAAGATTGTATTTAGTTTCTAGTTTTAGTTAATCATGATCCTAGTATCCTAAATTGTGTAAGCAGAAGGGAGGTCTTCACATTGATTGTGAGGTTGCAGCTGCAAGTGTCATTTCTGATAAGGTATCCTGTATTACCCTTTTTTCATGTAGAAACTGTTCTCACTAGAGTGAACTAATGTTACTGTGCTTTGTGATCTAAGTAATGATGCAAAAAGCTGCTCTTCAAAAGCAGAAATGCTCTTTCACATGGATTGTATTTTACATAGATACAAAAACACAAGAATAGATGAACATCTCAAGAATACTAGAAAAATTGAATGTGCAGAAAGAACTTCTTGCCAGTTCTCTTTTCCACTAAAAGCAGAAAGATTGAGTGGTTGATGACTCATGAACTGGATGATGAGTCTTAAGTTTAAGATTGGATGCATAGCTGTGATTTTTCTGGAATTCGAGATATTAAAGGTTTGATAGCCTTGTAAAGGTTGAGATGAGAAGAACCAATTTGGATTTTAAAAGATTAGTTAATTCCTCCTGCCAGTGCAGAGTCACTAAAGATGATACTTAAAATTGCAATATAATTATGTGCTGCTGTTAAAAAAATACTTATTTATCTTATAATCTACTCTGAAGCTTTTTCCCAAAGTACAGATTTGTACTGTTTCTATGTGAAAGGAACTATACATTTCAGAGTGTAACTACTCCAGATCACATCAGAGTTATTAGCTGAAAAATCCTGAATTTCCTGTATTTGTTTATTAACGCCCTCATTCTCAGGGGTGTTTCAGATACAGAAATGCACCACTTGAAGGGGTGGAAAATACTGGACAAGCATATAAAGTCCTTTTATCCCCTCATCTATTTTTATATTAACAGTTCAAGTACTAAAATGTTAAAAGTACTAAAAATTTAAAAGTCTGAGGTAATGCAGACTGAAATCAGAAAGTATCCTGTTAAGTGGACTGTCCCCACACTTTTGTAAGTATCTTCACACTTGTAATGTCCTTTTGCTCCTTCAAATACTTCCTGGTTCTTGATAATGTATTTTTTTTTCAACTTACATGTATGTGTCTTGATGTATAAAGACTTGAATAATGGCATGTGCAATTTAAAAAATACGTAACAGTCTCCAGGTTTAAGAGATGTTACATTAACAGGCAGTTAAAAAAATAGTAAAGAAACAATGTGTGACAGCTGTGCTATTTATTCATGCAGATGCTGGAATAAAGTAACAAAATTTGACTCTCCTAGGCCACTCCTAAGGACAGAAGAATTGATGTCAGTTACGAGTGCATACATTTTCTTTCATTAGATGTAAAAGTTAAGCTTTTTGCTTCATCCAGCCCATCTATCATCTAGTTTCTATTCTGGTACGAGTACTGACTTGCACAGATGAGTCTACAGCATAGAATATTTTCTTAACATATATTAAGACATTGTTTCAGAAACTTGTTTTTGGGGTCCATGAATGAATATAAATTGCTGAAATCATAAAATTCTAAAAACAGGAAATGCCATATATAATATGTTTTAAAACCAGAATTAAATTCCTAATATAGTTAGGCAGCAGTAGATTGTTAGTCTACTTAATGGCTATATGAGGTATATGGAAATGAATTGGTGCAACATGGGAAGCAGTGTCCTTCCTGCTTGACCTGCTGTTGGCATAATCACTTACAGCTACTTGTTTCAATCTTACTAAACCGTCATTTTCTAACAGATGGCAGAAATAAAAGGTGTTTCTAATATATGGCAAAGTATCTTTTATATGTAATAGCACTTGAAGGGTTTTTAAAAGGCAAAAAAAGAAGGCTTATTCAAGCTTTGCCTTACGGTTAGCTGTCTGACCTTCCTTGCTAGAGGAAAAAATATCTTAATACCACTGAAAGAGGGTGAAATCATGAGTATGACCACTCAAAGTGAAATTGAAAGGCAGTGAGTCTTGAAAGTGGTCTTAATCACATAGCTTCAAGTCTTTGTTATAGTGTATAGGTTTCTTTATTCTACTATGTGTTGTATTAGCTTGCCGAGTTCTCTGAAAGTCTGTATGACCTGGACTTCCTTTCTTCCTTCTTTTATGTTGTGTCTGGAAGATGATGCAGTGTCATGTGGATGCTTGTGATGACATGCAGCCACCAGAGTTGGTGAGTGTCTTCAACCTATTTTTTGAAAACTGCTTTATTAAACAAGTCAAGTGATAAAGTGAATTTATCTTGAGTATAGTCTGTGGCAACTTGCAGCTACTTAAATTTATACAGCTGTCCTTTGGCAGTCCTAATAATGTGTCCTTTGAAGACAGTGTTAATAGAAACGTGGAATTTTGCAGCAGCATGGTAAGAACAGAGGAGCTTTTCGTGCACCATAGATGGACGCATCTAGAGTAAATTTCATGATGTTTTAATTTCAAACAGCAAATACTAAAAGTAGCTTCTTACTTACATTTTTGAATACATTATAATGCTTTACTTACCAGTGTCTTTGAAAATAGACCATTTGATCAGATAGGTTTTAGGGAGGGAAGTTACTTCAGAATCATAGAGTGGTTTTGCTTGGAAGGGATCTTAAAAATCATCTAGTTCTAACCCCCTTGCCGTGGGCAGAGAACCTTGCAAGACCAGCTTGCTCAGGGTTCCAGCCAACATGACCTTAGGCAGTTCCAGGAGATGGGCATCCACAGCTTCTCTGGGCAGCCTGTTTCAATGCCTCACCACCCTCACAAGAATTTCTTCCTGATATCTAAATTAAACTTACCGTCTTTCAGTTTAAAGGCACTGTCCCTTTTCTCCCTTTACATGTCCTTTTAAAAAGTCCTCTCCAGCCTTCTTACAGGCTCCCTTCAGTTGCTGGAAGGCCACAGTAAGGTCAGCCCTCAGACTTCTCCAACTGAACAACCCCAACTCTCTCAGGCCTTCTTATAGGAGAGGTGCTCCAGTCCTCTCATCATGTCAGTGGCCCTCCTCTGAACTTGCTCCAATAGGTCTGTCCCCTTATGTTGGCAACCCCAGAGCTGGTTGCAACACTCCAGGTGGAGTCTCACCAGAGCAGAGCAGAGGGGGAGAATCTCCACCCTTGGCCTGCTGGCCTTGCTGCTTTTGATACAGCCCAGAATACAGTTGGCTTTCTGGTCAGCAAGTGCACACTGCTGGCTCATGTCCAGGCTCTCATCCACCAACACCCCCAAGTCTTTCTTGGCAGGACTGCTCTCAATCAGTTCATCCTCCAGCTTGTATTGATACCACAGGTTGCCATGACCCAAGTGCCAGCTCCTTGCACTTGGTCTTGTTAAACTCCATGAGATTCCGTGGGCCCGGTTGAGCTTCAGATCCCTCTGGATGGCATCCCATCCTTTGGGTGTGTCAGCTGCACCATTCTGCGAACTTGCAATGGGTGCAGTCAATCGATCCCTGTGTCTGTATCATTGATGAAGATATTTAATAGCACAGGTCCTGATACAGACCCCAGAGGGACACCACTGGATGGCCATCAGAATTCTTGAGCCACTGAAATACTTTCTGGATATAATCATCCAACCAATTCTTAATTCACCAAAAATCCACCCATTGAACCCATCTCTTTCCAGTTTGGAGAGAAGGATGTTGTGGGGGATAGGTCAAAGGCCTTACAGAAGTCCACGTAGATGGCATCTGTAGCTCTTCCCTTGTTCACTGATGTAGTCACTCCATTGTAAAAGTTATGAAGTACATCAGGTGTTTGTGCTCTCTTGAAGATGGCAAAGTGCCACCAAATTAATATTTTTGATTGATGGATATGAAATGCCCATTGTAAGCTACCACAGCATCTATCAGCTTTGGTAGTATGGGGAGACAGATGTGATCAAGGAAAGGATTATTCCTTGAAACATATTAGTCCAAAAAGGAATCCTATGGCAAATAGCAGCAGGAGTATGTGTGCATGCAGTATGCTGTATAATCAGCCTCTGAATTATGCCTTAAGCAGTCCTTCATACTCTCATATTTTGGACTCCACTACAAGCTCTATTATGTTGTATTATGATCTGTGTTGCTTAGTAACATGGCAATACGAGTTGCTTAGGAACA
>VXBX01004949.1:118153-128617 GCA_013400415.1 Scytalopus superciliaris
TAAATTTCATGATGTTTTAATTTCAAACAGCAAATACTAAAAGTAGCTTCTTACTTACATTTTTGAATACATTATAATGCTTTACTTACCAGTGTCTTTGAAAATAGACCATTTGATCAGATAGGTTTTAGGGAGGGAAGTTACTTCAGAATCATAGAGTGGTTTTGCTTGGAAGGGATCTTAAAAATCATCTAGTTCTAACCCCCTTGCCGTGGGCAGAGAACCTTGCAAGACCAGCTTGCTCAGGGTTCCAGCCAACATGACCTTAGGCAGTTCCAGGAGATGGGCATCCACAGCTTCTCTGGGCAGCCTGTTTCAATGCCTCACCACCCTCACAAGAATTTCTTCCTGATATCTAAATTAAACTTACCGTCTTTCAGTTTAAAGGCACTGTCCCTTTTCTCCCTTTACATGTCCTTTTAAAAAGTCCTCTCCAGCCTTCTTACAGGCTCCCTTCAGTTGCTGGAAGGCCACAGTAAGGTCAGCCCTCAGACTTCTCCAACTGAACAACCCCAACTCTCTCAGGCCTTCTTATAGGAGAGGTGCTCCAGTCCTCTCATCATGTCAGTGGCCCTCCTCTGAACTTGCTCCAATAGGTCTGTCCCCTTATGTTGGCAACCCCAGAGCTGGTTGCAACACTCCAGGTGGAGTCTCACCAGAGCAGAGCAGAGGGGGAGAATCTCCACCCTTGGCCTGCTGGCCTTGCTGCTTTTGATACAGCCCAGAATACAGTTGGCTTTCTGGTCAGCAAGTGCACACTGCTGGCTCATGTCCAGGCTCTCATCCACCAACACCCCCAAGTCTTTCTTGGCAGGACTGCTCTCAATCAGTTCATCCTCCAGCTTGTATTGATACCACAGGTTGCCATGACCCAAGTGCCAGCTCCTTGCACTTGGTCTTGTTAAACTCCATGAGATTCCGTGGGCCCGGTTGAGCTTCAGATCCCTCTGGATGGCATCCCATCCTTTGGGTGTGTCAGCTGCACCATTCTGCGAACTTGCAATGGGTGCAGTCAATCGATCCCTGTGTCTGTATCATTGATGAAGATATTTAATAGCACAGGTCCTGATACAGACCCCAGAGGGACACCACTGGATGGCCATCAGAATTCTTGAGCCACTGAAATACTTTCTGGATATAATCATCCAACCAATTCTTAATTCACCAAAAATCCACCCATTGAACCCATCTCTTTCCAGTTTGGAGAGAAGGATGTTGTGGGGGATAGGTCAAAGGCCTTACAGAAGTCCACGTAGATGGCATCTGTAGCTCTTCCCTTGTTCACTGATGTAGTCACTCCATTGTAAAAGTTATGAAGTACATCAGGTGTTTGTGCTCTCTTGAAGATGGCAAAGTGCCACCAAATTAATATTTTTGATTGATGGATATGAAATGCCCATTGTAAGCTACCACAGCATCTATCAGCTTTGGTAGTATGGGGAGACAGATGTGATCAAGGAAAGGATTATTCCTTGAAACATATTAGTCCAAAAAGGAATCCTATGGCAAATAGCAGCAGGAGTATGTGTGCATGCAGTATGCTGTATAATCAGCCTCTGAATTATGCCTTAAGCAGTCCTTCATACTCTCATATTTTGGACTCCACTACAAGCTCTATTATGTTGTATTATGATCTGTGTTGCTTAGTAACATGGCAATACGAGTTGCTTAGGAACAGAGGACAAGCTCAACACTTTGATCTAAATAGCTTCCATTTTGATCTAAAATGTTAGAAGGTAAGTAATGTTTTTTTGAAAAGTTGTTACGTTGTAACTTCTGTGAACAAGTAGTTGTGGTTGGTTCAACTTGACTGGCTGCCAGGGGCCCATCCAGCTGCTCTACGACTCCCCTTCCTTAGCAGGGTGAGAGGAGAAAGCAAGCCACAAAGTCTGTGGTTCATGATGAAGACAGGAAGATTACTTAGTAATTAACATCATGGGCAAAACAGAGTTGACTTGGTGAAGATTTACTGCCACCTTGAGTATCATGGTGAGAAACAAAGAGGAAAACTAAAAACAGTTTTTCCCCACCCTTCTTCCCAGACTCAGCTTCTGCTTTCATTCCCTACTCTTGTACTTCCTCTGCCATGAATAGTGCAGGGTGATAGGGATTGGCAGATTGCACATGAGTTCCTTACACTTTTATCTGTTCATCCTCCTCACACTGTTCCCCTACTCCCATGTAGTGCCTCTCCCATGGGACACCGTTGCTCACAAACCACTCAAATGCATTTGTCTCCACTGCACTACAGTTCTTCAAGAACTGCTCTAGTGTGGGTCCCATGCATGGGGTATAGTCCCTCAGGAACAGACTGATTCAGTGTGGGTCTCCCTCCCCAGGCCACATGTCCTGCCAGGCACCTCTGCCTGCTTGGAATCTTCACAAACTGCAGCTTCCTTCAGCTTTCTACTTGTGCCCATGGGATACAGTTGGAGCTATCTGCTCCAACATAGGTTCTGTTGGTGGGCTGCATGACAGTCTCCATTTCAGTGGCTGAAGCACCTTTTCTCCTGCCTTCACTGTGGTGTCTGCAGGGCAGTTTTGCTTTCTTCCTTCTCACTCGTCTCTTGCAGTCAGTGCATGCTCAGGATTTTTTCATGCTTTTTAAAATATTATTGTTGAGGTGCTACCAGCTTTGCTGGCAGTTTCAGCTTTAGCCACCCCCTGGCCTCCTCTCACAGACTCCAGGAGTCTCTAAGAAGTTGAATTCAGGAGAACCCTGCATATTTATTCTGTTTCTGTAGAAAAATATGACTATGGGGTCTTGAGCACTTGAAATTGAACACTTGATACCAAACACAAATTTAAAAATCCTAAAAATAAAAAGGGGCCAGGAGTGCTTGTTGTAGTGATATGCATTTGGTATATGGTCATTTAAATGGAATAGAAGTCCTCATGTCATGATTATCTGTTAAAAGATGTAAATGATTGTAGCATAGTCTGAATCGAGACAAATTACAGAGCTATTAAGAGCTTTATTGTTCTTTTTTTCCCAAGGTGTAGATGGAGTAGGAGAATTGACAGTCACTGGGTAAATTTTTTTGTCCCAGAACTGGAGACTCAAGTTTCTCCTGAGCTGTATTAGTAGCATTAGTAAGGTTATACTCTGATTTTTTAATTTGAATGTTTATTTAGTCCAAGGGTCACAAGTAGGTCAGCATCAAGAGCTGTTAATGAGAAGGTGAGTTAGTGAGACTCTCTTGGTAAACTGGCATGGCTGAATCCTTTGTCATTTTATGCCTTAGTCTTAGAGGTTTTGACAGGGCAGAACACAATCACAGAACTGTAGAATGTGTTGAGTTGAACAGGACCCACAAGGATCATAGCATCCAACCTCGCCCTGCACAGGACAGCCCCAAAAATAACTCTGTGCCTGAGAGTATTGTCCAAATGGACAGAGGTTAATGAGACATCTCCTGCTCATCCCTTTTGTTTCTGGTCTGCCTTCTTTGCCTCAGGATGCCTTTGATGATACAACACTTAGGTTAATAGTCAGGTTGGGCACTGAGATGTTTTCATAAAATAGGCTCAAAGTTAACAATATAATATTTAAGACAAAAATATGTAAATGAAGCGTAACTTCACTATTTAAGGGTTTTCTCTCTTTGTTTTACAGTTTGAGGGTGGCTCTGGTTATGGTAAGTGTTTATATAGAACTTCTATATATACTTCATTACATCGTTACTAAAGAGCTTGATGCATACACTTAAATCAGACTATTCTTACGCAGGGGGGCGTGGTTCATATGGAGATCTTGGTGGACCCATCATCACAACACAAGTAACGATTCCCAAAGATGTAAGTAAAGTTGACTTGCTTTCAACTTATGCTTTCTCTTTAAAAATAAAAAAGTCACAACCATTTCTCAGAGTATTTTAAGTAAATCAGAAGTACTTGGAGTACTTGATAAGTACGTCTAATATAAAACAATTGTTTCTAAATCACCAAGAGTCTATAAGGGTAATAGTAATAGAGATGGTCTGTGTAACTTGTTTTTTGCAAATGAGCATCTGGTTGTCCCAGTTTTATCGCACCTGTGTTCATACAGTTAATACTGCAGGGGATGTTTTTAGGCTGTAAAGAAGTAAGCTTCCATTTCAATGCTTAAAACTAAATTTGTAGAAACTACTTAAATGCTGCTGTCATTTTCTAACTTGTTTTGGAAAGAAAGTTGTATCAGGAAATGAATGTTTTTGCTTTCTTCCCTAGTTGGCAGGATCTATTATTGGAAAGGGAGGCCAGAGAATCAAACAAATACGTCATGAGTCAGGAGCTTCGATCAAAATTGATGAACCGTTAGAAGGCTCAGAAGATCGGATAATAACTATTACAGGAACACAGGACCAGATACAAAATGCACAGTATTTGCTGCAGAACAGGCAAGTTAAAGTTTAATATTGTCCCTACTGTCAATTTTAAATTGACCATGTGCATTATAAAACTGCTATTTTCCGTGAATTAGTTTTTTAAGAAGGCAGGTTTTAAGTAACTATTTGAACCTAACTTCTCCAGTGGTAGTTCTGCCTTGATTCTCTTCTGTTCTCCATTCTAATTAAAATGAAGACACCCTCAAAACTAATCTTGCTGGAAGACACCATAACCAAGCAGTCCTCTCCTTTCTCTGGTGAAAACTGCTGCAAAAAAACTACTTGTAAAAAATTATATAGAGCCTGTAGAAAATATAGAAGATTTCAGTGGATGTTGGCCTAGTTCTGTGTGGAAGACTAGTGATTTTGTTGTTTTTAGATAACTGAATTGACAACAAATCACAGTCTGCCATATGGCACAGACCATGCCTCTACAGGACAAGTTGAAATCGATTTGGTGCTGTTATGCAGCATTTCACACCTTTCTGACATTACTTTGCCTTTTCTGCCAAATATTAACAGCTTAAGATACCATTTGCTTTAACTTCTGGCTGTCATAGCAGATTTTAATGTTTTAACTGGAATGTTTGGCTTTAGATTATTAATATTAAAATATGCCTAAAATAATACTAATACAATTATTAGCCATTGATATTTTAAAATTTCTTGCTTTTAAATGTGTTAAGAATTTGTAATTTAGTTTAAGAATGTCATTATGAATGTTGATGAAAGATGTATGGTCCATCATTCTAATACATGCTTTTTTCTTTTTCTTTTATAGTGTGAAGCAGTATGCAGATGTTGAAGGATTCTAATGCAAGATTATTTTTTCTTTTTTATAGTGTGAAGCAGTATTCTGGAAAGTTTTTCTAAGACTAGTGAAGAACTGAAGGAGTCCTGCACCCCTTTTTTTTTTTTATCTGCTTCTGTTTAAAAAGCCAACATTCCTCTGCTTCATAGGTGTTCTGCATTTGAGGTGTAGTGGAATCTTTGCTGTCCACCAGATGTAATGTTTTAGTTCCTTACAAATACATAGGAGGAGGGAAAAGGGCGCACGAGACTAACATTGAAATTTTGAAGCAGCAGAGAGAGTGTGAATTCTATTTTTGTTCATTGTTGGTGGTAAATTGTAATGTTCTTCTGTAATTGTTGTGAACACCCTGCTCTTATGTACACTGTATCTTATTTTAAAGGGGGATGAATACTGGTAGAGGCCACATGTCCCTGGCATCTGTTGAGAGCAGTGTGCAGAATGTAATGCATTTTTGTAAGAAACATTTTAGGATTTTTAAATAAATTTAGTGAACCTATTCTTGGTGGTCATTTTTCTTCAGGTCTACATAAGGTAATAACTAAAATGAGNTATATAGAACTTCTATATATACTTCATTACATCGTTACTAAAGAGCTTGATGCATACACTTAAATCAGACTATTCTTACGCAGGGGGGCGTGGTTCATATGGAGATCTTGGTGGACCCATCATCACAACACAAGTAACGATTCCCAAAGATGTAAGTAAAGTTGACTTGCTTTCAACTTATGCTTTCTCTTTAAAAATAAAAAAGTCACAACCATTTCTCAGAGTATTTTAAGTAAATCAGAAGTACTTGGAGTACTTGATAAGTACGTCTAATATAAAACAATTGTTTCTAAATCACCAAGAGTCTATAAGGGTAATAGTAATAGAGATGGTCTGTGTAACTTGTTTTTTGCAAATGAGCATCTGGTTGTCCCAGTTTTATCGCACCTGTGTTCATACAGTTAATACTGCAGGGGATGTTTTTAGGCTGTAAAGAAGTAAGCTTCCATTTCAATGCTTAAAACTAAATTTGTAGAAACTACTTAAATGCTGCTGTCATTTTCTAACTTGTTTTGGAAAGAAAGTTGTATCAGGAAATGAATGTTTTTGCTTTCTTCCCTAGTTGGCAGGATCTATTATTGGAAAGGGAGGCCAGAGAATCAAACAAATACGTCATGAGTCAGGAGCTTCGATCAAAATTGATGAACCGTTAGAAGGCTCAGAAGATCGGATAATAACTATTACAGGAACACAGGACCAGATACAAAATGCACAGTATTTGCTGCAGAACAGGCAAGTTAAAGTTTAATATTGTCCCTACTGTCAATTTTAAATTGACCATGTGCATTATAAAACTGCTATTTTCCGTGAATTAGTTTTTTAAGAAGGCAGGTTTTAAGTAACTATTTGAACCTAACTTCTCCAGTGGTAGTTCTGCCTTGATTCTCTTCTGTTCTCCATTCTAATTAAAATGAAGACACCCTCAAAACTAATCTTGCTGGAAGACACCATAACCAAGCAGTCCTCTCCTTTCTCTGGTGAAAACTGCTGCAAAAAAACTACTTGTAAAAAATTATATAGAGCCTGTAGAAAATATAGAAGATTTCAGTGGATGTTGGCCTAGTTCTGTGTGGAAGACTAGTGATTTTGTTGTTTTTAGATAACTGAATTGACAACAAATCACAGTCTGCCATATGGCACAGACCATGCCTCTACAGGACAAGTTGAAATCGATTTGGTGCTGTTATGCAGCATTTCACACCTTTCTGACATTACTTTGCCTTTTCTGCCAAATATTAACAGCTTAAGATACCATTTGCTTTAACTTCTGGCTGTCATAGCAGATTTTAATGTTTTAACTGGAATGTTTGGCTTTAGATTATTAATATTAAAATATGCCTAAAATAATACTAATACAATTATTAGCCATTGATATTTTAAAATTTCTTGCTTTTAAATGTGTTAAGAATTTGTAATTTAGTTTAAGAATGTCATTATGAATGTTGATGAAAGATGTATGGTCCATCATTCTAATACATGCTTTTTTCTTTTTCTTTTATAGTGTGAAGCAGTATGCAGATGTTGAAGGATTCTAATGCAAGATTATTTTTTCTTTTTTATAGTGTGAAGCAGTATTCTGGAAAGTTTTTCTAAGACTAGTGAAGAACTGAAGGAGTCCTGCACCCCTTTTTTTTTTTTATCTGCTTCTGTTTAAAAAGCCAACATTCCTCTGCTTCATAGGTGTTCTGCATTTGAGGTGTAGTGGAATCTTTGCTGTCCACCAGATGTAATGTTTTAGTTCCTTACAAATACATAGGAGGAGGGAAAAGGGCGCACGAGACTAACATTGAAATTTTGAAGCAGCAGAGAGAGTGTGAATTCTATTTTTGTTCATTGTTGGTGGTAAATTGTAATGTTCTTCTGTAATTGTTGTGAACACCCTGCTCTTATGTACACTGTATCTTATTTTAAAGGGGGATGAATACTGGTAGAGGCCACATGTCCCTGGCATCTGTTGAGAGCAGTGTGCAGAATGTAATGCATTTTTGTAAGAAACATTTTAGGATTTTTAAATAAATTTAGTGAACCTATTCTTGGTGGTCATTTTTCTTCAGGTCTACATAAGGTAATAACTAAAATGAGTACACCTAGTTTGGGGTTTTTTTTCACCATATAAATTAAAGTTGCTGTTAAGCTTGCTCTTTCAGCTTTCTTGATATAGATGGAGCTATGGGGGTTTTTTTGACAAATTAAAGAAATCGTGTGAAAACAATNATCTTGGTGGACCCATCATCACAACACAAGTAACGATTCCCAAAGATGTAAGTAAAGTTGACTTGCTTTCAACTTATGCTTTCTCTTTAAAAATAAAAAAGTCACAACCATTTCTCAGAGTATTTTAAGTAAATCAGAAGTACTTGGAGTACTTGATAAGTACGTCTAATATAAAACAATTGTTTCTAAATCACCAAGAGTCTATAAGGGTAATAGTAATAGAGATGGTCTGTGTAACTTGTTTTTTGCAAATGAGCATCTGGTTGTCCCAGTTTTATCGCACCTGTGTTCATACAGTTAATACTGCAGGGGATGTTTTTAGGCTGTAAAGAAGTAAGCTTCCATTTCAATGCTTAAAACTAAATTTGTAGAAACTACTTAAATGCTGCTGTCATTTTCTAACTTGTTTTGGAAAGAAAGTTGTATCAGGAAATGAATGTTTTTGCTTTCTTCCCTAGTTGGCAGGATCTATTATTGGAAAGGGAGGCCAGAGAATCAAACAAATACGTCATGAGTCAGGAGCTTCGATCAAAATTGATGAACCGTTAGAAGGCTCAGAAGATCGGATAATAACTATTACAGGAACACAGGACCAGATACAAAATGCACAGTATTTGCTGCAGAACAGGCAAGTTAAAGTTTAATATTGTCCCTACTGTCAATTTTAAATTGACCATGTGCATTATAAAACTGCTATTTTCCGTGAATTAGTTTTTTAAGAAGGCAGGTTTTAAGTAACTATTTGAACCTAACTTCTCCAGTGGTAGTTCTGCCTTGATTCTCTTCTGTTCTCCATTCTAATTAAAATGAAGACACCCTCAAAACTAATCTTGCTGGAAGACACCATAACCAAGCAGTCCTCTCCTTTCTCTGGTGAAAACTGCTGCAAAAAAACTACTTGTAAAAAATTATATAGAGCCTGTAGAAAATATAGAAGATTTCAGTGGATGTTGGCCTAGTTCTGTGTGGAAGACTAGTGATTTTGTTGTTTTTAGATAACTGAATTGACAACAAATCACAGTCTGCCATATGGCACAGACCATGCCTCTACAGGACAAGTTGAAATCGATTTGGTGCTGTTATGCAGCATTTCACACCTTTCTGACATTACTTTGCCTTTTCTGCCAAATATTAACAGCTTAAGATACCATTTGCTTTAACTTCTGGCTGTCATAGCAGATTTTAATGTTTTAACTGGAATGTTTGGCTTTAGATTATTAATATTAAAATATGCCTAAAATAATACTAATACAATTATTAGCCATTGATATTTTAAAATTTCTTGCTTTTAAATGTGTTAAGAATTTGTAATTTAGTTTAAGAATGTCATTATGAATGTTGATGAAAGATGTATGGTCCATCATTCTAATACATGCTTTTTTCTTTTTCTTTTATAGTGTGAAGCAGTATGCAGATGTTGAAGGATTCTAATGCAAGATTATTTTTTCTTTTTTATAGTGTGAAGCAGTATTCTGGAAAGTTTTTCTAAGACTAGTGAAGAACTGAAGGAGTCCTGCACCCCTTTTTTTTTTTTATCTGCTTCTGTTTAAAAAGCCAACATTCCTCTGCTTCATAGGTGTTCTGCATTTGAGGTGTAGTGGAATCTTTGCTGTCCACCAGATGTAATGTTTTAGTTCCTTACAAATACATAGGAGGAGGGAAAAGGGCGCACGAGACTAACATTGAAATTTTGAAGCAGCAGAGAGAGTGTGAATTCTATTTTTGTTCATTGTTGGTGGTAAATTGTAATGTTCTTCTGTAATTGTTGTGAACACCCTGCTCTTATGTACACTGTATCTTATTTTAAAGGGGGATGAATACTGGTAGAGGCCACATGTCCCTGGCATCTGTTGAGAGCAGTGTGCAGAATGTAATGCATTTTTGTAAGAAACATTTTAGGATTTTTAAATAAATTTAGTGAACCTATTCTTGGTGGTCATTTTTCTTCAGGTCTACATAAGGTAATAACTAAAATGAGTACACCTAGTTTGGGGTTTTTTTTCACCATATAAATTAAAGTTGCTGTTAAGCTTGCTCTTTCAGCTTTCTTGATATAGATGGAGCTATGGGGGTTTTTTTGACAAATTAAAGAAATCGTGTGAAAACAATGACTGCTTTGCTGTTTGGGGAAAAAAAGGTGAAAATATTCACGCAAATGTTGTGTAAAACTTGACATTTTTGCAAGTGTTTGGCCCTCTTTGCAGTACATATATATATTGGTGACGGTATATAAATAAAATATTTAAAAACTTTGTGATGTCACTGAGTAAACAGTGGTAAAGTACACCTGGTTATAGACAGCTTGCTTAATGCGGATAACACTGTTAGAAATACAGTTGCTCTCTACCATTACTGAATAAATCATAGCTGTTTCCTGAGCTTTTGTTTGTATGAGGTAGAAAATGCGAATTGGCAAATTGACAGTATCTAACTCTGTAACTTGTTTTTCATTGTATGCAAAACTTAAACTTGTTTGGTTTCCCAGATGTATGTTGAATTCCGTAAGAATCATTTGTGAGA
>VXBX01004949.1:140002-155716 GCA_013400415.1 Scytalopus superciliaris
CCAAAAATATCTAAGAAAAAACCAATTTATAAACTGCTCTTTCACATTCCACATTTTAATATGCAGTTTAATCTAGAATTTGTCTCTGAAATGCAGTGTTTTCTGAGATTTTTGCTATGTTTATCTCACCTTGAAAATGCCTTCATTAAGCAATTAATTGTTGTCCTGCTCACTCTGTGTTGGCTTTGTTGTTTGGGGTTTTTTTGAGAGACATTTCTGTGACATCAAAGAAATTTATGATTTAATTCTTCCAAATGGATATAAATAGATTGTTCTAAATTTCTTAGTAGGTATTAAAATTTTCCTTTTATTTAGAATCATAGAACCACAGAATTATTTAGGTTGGAAAAGACCCGTAAGACCATAAAGTCCAATCATTAACACAGCATTGCCAAATCCATAACTAAGCCCATTCCAAGACTTAATCATCCTTTCCATGAAGAAATTTTCCNCCGCGGTCTGTGAGAAAGCAGGATCGTATGAAACGGCTTCCCTCCCACACCCCCTCAACATTACTGATTTATTAATATAACTATAAAAAGAGAGGGAAATGTCAGCAATTCAAAGCAGTGCTTGTCAAGGGGTAAAAAAACAACAGTGCACAGAGATAACTAAAATCAGTAATCACCTAAAATGTGTTTAGAAACCGTATTTAGTGAGTTTCCGTGTCTCTCTGTGATGGCCTTTGGAGTTTTGGGCGGCTTCTCAGTCGATAGCCAAGGCCTCAAACTAAATTAAATACAATGAGAAAAATTATTAACTAAATTAAATGAGAAAGCTCTTCTCTTTACAGCCGCAAGACAAGGACTGTTTAAAGCTGTTATTTTTCAATAAACCTGAATTCTGGGGGTTTAGCTTGTGAATTCCGACAGTTTAATAATACCTCTGCCTTAAAGGCAGCGTCTGTGGGCTCAGCAAACAGGAAACTCAGGAAACTTTCACCTTGCACAGCAAACATTCTTAGAAGTAGCAATTACAACAAAACAGATGTGTTTGGGATCCAGCAGTAATTGCGAGGCTTTGGGAACTCTAGTGAAAGAGAGCTCTAATGAATGGCTGCTCTTTAGTTTTTAAAGGTGTGCTACTGTACCGTGCTTATGCTGTAAGAATGAATATGCACCAAGCAGTGTAAGGAACCACTTATACTGAAATTATAATTAATAAAAAATAATTACGTGTGTGCTTAAAGGTGGAGAACAAAACCAGAGGAATGCTTTACATGTAGTAACTAAATACATTTAAAATTACACTTCCTTTGTAGGCAACACAATGTTTTTCTCTGTGCTTGTGGAGTTGCAAGTGTTTGGTGCTTCCTAAGTGGAAAAGGGTTTTAAAAGTCATGTATATACGTACAGCTTTTGGAGACACAAGTTTTGCTTGACTGATTTATGTTATCTGTGCAAAAGGAATGGAGGATTAGGAAAACAAGAGGATTCATTGTGTTTGCTTTATCGACAGTGTTTATTAACAAGCTCTTATGATATAATTGCTTCATATGGCTGTGTTATATTCAAACAGGAGGTCAGGCAACTTTCAGATTTAAGTCTGCTTGCTTGGAAATTAATAGAGGCAAAAATAATGTATTAATTGATTAAACAGTGATTAATATAGCTGCTTTTATATCAGATATTTTTCAAGCTTGTAATGCTGCATTATATTCTTTAGGAAATGTTAACTTTGTATTTCAGGAAGTTAATTCTTATTTATTATATAATGTGGAAAATGTTTTTTCTTGGTTATAGACAACTGCAAACAATGTGAACAAAGCAGTGGTAACCGATTTCCTGCTGAGGATGTGAACGCTGAGTGGGAAGCACAGGGGTGGAGTCTGGCATGGAGGAGATCCCAGTTAAAGTTGCAGTCCGAGTCAGACCTCTGCTTTCCAAAGAAATTCTTCATAACCACCAAGTGTGTGTCAGATTAGTCCCAAATGCAAAACAAATTATCATCGGGAAGGACCATGTCTTCACTTTTGATTTTGTATTTGGCAAAAGCTCAACCCAAGAAGAAGTTTACACTGTTTGCATTAAGCCTCTCCTAGTGTCTCTGACGGAGGGGTACAACGCTACAGTGTTTGCATATGGACAGACTGGTTCTGGGAAGACTTACACCATCGGTGGTGACCGCATTGGTAGGTTATAGAAAGTTTGTTTCTTTGGTGAACAGTGCATTTGTACAAATTAAACGTAGATGATGCTGCGGAATTTTAAGGACTAATGAAAGAAGGTGTAGTAAGAAAAAAAAGCTTCCAAAGTTTATGTGATTAATTAAACTGTCTAAAACCTTAGCCATAAATTAGCCTATACCAAAAATATCTAAGAAAAAACCAATTTATAAACTGCTCTTTCACATTCCACATTTTAATATGCAGTTTAATCTAGAATTTGTCTCTGAAATGCAGTGTTTTCTGAGATTTTTGCTATGTTTATCTCACCTTGAAAATGCCTTCATTAAGCAATTAATTGTTGTCCTGCTCACTCTGTGTTGGCTTTGTTGTTTGGGGTTTTTTTGAGAGACATTTCTGTGACATCAAAGAAATTTATGATTTAATTCTTCCAAATGGATATAAATAGATTGTTCTAAATTTCTTAGTAGGTATTAAAATTTTCCTTTTATTTAGAATCATAGAACCACAGAATTATTTAGGTTGGAAAAGACCCGTAAGACCATAAAGTCCAATCATTAACACAGCATTGCCAAATCCATAACTAAGCCCATTCCAAGACTTAATCATCCTTTCCATGAAGAAATTTTCCCTAATATCCCATCTAAAGCTTCCCTGGTGCAACTTGAAGCTATTTCCTCTTGTCCTGTCACTTGTTACTTGGGACAAGAGGCTGATCCTCCCCCTGGCTACAACCTGCTGTCAGGTGGCTGTAGAGAGTAATAAGGTTACCCTTAAGCCTCCTCTTCTCCAGGCTAAACAACCCCAATTCCCTCAGCCACTCCTCACAGGACTTGTGCTCCAGACCCTTCACCAGCTCCGTTGCTCTTCTCTTGGACACACTCCAGTACCTCAATGTCCTTGTAGTCAGGGACCCAGAAGTGAACACAGGATTCATGGTGCAGCTTCACCAGAGCCAACTACAGAGGATTCATCCCTTCCCTGATACTGCCACCCATCTGCCTGACACAAGCCAGGATGCCACTGGCCTTCTTGGCCACCTGGGCACACACCGGCTCGTGTTCAGCCACTGTTGACCAGCACCTGCAGATCCTTTTCTGCCAGGCAGCTTTCCAGCTGCTCTTCCCCCAGCCTGTAGCACTGAATGATGTGGCTCAAAGGCAGGACCTGGCCTTGACACTCCTACCGTTGTCCTCTTAATTCTGCCTACTGTTGTAACTTCACTTGTATTCCCTCCACTAGTAATTTAATGTTCCTTTAAGTAGCATTGCTAACAAATTCAGGTAGTGGGTGTCAGTCTAAGGCTGTTCACAGCTCAGCAATTACAACCTTTCAGTTTTATAAAACTTAATTCATAGTTAGATGTGAGCAACCCTTTCGTTTTTTAGTAAAAAAGATTCTTGATATCCTCTCATAGACAAACAGTTTCCATATTCTTGAATAAAAAACAGAGATTTTTAATGGAAGCACTGTCCTATGCTGAATATTTAAAAAAATAAAAATAGACTTTGGCATTAGTGTTCCATGTCTACTTTGAAAAATTAGGAAATTACTGTAAATGTTGGTCATAAATCTTGTCTCCCTAAGTTACTGATGATTTTTGTTTCATTTAAGTAGATTTTATAGTTTCTCGAACCCTGGAGATGTCACTGTCAACCATAATGAGTAGGGATAAAGAAGAAATCTGTATTCTAAGGAGTACAGGTTTAAAGGAGACTTCATGGTTTTCATAACTTTCATGACTATAACTTTATGTAATTTAGAACATAACTTTGAATCTTATTAATGGATTAACAAATATTCTGACCCCCAGAAAAAATAAATATTTACAAAAATCCTTGTGAACACTGAGCTCTTCAGATTCCTCAGTATGCTGAGTAACAAATCTCACAGACTTCTCTCAGTTTTCAGTCTTGGACAGAATAACTGCAAGCCTTTATGACATTTGTGCTTGTATTTTAGCATCAGTCGCAGTGCATGAAAAAGGCATAATCCCACGGGCTATTCAGGAATTATTTCAGCATATTTCTGAAAACCGTAATATTAAGTTCCATGTGAAAGTATCATATATAGAGGTTTACAAGGAAGAACTTCGAGATTTGTTGGAGCTGGAGACCTCTGTGAAAGAATTACATATCCGAGAAGATGAGAAGGGAAATACAGGTGGGTTTGCAGCTCAAAAATTTGATGTGTTTGGTTTCAGTTTTGTGTCTGGGTTATTCTTGCCTTCTCTTGAAAGTGCTTATTCATTGCTAATACTGGGGGGAAAAAAGGTCCCGGTTTCAGAATATAATTTCATTTTAGCTGATTTAAAGCAGTTTCCGTTTTAGATGACTGTGAGCAATAGAGATGTTTCATCTATATGGATGAAAATGGTAAGAAATGATAAAGTAAATATACAATTATTTCTTCTGCAAATTCTGTCCAGAAACAAAATAGTGTGTGATTATTCACTTCAGTGAGTATTTTAAGATTAAACCATTGCTTCTCCTTTCAAAATTATAATTTTTAAGCCACTTGCTTTGTAAATATCTGCTATCTTTTCACTATAAAATGAGTGGAAGAGACTACTTCATTAAGAGATGCAGATATTTGTCTAGTAGTAGATATTTTTGGAGGCTTTGAGATTAACATTTACCCTCTAGGTATCTTATTCACCACATGAAAATGCTAGAAGAATCCACTTCAAAGGTATTTTATTCTCAAACTGTATAACCTATTTTAAGTTTCGTGCTTTTTAAATTTGTTTATATTCTTGTTGTTGTGTTTAATATTATGCTATTTTATTGAGCTGTCATGGTTTTCTTGGCTGTAGCTGAAAGAAGGCACTAATTTAGCACAAATCTTGCAGACAATATCATTGCTTCAAAAGGATTCCACAATATATTTTAAACTATTTCTCTTCTTCAGCAGTTTGAGTCAGCTTCAGTAAACTGTGCTAGGATATTTTCTATCCTTCATTGAAAGAAAAATAATAGAAAAAATATGCTGGGTAGGAGTATTTGGTAGAATTACACTTCCACTCTATTAGAGTACTAACAGGTACCTGTCCCAAAGGCCCAACTATCAAGCTATTTAGGACAGAAATTCTGTTCTTACCACAGGCCAGGAATAATTTTTACTAAAAATCTTATTGTTTTTAGTCTTTTTTTTTTTTTTTTCCAAACTGGCAAAATATCCTTTGAGTTGACTTTGCTTATACTTTTTCTAGCTAGCACAAGACTGTACATTGTACTGTGTAAGGCAATGTGCAATGGGTAAATGAGTTGTATATTGTGTTTAAGATATTGTTTCAAATGCTACAACACAATACACCTATATATTAAATGTCTGCAGGGTTCAGATGTGTTGTATCTCCATGCTTTTCACATATCAATGTCTTCTTTTTCTATAGCTATATGCTATGACCTCCTAATAATGCAGGCTTGTATGTTTCTCTGATATGTATTTATAGTTATTGCTGTAGACTTTCACTGAAGAATTTAGAATTAATTGCATTATTCTTATTTTCACTTGGCCTGGTACTTGAAGTGATTGTTGGTGCTAAGGAATTCCAAGTAGAATGTGCAGATGAAGTGATAAGCCTGCTGGAAAGTGGCAATGCAGCTCGTCACACAGGCACAACACAGATGAATGAACACTCTAGCCGATCTCATGCCATTTTTACCATCAGTATTTGTCAGAAGCAGTCTGCAGAGTCTCAAAAAGATACTGATGCTGCACGGGATTTGATCGCTTCGAAGTTTCATTTTGTGGATTTAGCAGGATCAGAGAGGGTAGCAAAGACTGGAAATACTGGTGAACGCTTCAAAGAATCAATTCAGATAAACAGTGGTCTTTTGGCCTTGGGAAATGTCATCAGTGCCCTTGGAGACCCAAAAAGGAAAAGTGTGCATATTCCATACAGGGATGCTAAAATCACTCGTATTCTGAAAGACTCCCTTGGAGGAAATGCCAAGACTGTTATGATAACATGTATAAGTCCATCCTCACTGGACTTTGATGAATCTTTAAATTCCCTCAAATATGCCAACAGAGCCAAAAACATTAGAAATAAACCAGTAGTAAATTACAACCCCGAAAAAGACCGTATTGATGAAATGGAACTTGAAATCAGATTACTTCGGGATGCTTTGCAGAACCAGCAGGTCAGTAATCAGCATTTACACAACTTGAATAAAGAAAAAGCTCGTATCAGTTCACTCGAGGAGCAGCTCACCCGCCTTCAGGTTCAATATTTCAGTTACAGAAATTGTGTAGATGAAGCCTTCCCCTTTCTGGTTGATTTGAATGATAATGTTAGCTTAAGAAGCAGTCAGCGGGACAGGCTGCAGAGCTGGATCACCATGGTACAGAAAGTAAGGAAGGAAGCTCTCAACATCCAGGAAACTGACACAGGGACTGAGACCAGCCCAGAGCCACATCAAATCACAGTTCTTCAGTTAAAGAAGGAACTAAAGAAATGCCAGGTATTTAGTTATATGTTCATTATTTAAATAACTAAATGAAAAAGCAGTCTGCCAAAACTTGAATTCAGTTTCAAAAGATGTATGAAACTGTCACCTGTACTTAATTTGACAATTTAAATTTAATTTGCAGTTTTGTGTAATATTGTTTTGCTAATCTCTGGGACATAGGTTTATTTTAATGGATAATTGAATACACAGTCATCTTAATGATGACAGAGATAAGTAAAGTAATGTTATATTTTGACTATTCAGTTTCAAGATGACTCTCAGAGGTAGCTGTTTTATCTGTTAGATTTTTATTTTCAGCTATGCCAGTGAGATAGGTCTGGCTGGGATGGAGTTAATTTTCTTTATATCAGCTTTTAGGTTGCCATGTTTTAGAATTGTGACCAATAAAATGCTGATAACATAGTAATGGTTTAGGTCTTGCTGAACAGTGTTTGCACAGCAACAGGCCTTCTCTGTTTCTATCTCTGCCCACCTGCTGAGTAGACTGGGGGGGTGCACAAACTGTGTGGAGACACACAAACAGCCACGCAGATGACCCAAACTATCTAAAGAGATACTTCATGCCATATAATACCATGCTCGGCTATAAACAGGGAGGGTAGGATGTTTAGAGAGATTAGGTATGTTTTGCCTGGGAACTCGTTGAGCATCAGTCAGCCTTGGGAGGTGGTGGGGTATTGCCTTTGCATCATTTGCTTTGTTTTGCTTTCTCTTTCTCTTCCACTTCACCTTACTAAACTGTTTCTATCTTGACCCCACAAATTTTCTTGTTTTCACCCTTCCTTTGCTCTTCCTCCATTCCACTGTGGGGTGGGGAGAGAAGTAAGAGGACAGCTGTGTGTGCTTAGCTACCAATGGGGTTAACCCATAACAGTGTTTTTTGGCACCCAGCCTGTGGCTCAAGGCCTTCAGGATAATAATGCATTTGATTTGACTGTGCTAGACTAAACTTCTAGCTGTTCTGTTAAGTTGCTATTTGAGTGACTGTTGCAGGTCATGAAGCTGCATATTTTCTTTGGGTGTTGACATGTGTATTTCCTTGAATATTCAGGTGCTTGATTCCTTTCTAGCTGTACAACAGCCTCCAAGAATCATTAACAACTGTTTTCAGATTTTGCTGGTTTATGTGCTGTTTATCACTATGTTTTCCTTTGCTTGGGAGGCCTACATGACAGAACCACTGGCATCAGCCTAATTTGACATTTGAGTCTTAACTGAGGGTGTCTGAGTACTCCAAGAACCAGCTCATGGATAAAACCAGCAACTACACTTGTCCCCTCTTCTCTGAGAGACATTTTGTGGAGAGAGGGAAAAATGGCACCTCTCCCTTCCTCTCCTCTAGGATAGTTTTTTATGGCCTGGATGTAATGGCTTCTGTGTTCCTTCAGTATCATATAATATATCACATAATCAGACTGCCCATACAGATGTGTTGTGATACTGATTTTGATTATTGTTTATAAGGTTAAACAGCTAACTGGGGATGTCACACAGGAACATTCTCTGAGGTGATAGGTCCCTGGGTTGTCAGTGTTTATGGGGGGAGCTGGGCAGGTGCACAGGGCCATTGCTGCCTCTGACAGCTTGGGATTTCAAGCCTGAAGAGGCTTATTAACCTATCAAACTAATACATCATTTGAAGGAGTGGAGGTGAAACACACTGACTTATATAGCTGTGTTGGACTTGGCCCATGCCTATCAAGTCACTGTCCAGGGCTTTTAGAAATGCAAGAGGTTCTCCTTATATAAAAGCCCTGCAACAGGCACTGAGAAGGTTCCTTGCTCTGAGGCCTCACAAACAGACACTAAACCAGAGACTGAACCCCCAGCTGTAGTAGTCAAGAAGAAACAGTGAAGGCAGATGTGAACTTAGTAAGAGAAGAAGCAGCTCCTACTCAGAGGAGGAAAGAGGGAGAATCAGAAGAGAGCCTATTCTGCAGCAGGACAGGGAAGGAAAGAGAGAGAAATAAGAGGTGGAAGCTACCTGGTCCCTATCCATGACTAAGCTGAAACATATATGTAAAGATTTTGTCTTACAGCAAGATGAGGTAATTGCTACCTATTTGCTACAGAGCTGGAGTGGTGGGGTTAACAGTCTGGAACTGGAAGACAGGGAAACATAGTAGCTGGGATTCATTGCTAGGCACTGGTGAATTGGCAGAGGGATCAGAAGAGGGTCAGCCACTCGCAGCCTCCAGAGATGACACTGAGCATATGGAAAAAGTGTGTTCTTAAGGAAGATCCTGTAACCCAGGACTGCCACAGAGGAATGCATCTAATGTTTGAGGGAATTAGAGGTAGTTGAGGTGGTCTACAGTGACACGGACAATGATCAGGCCTCCAGAGATCCAAGTAACATATAGTATACAGTCTGTGTGGCAGAAGTTTGTACTGTGTAAACTGCCCTCAGGTGACAGTGATGGATTGGGCTGACACTGCAGAACAAAACTGGTACAGACTAGTCTGCAAGCCCCAATGGTGAGAAGCTCTACTCCCTCTCCCTGCTATGGGCCTGCATCTCAGCTGTGGAAAGACTGTTATACAAGGTCTGGCAACTCAAAAGATAATGAGGATGATCTCTTTCCTTCCTTGCTTGGGCAGGCCACCTTCTTGGCTATCATGAATAGGCATTTCTCTGCTTAAAAGAAAGGGAACCATGAACACATGCCATGTGCCACCCTGTGGTTCTGTATGTGTGACTATGAAGAATATGAGAAGTGGGATGGTGCACCTGTCTTGGTCTTGGAACTCTGTGTACATGAATAATGGGAAAAAGCAATGATTATAGATGATACTTCCAGGAGGATTACTCTTCCAGTTGCTGTCAAGTAATTCCTGAGATGCAGTAGATGGGCTGAGGACCTCTCCCCTCTTTCTGATAGTGATTCAATGGACTTATGTCCTTGTGGGTTTGAACCCCATGCTTCTACTGTGGAAGGACCATGCCATGGAAGGTAGTAGGATTATACCTGTGAATAGTCCTTGTAGCATAATAGCCTGGGTTCCTGTCCTAAGAGACCACTGTAACAGACAGGAACCAAGTCATGGACTAAATTAAATCAGTGGATTTTTTAGGAAGTACTACAGCAGGAATCATCTAAACCAACAAAGAACAAGCCTAACAACAAGCCAGACATGTGCAGTGGTGACCCAGCCTGAGACAGTTTTGATGTCCAATAGCTCAGCACAGCTTGCCTCTTCTGAGTGACTAACAGACAGAACCTAAGTTATGGACTCAATTAACTCAGTGGACATTTTAGAGGTATTTTGCAGAAATGGCCTAAAGACTAAAGGAATGACATTGGATAAACACATCAAGTAGTGAGTGAGTAATTGGCTCATGGGTCAAGCACAGAGGGTAACAGTGAATGGGGTTACGTCAGACTGGCAACCTGTCACTAGTGGGGCTCCATCTTGAGCCCTGTGCTCTTCAATATCTTCATCAATTACTTGAATGGAGGACTGGAAGGGATACTGAGCAAGTTTGCAGATGACGAAACTGGGAGGAGCTGTTGAGTCCCTCAAAGGCAGGGAGACCCTGCAGGGAGACCTGGACAAATGAGGGGACTGGGCAATCACCAACAATATGGAGTTCAACAAGAGGAAGTATTGGATTCTGAACCTGGGATGGGGCAACCCTGGATGTTCGTACAGCCTGGGGAATGAGATGCTGAAAAGCAGTGCCACAGAAAGGGAGCTGAGGGTCTTGCTCAATGGCAAGCTGAATATCACAGAATCACAGAATATGCTGAGTTGGAAGGCACCCACAAGGATCATTGAGCCCAACCCTTAGCCCGGCACAGAAACATCCCCAAGAGTCACACTGTGTGCCTGAGAGTATAATCTAATTGCTTCTTGAACCCTGCCAGGCTTGGTGCTGTGACCACTTCCCTGGGGAATCTGTTCTAGTGCTCAACCACCCCCTGAGTGAATAACCTCTTTGTAATATCCAACCTAATCCTCCCATGGCAGAATTTCAGGCCATTCCCTCAGGTCCTGTCACTGGTCACCACGGAGAAGAGATCAGTGACTGCTCCTCCTCTTCCCTCATGTGGAAGTTGTAACTGCAATGAGGTCTCCCCTCAGTCTCCTCTTCTCAGGCTGAACAGACCAAGTGGCCTCTAGATTGGAGAGTGCACCCAGAGATGGGGAGCAGAACAAGGCAGATGACCCAAATCAACCAAAGAGATTGAAAGGGAGAGGAGGAGGGCTTAGTAACATTAGCTGTCTTTTTGCTTGGGAGCTGGCTGGGCATCAGGCTACCCCTTTGGAGGTGGTGAGTGATTGGATTTGCATTTATTGTTAATTATTAATTGCATTTGCATTACTTGTCTTGTTTTCTCTGTTCTTCCACTACACTTTTGCTTACTGAACAATTTCTGTCTTGACCCACAAGTTTTCATGCTTTTATTCTTCCTTTGGGTTGGGAGCTTGAAAGTGAGGGAGAGGCTGTATGTGTCTGGCTGCCTACAGGGGATAGCCCACAACAGTTGTCCTGTGAACTCAGAAATTATTTTGTATGCTGCAAATATATTACTCTGTCAGAAGCATTACAGATACAACTACAATGCAGATATTTTCACAGATACCAGTGTACTTATAGATAACCCGTGGACTAAGTTTTGCAACTTACATCTAATACTATTTAATACTGTGTATGTAGTATGCTGATCTGTCTAATATCTTGAAGTAACGTCCTAACCTGTATTTCTTCAGCAACATTCTCTCAAAATATTACTATGCCTTAAGCTAACTGAGTCTCTAAACTTCTTTGTCTAATCACTTTTCTAACACTTGCTTTTGAGTTAAATATAAACTTTTGCTTTTTGGTGGCATCATACTTTTTTACATTTTTCTAGCTGAGTTGAGAATTTCAAAACAAGATATTCATGTTTTAGCATGCAGATATCCCATAAGGGTACTGTCATTCCCGTTGTTATGGTTAGCTGTTTCTCAGACAGCAGATAATAGTCCTAGACAATGACCTTCGGGGAGAAGAGCTCTCAGCCTTCTCAAGCATGATAATGTCTCCTCTCAGAACTGACACATGATCAAATAAATAAATCTTTTAAGCAACATCCCCATATACATTTAGGATTCTGACATAAGATAAATGCTCAGAAAAACTAATTTGAGTCTGTCTTGTAGTGGAAGGAGACAGTACTCCAACAAGTTAGAATTTTGTAACAACCCATTTTCAGTGTGCACACCAAACTGTGGTATCTGTAGGTTGTTATCAGGTAATTGTATAAAAATATGTTGTCTATTTTTTGTTCTCAAGCAGTCTAAATCACAACTTTTTTCTTACTTCTTGATTTTCTTCTGTGGCTTGTTTTAAACCCCTGTTTCCCAGGTTCAAAACAGTGTAAGAGCTGAGCTTAAACTTAGATTTCGCCAGGCAAGCATGCCATCCACAGCCAGGAGATGGTTAAGGAAAGGCTAAGCTAAAAGAGACAGCACAGACTGTAGAGCAGCATTTGCATATGGACAGATTTAATGGCTAGTAGTGACCTATTCTTGTGTGTACATACATATTTCTTTGCTAACACCTATGATTGCCTGGACAATGCTTTCTTACACAAAATTAAAACGCTGGCACAGTGGACTAGCCATAGCTGACCATCAAACTAATTCATGCCTCCACCAGCAGGACTCATGGAGAGAAAAATAGGAAGAACTGGAATTAGAAGGTTTGTAGTTTGACATTTCAAGCTGGTATTTGGCTTCTACTGGCTATCTGGAAGAGTAACAACATTTGGAAGTCTCCTTCCATCAGTATTGGATTATTCATTAACAAGAACACCTGAAGAAGCATTCTTAGAGTTTCTTTAACCTTTGAGCTGTTATCCAAGTTTCAGAAAGAAGACAACTGCTCTTATTCTTTTCATTTGAGAAGTGTATTTATCCCAAGATGCTGAGATATTGTGGCTGCATGCAACAGCACACTAAAGAGAATAATGTAATTGAGATATATACTTCAATAGAGTAGCTTTGGTTATGAGTACATTATTCCCTTTGGAAGAACAAAATTTATCAGAACAAAATCAATAGATGAAACAGAAGTTAAAAAACACTGAGTAAAACCGCAGATACCACTTAGACATACTGGCCATACATACCTTAAAATATTGTAGTTCTGATTTTAACAACATTCATTTTAACAACAAATGTTTTGTTTTGTTTTTATTCACCTTCCAGCAGTAGAGAACAATAATGTCCCCTTTTCCCCAGCTGAACTTTTCTTTTATTATCTAGCAGGCACTAGTTATGGATGAAGAAGTATTCAGCCAGAAGGATCGTGAAGTGCAGATACTGCAGAATCAGATAAAGACATTACTACAGGAAAATGAAGAGCAACTGGAATCTTTAAAGGAGGCTCAAGAAACACACAGATTACAGGTATTTTTCCACTGGTACAGGTGTCTGTATTGAACCATCTTTCCACTGTGTGAATGCATTCAACAGGTCCCTGTATTTTTTTTAACTTAACTACCGGTCAATATTAGCAACATTTTGATTGAATTAAGAGCTGTATCACTTAATGAGTTGGCTTCATCTACCAGGTGAACCACAGTAATGTGATTCCTGAAGTCTGTATATAAGCCTAGCTGTGCCACAACCTTCTTGCATAACTTGAGATGAATCATTCACCCTCTCCACGCTTCGTGAAACATACCACACATCCCTATCCCCAGAGTTGTGTTATTTTTAAGTAGTTTCAGGACAATTAATGAATTAGGATTTGAAAGACTTTGAAAGATTCTTCAGACTCTAAAAATTATTGTAGAGATCCTACAGAATGCTTTCATTGAAAAGTTGTATAGAAATTTGTTACATCTTTATTAAGAATATTAAAATACTAAGAGTATTGTCCCCTTTTAGGTTTATAATACAGAATTGCATCCTAATTTTCTGATCATCTACTAGTAGAGAAAACTGAGTGACATAATGGAAAGTGGCATAGTGACAAAGAGGCTGCCTGCCTCTTTCCTTCTCTAGATCCTGTGCTTGCTAATGAAATTAAGATGGCTTTCATGTGCATAACACTTCAAGATCAAGAAGACTGCAGATAGAATAGTTAACATTCTCCTGGTGTTGCCTGTCACATGGATGATAGATGAATTATTATATGACTTCTTAAAAGAAAAAAGCATAAACATGAATAGCTAGTACTCTTCTTATTATCCTTTTTCTCCTTTTTCCTCTTTGCTGATGGCTCAGGGAGAGTCAATGAATGAAAGGTAAGTATACTAGTCTTTCCTCTCTCACTTTCTTCCTTTTCTGTTATCTCTGGCTAGATTTTTTTTTATTTTTACCTGTATACCATAGTGTCAACTTGCACTTTGATAATGCTTATATAAATTCTGGATGATACAAGGTAGAGGTAAGGAACTGTCTTAGTTTAAAAGAAAAGTAAGATATCTATCTGGACTAGGAAGGAGCCTCTTCCCAAAAACCACCACAGCCTTTGAAGTTAAGAGACTTTAATCAGAAAAATGTATAGAAAAGGATAACAGTTCTTAACTACAAATATATGTAACCAAAACCAGAATGGAACAGACAGCAACACTGTAACCAAAAACTTTCAAACAGATCAAGTCCTATCTCTCCCGCTCTGGTGCAGTTTGCTGACAGCGGGAGGTGATGCCGCACCTCGGGAGGCAGCGGCCGCCAGAGTCACTCCTGTGCTCTGGCAAGGCAAAGGCAGGGGCAGGGAGAGGTACTCGTTCCGAAAGAGAACTCACGAGGGGAAATGCCCATGACAGGGGACAGGCTGAAACCTATAGAGACTCTCATCCTTTGTCCAAAAAGCACTGGATGGGTGAGGGGTTAGCCACTCTGCAAATGGTGTCGGCCCTCAAGGAGTCCGTAACAAACCCAGGTAGCGGCGACTGTTCTCTGTCTCGGAAGAACAAGCCAGGGCAGGCGGAGCTGGGGGAGCCAACCCTCCAAGGGTTCCACCAGCCCAGCAAATGACGGCTGGCACACACACTGCAACCGGAACCGAAAAGTGTGTCAAAAAAAAACCCAGAAAAAATCTCTCTCCACCCCCTGCCCCACCTCCCCCAAAAGTTGGAGTGAAGAGCCGTCAGCCATCCTTTGTTAGGTGGCTCTAGGAGCAGGTAGTGAGGGCAGGGCTCTAGGTCCCGAAGCTCTGTGTTGGTAAGGGAGATAAAAAAATTCCATGAAAAATTTTGAAACTACAACAGGAACAGAATCTGCCACAGTATAGGTAAAAGATTTTTTTCAGTATCAGAGACAGGAGAGAAGTTTGAGAGCTTTCATACACCATTTTAGTATTTATTTCACTAAATTGCTATTTCTATTTAGAAACATATAATACCAGTAGAGTAAGAGAAAGCAGTGCTTTTGCCAAATACTTTAAGCTGTATTCACAGGACTATGTAATTTAATGATACATTATAGTATAAGAACTTTAAAAGTAACATATTAGTTATTAAATGTTTATAAAGATGTATTTATGTAGCGGGTGTTACACTGTGGGGCTGTATATACAATAGTATCAGGGACAAAGGCTCTTAAAAGGGTTAAATGATGACTTCAAGGTGAATCAGATGGCTGTTACTCCTTCCAAAATGATAACAAATGTGATATTCATACATATATTCTATTTCCTATGACATAGGAATAATATGTATTGTATTCTAACACCATGTTGATTTGTAAGGCATGGTATATTAGTGAAGGAACCTTCAATCTGAGAGAACTACATGAGTAAAAACTTTTACTCAGAGTAGGAGAATGCAAAATGTATCACAAGCTATTCTTCGATTTTGCTGTTGTTGCTAGGTCAGATTTTAACCATACTTTGAAAAGAATTAAAAGGAAGAGAGAGAGTTTATAATCTTGAATAATATAATCTTGACCTTGTGGATGAGTCAGTTTAGATAACATAAGTACTTTTGAACAATGTACGGAGAATGCTGTAGGAGAAACAGGTAAGATCTCCAAAATATCATTACCACCAAAAGTTGAGTCTGGATGGAAGAAAAAGCAGCAAGTGATCCTGGGATCACGTACATGTTTATGATCATTAATACAAATAATCTTTAAAGTGGAAATGCTCGAAGAGGAAGCCCATATACATGT
>VXBX01004949.1:155754-174164 GCA_013400415.1 Scytalopus superciliaris
ATTCATAAGACTCAGACCATGTGTTTCATTTGAACATTTTTGTTGAATTCCCATTTTATTTCTCCAGAACCACCTATATAAAGTGAACATGAGCAGCTAATTTTGTCATCCATTTCTCACTAGATGCCTAGACAGGCTCATGTAACTTAAATGGGATAGGTTTTTCTGAACAAAAATGTGTCTAATATTTATTGGAGTTGGTGTGTGAGTGTGTTAGATTGATGATATGTCATAGAATTTTCAGTTTGTTACAGAATTTGCATATGTGCTGCAGAATAATTTAGAGTCACTGAGTGTTTTACAAGATTCCTGACCTTTGTAAGGAATTTAGAAATGGTAAATATAATACAGAGCTCACTTTTGCTTTGATTTTTTTCTCCATGAGACTGAGAAAATGGTGGAACAGCAAATGCTTATTGATCAGCTAAAAGAGAAATTAGAGAAGATTACAGATGTGAAAACTTCAGATTTCTCAAATGCTTGTGAAGATGCTGTCATGGCATTTGCAAGGAGACCCTACAGTGTCCCACTTACAAAAATTTTGCTACATTCCCTTCACTCACCTTCAAGGACAGAGACCCAAAAGGTAAGATCTACACAAGTGTTACATTTTACCCCCTCTACTTTGTAATGATTATTGGCCAATAATTAGATATGACATGACAGTATACGGTGATTTTCTGTGATACTGCTTAGCATCTCATTAAAGATTCTGAAAAATTAGTGTCTTGCAACATTGTTTTGGCCACAGTTATCCAAAACATTCAGGCAAAACATTCCCATCTTCAAGTGCTAAGGTTCTAATATTTTCTGGTGCTTTCCTGGGGGTTTTGAAGGTTCATATATGAAACATTAACTAAAATTAATGATTATGCTTACCAATATACTGAATATGTATGACAATGAGTTGCTAACAGTACCTTCTTTCACATTTGGAACAAGTTCTCTAAGTTCTTGCAAAACTTTTGTTACAAAGGTATTAGAGAAAACCTCTAATTTTGCTTACAAGCTCAGGTGATGTCAGAATTTTAAATTGAAATATTTTTTTTTTAAATATCAGTAAAGAATCACTAAATTGTTGCAAGCGTTTTTACCTATCACTGCTCTTATATGCTTTTTGACAGGTGTATACTAGCTCCCCTGCCTTCTCCCTGGACAGGATAATGGCAGAATTCCGTGCTCGCAGACAGATGATACTGAGCAAGATAGAGGATCAGGATAATGTCCTTCACTGCCACCTCTCTGATGAGAGTGATCAAGAGGAAGAAAATACAAGCAGCAAAGGGAAAACCTCATTTCAGTAATTTTTTATTGTTCTTTAACTTTTGTTACAGACAAATGTATAGCAAAGGTAGTATTACTGCCTAATCCTGCCATGATATGAAACCATCTGTAATGTGACTTATGGTAAACTTGTGGGACCAACTGGGCATATTGCAAAATAAATTTAATAAACACAGGTTTAACAAAAATGGTATAATCCTTCTTTTGGGGTCAGAATCTCCCATGAAGATCATGGGGACAGAGCATGGTGTATGTGTGGGTGGTGTGGAGCATAGATGGGAAAGAAGGTACAAATAGCTTGGTAAGTTTGAGATTCTGCTGTTATGACCATATACTCTGCATGAAGCTTAAAAAAAAAATCCCTGTGTATTTGTAGTTTAGCATGTTTACCATTCTTCCTTAGGCATTCCATAAACCAAACATGGACACAAGATCAGGCTTCTCTGTGCTCATTTCGTGATCGAAGTGGCATGAAATATCAAATAAACAAGTCTGGTTTATCCAACAAATCTGCAGTACAGATTGACACAGCCACAGGTAAAATGGAAGTCATGAGAGCAAATCTTATTACAGTATCAGAATATGCAAAAATGTTTTTAGCACATGTAACTATTTTTCCCAGCAAAATATGTGTATTTGATACAGATACGGTTTTGGTTACAGCTAAATGTAGGCTTTCAAGATTCTGTTCTTTTCCCCTTTCTGAAACTGATGTCAGTAAACTTAATGTTTCAGTAATACTTATTATCCAGAAAGCAGTTCACACATCAAAAAGCTAGTTACATACAAGTCTTCAGTAGATTTTATTATCTTACCAGAAATGCACTGAAATGCTTTCGGGAATATTTTTCCTTACACTTCGCATCTGGAAATGCAAGGACATACGTTTCTGTTCCTGTTTAGACACACGGCAGGGAAAAGACTTTTGGCGTTATTCTCTCCTTTTGATTTTTCTACTTCACATGGAAGAATTCCACATGGACAATGTTCCAGAACACTACCTTTTGGATACAATGTGTATTCCAGATTTTTTATCTCCATTTTGCTTTGTTTTTTTCAAGGTGAAGAGATTGACAGCCTCCAGAAAATTCATGTTTTTAACATGCAGAAGTTAAAGAATTCAGAGCTGAGAGTCGCTGAGGTGGAGCAAAAATTAAAAGAACTTGCACTTAATATCAAGAGGAAAGAGGAACTTATTAAGGAATTAGTAAGAACAGGTAACTGGCTACTGGAGGGATAACTGAAGATGTTTAGAAACAAAAGGCATAAAAAACCTGAAGTCCTGCGTGATAGTTTTTACATAACTATCTTACACAAGAATACTTTTAACAAGTTGAAGATTCATAATGTTTGCTAATTACTTGCTATGATTGCACTGAAGGCTGTAACTTTTTATTACATCCTACTCTGCTATGGTACGTAGTGTATTTGTTAAGTATTTTTTGTACTTTGTTGATTATTGCTCTTATCCAACAATAGTGTAATTTCTGATGTATGCTTAATGATACTCTTATCTTCATAGACGTGTCTTTGTCACATGGTGTCTGGGATGGGAGAGAAGATACATCACTGTATCTTCTATATTTTATCACAGTACAGAAACAGGAGTCAGAAGTGGACAGGGGAAAAGATCAGTGTCCCTGTTAGCCTACATCCCTTACACATCTGTCCTGATACAGAAACTAGCCTTACAGTGACAGTAAGAACCTCTTTGCTCAGCTCCTTCAATCTCCTGTGCTTACCTTCTCTTGAGGTTGTCCATCTTCTGTACCCCACCACCAATTGCCCAAACAGGACAAGTCACAGAGCAGAAACACAATCCAAGGTTTTTTCCTAATTATTAAGCTTAAAGTTGAGTAATAAATAAATGGCATATTCTTCTGGAAAAAAAAAGAAAAACAAACTCAAAATTTAAGAATTATTGGAGAGCCATTTTGGCAAAAACTACTGTAGGTAGAAGAATTTAACTTTGGCACTCAGATGTCACTTTATATGGTGACATCAGGTGACCCATGAAAAAGTCATATTTAAGACTCCTTCCTTTATCTCCATTTCAGAGTTAGAAGGGAATTGTGTGTTCCTTTAGTGTTGGAAAATGTATCAGAAATTATTGATTTAGCCAGAACAAAGCAAGTAATGATTGAACTACAAAACTGAGTATTACATTTCAACTGATTATCGTGTTGGTTTTAAACTATTTGAATGTGTTGTCTTTCAGGTAAGGATGCCCAGTCTATAAGCAGGCAATATTCTTTGAAGATAACTAAACTGGAGCAAGAAACTGAGCAGACCAAAATGGAACTGGCTGAAACACAAAAGCAACTTCAGGAGCTGGACAGTAAAGAGCTGAGAGACATTCCTGCCAGAGTCAAGTTACAGAAAGACTTGCGGAAGAAGATGGATGCAGCTAAGATGAAAGTGCAGGTATTTCTGATCTGACCATTAAGATTTGTAACTCTCTGTTTCCCTGTCATGTCTGAACCTTAACACTCTGCTTGTAAAATTCTCACCAGTTTCACACATTGGAAGTTGGTTGCATTGAAGTAGCTAATGAGAAACTCAGAACTATTATACTCAGAATGCTATTTAACATACACATAGGTAGATACATGCAGTGTTTTCTTGGTAGGTAAGATGCCAGAAAAGGAGAGATACGAGATGTCCATACACCATTGTATGTAGTACCATAAAAGAATCTATACTAGGAGGCTATTACAAGTTTATTACTTGCCATAAATAAAATGGATGTTTTATGAAAATACTAAATAAATTCCATCTCTAAGCAAATCTGTGTGATGGTTTGCAAGACCAGGCCCAGTACAGTCATATTTGTTTGACACTGACTTTCTGTTTCTAAGTTCTGCTACACCTAAGTTTAAATTCTGTGTAGGGCTGGCATAGGTGCCTTGTGCCTTTCAAGCATAGAATGGTGGGTCAGAAAAGTTCCATACAGAAAGAAGCAGTTGGCTTATTGGCTTGAGCGCAGGACCAGCATTCTGCCACCAATATTCTGGCAACATTCTGCATTTTCAACATTCATCATTTTCCAGAGTTGTAGTTTTTGTAAGATTTTACTACCTTCACTGTATTGCCAGGCATGAACTGTACTTTACCTTTTCACATTGCTTGATTCTGTCTTTGCAACTTCACTGGATAGCTCAGAAACCACAGCAGTAACAAGTAATTGTTTGGACAGAAATTAGTAAGTCTTGCTGACTCTAATAATTCAGTGAAATAAAGAATGAAGTTGAGTCTTATTTTAATTATAAGCTTTCCTGGTAGTAAGCTGAACTTTGACGTGAACATTCAGGCCTTACAGAAGAAGCAGCAAGACACTAAGAATCTGGCTTCCTTATCTAACCAAAGTGACAGAGAAGCAACAGAACTTGAGCAGAATGTGGCTCAGATGAAGCACCAGCAATCCCAGATACAGAAGAGACTGTGGGAAGAGAGTGAAAAGAAGAAGCAACTAGAAGCAGAGCTTCAACAGTATCAGCAACATATTAAAGTAGGATTCTTCTTGTTTCTTTATGACAAAGAATGATACGCCCCTGCTTCCCCAAAGACAATAAACTCTACTGCCAGGCTTTCCATAATTTTCAGTAATTACTTAATGACTTTCTTGATAAATGCACCCAAGAAATTGTCTATAAACATTTTCATACAAATCTTCAGTTCGCTTTTCTCTTTCAGCTTTTTTGTTTTTTCATGTTATTACCTGATGTCTAGTTCTGAATTGCAATTTTACAGGTAAATTTAGAGTCAGAATTTCAGATTATATACTTGTGTGGACTCTGACATTAAATGCACTTGTCTGACTGATATAGGAAGAATGGTGCTTTATCTTTGTTCATAGGAACTTCAGCTTAAGATGGAGCAACAACAGATCCTAGAAGTTAAGGATAAAGAAATTTCTGCTTTTAAAAAGGAAAAAAAGCCCTCTGTGGGAACTTCACAGAAAGTACAGGTAGTTAATCTATTCCAAATCTATGTGTGCCCTGAAATGAAAAAATCTTTCTTCATCTCTAGTCATCTATCTTTGTAAAACTGTTTGGAAGAAGAGTATGCCATCATAGTTTTGTCTTTTTTTCTTTTGGTGTAGCAAAAATTGAGAGTATCGTCTGGCAGCTCTTGTACTCTTTTTGAATGAAAGAAAGGAGGGCCTTTAAAAGTTTTTTTTTCCCCTGTAATTTATAAAAAATGGTGATTCAGAGACATAAGAATTCAACAGATTTGGTTGTCTGATAGGTTTGAGGGTGATGTTGTTGTCTGGGGTTTTTATTTTGTTTTGTTTTCTACTCTGACATAAATTACTGTGGTCTCTAGTTTTCGTTGCTCATAACAGGACTAGAAAAGTATGTATCCTATGCAGCAGTGCCACCCACATTATTTCAGATGTGGACACTGGAACATGAGTTACCCAAAGGTGAAAAGCAATTTTAAAAGTTAAATAAATGCACCTTTTAAGCCTTACTAAGAGCATATCCACTGAGAAACTGTGGCTCCAGAATAAATTTATAGTGGACCATGCTAGCAGGATCAGAGCTTGTCACTTAATGTTTTTACACAGAGAGCTGTTCTTGGGCATCTATAATGCAATGGATAGGCTGACTTCTCATAATACCTTCTAAACCTAGATGCTGTGCTTAGGCAGATGACGTATATTTTTATAACTGATCTTAGAAAAAGAGTATCTTTCACTAAATGCATCTGATACAATTTTTTTTTAGTATGACTTGTAGCAATGTAGCATTGCTGAGCCCCTTGTTAAGTCAGTCCAGTTTCTGTATTATTCTGAGTCAAGATTCTGTTGCAGAATTAAAGTTAACATTAGAAATGTCAATGTCTCCTACAGTTTTATCAATAATTCTAAAAAAAGTAAACATAATAATGAAATTCTGACCCAAAAAGTCCTGGCTAATGCTCTCTGGATCTCTATTGAAACTGCAGAAATTAGAAGAGCAAAAGAAGTGGCTGGATGAAGAAATGGAAAGAATTCTTCAACAGCACCAACAGTTAGAAGAACTAGAAGAAGATTTAAAGAAAAGAGAAGCCATTGTAGCCAAAAAAGAAGCATTATTGCAAGAGAAAAACCACCTGGAAATCAAGAAACTGAGACTGAGCCAGGTGACTTAAGAATAAAACACAAAACTCACCACGGTCATGATGCTGATTGAAAGACTGCTGGTGGGGGGGAAGGATAGACAAGATAGCAGAGGAGGCTCAAGCCAAGTGACCAGTGTCACATTGTGATGTAGACATTGTGTGGCTTGACCAATCAACATTTAAAATGTAAATAATACAGACAGTCGTTTTTATTCACTTTTTCTCTCCAAAACTGCAAACCAAACGATTCTGAGGTGTGGAGTTCTGTTAATGCAGAGCATTAACTAATATGATATCTGTGATACCATATTATTTGCAAATGTGATCCAGTCCTTTTGCAAACTAGAGAACATGACAGGGAAATATCTTGCAATATTTGTTTTTCAGTAGCAAAAGTGAATTGAAATTGAAATATCATTGTCACTTATAATGACTAGCCCCTTTAATCTTGAGTATGTAGAAAACTGCATGTTGAGTGTTTTTGTTTTCTTTCATCTTTTGAATATCTTATGGTAGTTGTCTGCTCAAAATAAATGGGGTTCCATTGCAAGAAGCAGGTAGTTTTTTCACTTCAGAATGTGACAGTTTCACCCACTTTGTTCTTACTGGAAGGGAGTATTTCAGTTTTGTATCTGTGGTTGCTGTGGTGTTTTTTAGGCTTTAAACAGTGATAGTATGAAATTGTCTACTCGCTTAAGTACACTGGATCAGGAACTGTGTGATAAAAGTATGCAGCTTCACGGCAGCACCACTGAAGACAGGACAGACATTTTGGAAAAAATTCAAGTTCTCCACATGGAAAAGGATCAGCTGCTCAGAAGGAGAAATAGTGTGGATGAGAAACTGAAAGATGGTAAAGTGTTATCAACTGAAGTAAGTAAGCGTGGCTGAGATAAATATAGGGTTAAAAAAAAAAAAAAGCATTCCAATGAGAACCTAAAATGTCTCCAAATATTAGATAATCTAGAACCGAGGAACTGAGTTTGGGTATTTCTGTAAATAGCAATGTTAGAATACTGCTGTGATAGCACCAATTACATGCCAATTTTGTTAAAAAGCAAACTTCATCCAAAGGACTCCATATTTTTACAGCAAAAATAAGTCATATTACCCGGATGGCCCACACTTGAGATGATTGATGTAATTATTTTGAAGATGTGATAAACCTGCAGTGCTTCAGGCCACACATTTCTGCCTCTTCCATATGCAAGCTATGATCACCAAACTTCTTACTGACCTGATTCATTCATTAATTCCAACAGAAAACTAGCACAAAAGAAAAAAAAATAAAAAGAAGTCAAACTGTGGTGAAGATGAGGAAAGGATAAAAAGACAAATGTTCTAGATTTGCACTCTGCCTCTTATTTTTCCCATGCCATTGTGTGTGCTACTACTAGTTCATCTTACCCTTAAGTTTAGCTTTGCTCCTGAGAATGAAGATGTCTTGAAAGATTAATTCTAAGCTTTTTTTCCCTCTAAAAAAGTCTCCCTTATGTCTTTCTCTGTAGGAAGAACATGTCCTTTTCCAGCTAGAAGAAGGAATTGAAGCCCTGGAGGCTGCAATTGATTATAAGAATGAAAGTATTCATAGTCGCCAGCACTTGCTTAGGTCATCTTCTCAGAGTCTTTCACAGAGTGAGAATAATGTAATAGGGAAACTAGTTTCCCTGTCTACTGCTGAGCTCAGAGCTATCATCATCAGTTATTTCAACAAGGTTTGTTTTGGCTATTTGTTTTGTTTTCTATTACTGTTATAGATAATGAAATGATGGCAAGAAGAAAAAATAAACTGAAGAAGCTTTTGGTGAAAATCTCTTCAGATTGCACAGATCTGCTATTAATTCACATATTTTAATTTTTATGCTAAATAGGATACTTGTGTGTTAACTTTATATAACTTGTTCTGAGGTCATTAGCTTAAAAGGTGTTGCAAATCTGGATATTTCCTTTCCCTTTTCCAGTGCTCTGTGCTGCTAACTTTTGGAGCAGCAGCTTATTTAAGTAGTGGTGTGGTATTAAAATTCTTCCTGACTGCAGGCTTTCAGAAAGCTTCATAAAGTTCAGGCTAGTATTGCTATTTTTTTTTTCTAAATCCAGTATGAACTAGTTTTGCATACACTGTCTGCAGTGTGTACAGCTACATACTGAAGAATCATACTGACATCTGGAAACACAAAAATGAAATGCCTTAGGACATGGTGTGTCTTTGTGACCTTGGGTGATTTTGTAAACAAGTTGGCTGCAGGATGCAAGTTGGAAGCTTATCAGCATCAGGAAAGCACAGTTATTTCTGTTGAAATGTTGTACAGGGTATTAAAACACACCACTAGTCCATGTGGTCAAAATGTACACAGTTTGGTTCTAAAGAGTCAACTTGTAGCAGTGGCAAGTCTGTTTCCAGTATAAGCTTAGTGGCTTGTAGAGACCATTGCTTTTGTATGTTTTAATCTATTAGGCTGAAGGTAAAAAGTTTTCTTAAAATGGTTTGATAAATCAAAACAAGTGTATTTCTTTCTTAGATTGTTGGCCTACGTGAGTCTGAACGAAAATTGCAGCTGCAGATTGAAGAACAGGAAATGAAGGCCACAGACCAGGACAACATAGTACGTGAATTAGAATCAGCACTTGAACACATCAAATTGCAGTGTGACAGGCAACTGACCCTTCAGCGCAAAGAACACCAGAAAAAAATACAGCTAATATTGCATCATTTCAAAGGTATTTGCTGCTTGGGTGGGGATTGTACAGCAAGTATTGTCTTCAGTCACTACAGAGAAATACTGTATTCCAACTGAAAAAAAAGAAAAGGTTCAGAGATATATTTTGCCTGTCACTAATTTTGGTGTTATGTAGGATGTCAAGAAATAGACACATGGTGTCTGTATGAGTGGAAAATTGAATATTTTTTAAAAGAAGTATCAGAATTGTCATATTTTCCTATTGATTTTACTGATTTTGGAAAGTTGAAAGCTACTGCTTCTGCTGATCTTGATCTTCTAAATACTATTAAAACTGACAAGCAGGATTGACATGGCCTTTTTGATCCTGTCATGCTATTTAAAATGTGCACATTCCAAGTGAAGCCCCATCAAGATACAAGACTTACTCTGTCTAGCTGGGCATCTTGATTTGTGACATTTGGTTCTTGAACTAGTGTTATTTCTCCTAGAACAAGATGGTGACAGTATTGCAAAAACCTTGAAGGGCTATGAACTCAAAGTCCAGCAACTGGAAAAAGAATTATTTTTCTATAAGAAAACCAGCAGAGAGCTGAAGAAGAAATTGAAGGGCCTCTTTGGAGAGTCATCCCATCAGTTATTGTCATCCACTAAATGTAAGCATATTATCTGAAAATGTTTATGCAATTGTCATTAGACCATTTGAAGAGTGTTGAGCACATAGGGGTATATCAGATAGCTGTAAATATCATATTTTTACTGTTCTTCAGGAATGTATTACACCTCTCAGTTTCATGGGAGAGACAACATTCGTTTGTAACTGTAGCACTGGTATGACAGTGGTTTAAATTCTTGTTCTGTTTTCCCTAAAAGAATTTCAGCATTTAGAACCTCAAATTGTTATGGTTAAGATAAAGGAATTTTACTATCTCAGGGATCTGAATGGTATTTTAACTAACAGCTTTGTAATATGCTAGGCATTTTCTCTCTTAAAAGTTACTGGAAGAGTGTCAATTAAAAATTCCATGCTTTTAGTTACTAACTAGTTGCTTACTTACTAAGGCTGAAAGAGAGAATTTACACTCTTGTAGGGGAAAAAGAGTGCTTTCTAATCCTGTGATTTGACATAAAAAAAAAATCCTCAACCAACTGAACAAACGAAAAACACCAACCAACAGTTGCTATTGGTTTTTAATTGTTCCATATCCTGCTTGACAGAAGGCAAACCTACAACAGAGCTATTCACATAGAGGAGAAAAGAAGGTTCAATTTCATTGCTGTTTTGGTTGCCTGATACGTCTTGATGACACCACAATACCTCACATGCACAATAGCCCCTTCTTGGCCCTGTGTTTCTTTTTAAGCTCAGTAAGAGGTTCTTCCTTCCAATGGATGCTTCTCTTTCTTTCCACTTAGACAGTGCCATGCCTTCTGCAGAGAGGTGCTGACCACTTACCTGCTACTCCCAGAATAAATTAAGGCTTGGCCCTTGCCCTCTGGCCAACACATTCATTACTATAAAGTACACCATTAAACAGTGAACATGAATGTTCTAGAGACTGAATTATAAACGAGCATGGGGAAACCTATTCTGTGTCTTGTATACAAAGAACTGTGTAGTTCAGGACAATGTGCCCATGTGGGGAAGCACCTATCCTAGGCAAATTGTAGCAATGGAAAGAAGGAAGAAGAGCCCTCTGAATTCCCAACTTTTTCAAATGTAGGTATTTGCAAGATTTGTAAGAAATTCTCTGCATTTAGTTATTTTTCTTTTTAATACGTTGTGAACCATGTTGCTATATAGTGTAATAAAAACACATTATAATTTGTTATTCAGCTAGAAATAATAAAAGCCCTTTGTGTATGTTGCAGTCAAATTTGCAGAATGTGTTTTTTGTGTTGTACTAGTATAATTGCTGACTGTTTTCCAATATATGAATAATTTCATAATTGTCATGGGTCAATTGTTTTAAGACTGCCAACTAGGATACATTACAAGCTAGAATGGTGAGGCTTTTATTAAACACTTCTATTAACAGCACCTTCTAAAACGACAGTGATGGCTAATACCTCTGGTGTTTTTGTAGATGGCACACTTTTTGAGCAGAAAGGACAAAATGTGAGGTGCTGATAATTTCTTGCCATGTTCATGCCACAAGATACTGATGCTTCAAAACCATATTGACTACCTACGGTAGGCACTCAGAAGAGTTATGACTTTTAGCTATTTATCTCCTGTTAATTTTCTTTTAGATAACAGTCCTGGTGACAAGTTATCCAGTCAAGAGGAAACAGAAGTTGCTTCTGAAGGATTCAAGTGAAAACAGCTGTTAAACAAAGTTCGTATCTTTATTAAATAAAAGTACTTTCTTGAAGTATCATAAAACTCCCAATCTGTCGGCCTGCTCAGTGTACCTTAAACAATGAACAGAAGGAGTAATAAACTCATTTAAAATAATTCTATGCTGTTTTATTGAACTTTGTTACAATGCCAACTTCCCACTGAAATTTTTTGGGTTTTGCTTTAGATACTAACCAGGCACTGCTATCATAGACTGAAAACGGGAAGAGAGACATTTTCCCTACCTACTCTGGCGTGTAACAATATCATGTAATTATTAATGAGCAAATCTTTTTTTCCTGGTGTATTTTAGCATATGCTGAATCTGATTTCCAATTTCAGTTGTATATAATAGAAGAACATAGAACCAAATACAGGACTCCATTTCTCTTACATCGCAACTTTAAAGGAACTGCTCTTAAACCTGACAAAATACTGATTTTTTTTTAACCAGTTCAGTATTGGACTGAATCTACAAAAACTTCCAGCAATAAGTAGCTCATAAATGCAAGGAAAGCTGAGTAGAATTTAAAAACAAATAGATTGGAAATAGGCTGTGGGTAGCAATAATTTATGGATGCCCTATCCCTGGAAGTGTTCAAGGTCAGGCTGAACAGGGCTTTGAGCAACCTGACCTAGTGAAAGATTCCTCCACCCATGACACAGGGTTAGACTTAGAGGTTGATAGGTCCCTTCTGACCCAAACCATTCCATGATTCTAAGATTCTATTATCTGTATCCTGTTCATACCTCCACTGCAAATTGTAGATGCTGACATGTACAGTTACCATGGAAAAAGATCTTCCCTTCCTGTTAGGTTTGCAAAGTGCCCTGCATAATCTTCAGAGGTTGCCCAGTAATAAGAAATTCCTTTTGTGCTAAAAAGACAAACCTCAAACATCTCTTTTGTCCCACATTAACTGTCAGTGAATGCAATATCCTATAAAAATGCAGAATTGTTTGTGCAGCACTGAATGCAGTACTAAATCCTGGGATCTTATTTATTTGGGGATAGTTGTTGAAGTGGAACATTGCAGAAGCATGAATAGGAGCTGGCTGACTAGAGATGGATTAGAAGACCTCTGTCCCAGGAAACAAGCAATGAACGCAGAAGCTGGAGAGAAGGGACAAGAGACGAGACTAAGGAAGAGAGAAAGCAAAATACCTGTAGGTCTAAAAGCAAACAACTTTTAACTGAGTCTTTTTCTGAACACACTGTAGCATTAAGTCATTTCCAAAGCAAAGTATGTGCAAAGAGAGCACTTCGCTGGATGGGCATCAGAAGAAGAAGGTGGCACAAAAGTCTTTATCAATAAAAATACCATGAATCTGTAATGCTCTTCCAGCTTAGCACTGATTTCTGAAAACAGGTATCATGAAGATGCTAACAGTGGAATAAGACTTTTCTAAGAAATGAGGCTAACAGCCTATAATTATTCAAATTTCATGATAATGCTGTAAGGCTTATTGTAGCTTCACCAATTTGTTTGTCCTGCCTTTTTCTTTCTTTATTTGTTTCTTTGTTTGTTTTCTAGCCAACTCTGTTAAAATAATTTCCAAATACTGTAACTTCAGAATGGTACTGATGTGACTTTTCAGGACTGTGAGCCCTGTGACCACACAGGAGAAGGTGTGCATAATCTTATCCTGACAGATAGGACACTACTGGGTGGAATGAAGTAATCTGTTTTGTTACCAGTCTGATTCAAACTAGAACCCCTTTATTTGAGGAGGTGTAAGTGTTTTCATTATCTGCTGCCCCACAGGAAATATTTACCAAGAGTTACAACACAAAGGCTTTTTTCTAATGAAATCAGCATTACCCACAACTGGGAGATGTGACTCCTTTTCAAACATACTTGTATTTGTAAGCAATTTTGAATTAGGAAATCCAGAATATTTATCTTTTCCCAAAATCTAATTATCTGTTTCAAGGTATCATTAAATTGCTAGGTATGTAGAGGGAATAATTTGATGAATTGCTTCAATTGTCTAGAATCCAAAAGACTGGCTATTTGCTATTCTGTGAATTTGTCTAAGTTTTAATTTGCCCATCTATCCCTATTTGACAGGTTTAGTTCAACTTTATTTTTCAGGACATCCAGTAAAAGCTTTCTCCCCTCTGTGCCCTACCTCCTCCCAGTGTAAAACTAACCTGTGTTGTTTCTTGGGCTATTGAGTTTGACATACTTGAAAATTAGTTTGTATACTGCTTGCTGATTAAGAGAAGGAATTCTACTTAAATGAAACCAAAGTTGGATTCTAGAAGGGCCTTTTGATGCCATCATAAAAAGCTCAATCTGTTTTTAAGTGTAAAAGAAACACATACATTTTTCTAACTTGGTCAATGCTGAATACAGTTCTCATTATTCAACACAACTCCTTTCCCTGTTTACCACTTGCTATATTAGCCTGTCCAGTATAAAATTAATCTGTCCCATATAAATTACACAGAAATTCTTCCATCGACTGATTTATTCTCCTCTATATTGCTCTTACTCTTATATTTTTTATGACTCCTGGGGGAAAAAAATGTTATTTTCTCAAATCTAGTTTCTTTTACATTTGTAATAACAAAATGTTCAAAAAGATGAAGCTTTTTTTGTAGTTGTTGCATTCTGTTTTGAGAAAAATACTCCCAGTACCCAGTATACTTTCTTCTGAAAATTCAGCGATTGTTTTGGTATTACTTTCCCACAACGAGTCATTTTAGAATCTGACTGTATGTAAATTGGCAATAGACAGCTTCATCACTCTTCTGATTTCCTGTACAAATATTCAAAAGTATTGTGTATCTGTTCTAGTTACTTCAATGTAAGATGTAAACTGTATGTGTAGCAACACAATCAAACCTCTTCTTCAAAAAAGGTTAATTACAGAAAACAAAACAAAACAACCAACCAAAAGACACTCATAAATGAAGGTGAGATGAGAAAGCAGAATAAAGAGGAAAAGAAAAAAGGCTTCTATTTACTTATCATTAGAAATAGCAGACTGCATACATTCTGTACTACCTTTAAATAGGCAGTTAAAGAAATACTACCAAAAAATGTTTCCCATGCTGCAATTAGAAATATTAATGAATTTTAGGGAAAAGGTTCTGAAATGAGGGGAACTAAGGCATCTTTGCCCAAAGAAACAAAAACCACCACAAAACAGAGGTTAGGGGAACCCAAGGGGCTTGTTGGAAAGACTAAAGCACAGGGCACATGCAGAGTGTAGCTGGAGAAAAGAATTGCCAGGATGCATATCACTAAAGGCAACTACAAAACTTTAAATATGATTTTTAATGAGTCAAACCAACAAGAGTAAGTGGGGATAGGGCTAAGGTTGTGGAGTACAATTGGAAAATACCTGCTAATGGATCAGGATAATGAAAGGGATGATTTCTTTTTCCTTAGATTCTGAATGTGTGTGATTCTAGCGACAAATTAGAAAAGCAGTCACAGAAAAGCAAACACCACTGGAAGCGAGACGAGCATTTCATTTACTAAAATTACTGAAGAGCTGAAAGGGATGTTGCCTTCTAGTTAAGATTTAACAAGGCACTGTGCTTGAGATTTGCTATACTAAAGCCAGAGTATTAGCACAGTGAGCCCCATATCCACAGTGGGACATAACTGCTGTCTATCCAGTTACACTTTAGCATGCAGTCTTCTTAATTTAACCCCTTTAACTGCGTTTAAAAGAACAGTTCTAACCTTTGTTGTGGCAAATCAGGAATCAAAACCAATATATATATATCTTTTTAATGTCATATGAAAAAAGAAGTCTATACTCTTCCCTTTTACATAAAAAATAAATCACAGGTGTTTGTATTATATTTTGGTTTGAATATTTGGAAATACAAGGAATGTTATGCATCATTTACAGCAGAACTTTGGAGATAACTGCATGTAAGTCTTACTGTCATTAGACTACCTGAGGCCTTCTCTAAATTCAAAATTGTGTCACTGTCTTCAGGTAAAACATTAAACGGAGTTCAGCCGAATTGGTTCAAAATCTTTTACTGATATTCTTAATTTGGTTCAACTCAACTTGAGCCAGCATTTTCACTTTGATGCAAGATACTCCCTGGTCACTGCATGTTGATTTTCAGTTTGTTTGTTTGAAATCAATTTAGATATCTTTGCATTGGTTACTTAAACTACCTATGGAAAAAAATACCAAATTGAAATTGTCTAGTCAAAGTTGGGAACAAAGCTGAGCTGCTGCACTATATATGATAACCACGGGTGAGGAAAATGAAGTGGCATAAAAATCAAGCTGCTCTAATAAATACTCTGAAGTATGTACTTTAGGATCAGCAGTTGGTAAAGAAAAGGTGCACAGATGGTTGTAGAAAGGGAAAAATAAAAGCACACATGGAAGAAAGTGGGGGAAAAAAAAGGAAAAGAAAGAGGAAAGAAAGACAGAATTGTTTTTAACAATCCATCAGCCTAAGGAGGATTAAGCACTCAAAATTCTTTGATGTATCATTTTTATTTTCCATGCACCATGTATAAGCTCTGTTCTCAACTATCTGACTGAGAACCCCACATGCATGTTGTCCTGGCTTTGGGTACTTTCAATCTGGACACTCTCAGTACTGGCACATGAGCTTCCATATCCCTGTTATCTGTACCAAAATTAAGATGAAGAAAAAAACCAGTCTTTGCTAAAATTTCCTCTTTGCTTAAATAAGAACTTGCCATAGTTTTAAAGCTTTTTTCTATGATTTTAGTGTTCTTACCCCTTATAACAAAAATACTTCAGTGAATAACACTGATGATTATTCCTCTAACTTGTAAACCTCTGCTAACTATAACTGCTTAGAAGTTGTGCTACTGTGGTGCAAACTCTGCTATAAACTATAAACAGCCTGGGATGAGGAACACCTTACACTTTGATCTGATTTCTGCTTGAAATCACTGCTTGATTGCAGTGCAGAATGTCACTGCATGATCTCTGCCAGTCTCTAAGGTAGTGTGGCACTTGCATGTGTCCAAGTGCTCTGCCGCAGCAGAATTCAATGCCTTGCAGCATTCAACTAACGTGGAAAAGGAACAGGTGTGACCCAAGAAAGGCTCAGTAATTAAATATGCCTGGAATAATTTTTGTGTGCAACAAACAAAAGCTCTAGAACAGGCAAAACCTGGAATTCCCTTCAGCCAGTCTTTGGTATTCCTATTTTAAAGTCTCTTAGCAGGTCTTAAATTTCATTAGTAAAAATGTTAGGGAGTTGGAATCTACCATGCTGTATGACACTTCTTTTAGCACTAGGTGAACAAACCTGCTAAAAGCTTGCAGGAGGTTACCCCAAGAGCAGACCAAACCAGAAAACCATCTGATGATCCAGGGTACTGTGAGAAATGTCAATTCTTATTTAAGCAAAAAAGGACATTTGAGTCTAGAATTCAAAGCCAGACATGTACATTACACCAAAACAGGAAGAGACATCTTGAATTCCGTGAGAGGCAGCCGTCTTTGGGGAGAATGCCTGATTTGGTAGTATAAAGTTTAATTTGTGATTAAGGTTTTTTTGTTGCAAGTGTGAGGAAAACCTGATTCCCAGATATGGAACGCTTCCATAGCAATACTTTGAAGGTAGTATAGTATTTATTAGCCTTCAAATTCTGCAAAATAACTTAAAAGCAACAGGTGTTGATTAGTTCATTGATGCAGATGCACAGACTGTGCCAAGTTGGTTTTCTTGCACTGTTCAACACCAAACCCCTCCATGTGCCAACAGGCCTCTGTGGCACCTCACAGTGTTGCATTACAGACCCGAGCTGCTGCAAACTGCACTCCCAGCTCCTAGCTGGGAAACTCCCACGGCCCTTCCCTGTGGGTTTACTGACAGTGCAGAGCACACATCTCTTGCGTCTGGCAATAAGCGTTGGGTTTCCCTGCGGCTTGTGTCCGTGAGGGACCGTGCTGCACACGGGGTGGGAGGTCACTGTGACTGGGCTGTCTGTGCCCCTCCAGAGTCCCAGCAAAGGTGTTGGCAGAGGCAGGCTTGCAGAATCACAGCACATTCTGAGCAGGGACCCGCAGGGACCATCGAAGTCCAGCTCGTGGCGCTGCACAGGACCATCCCCCAGAGTCACGCCCGTGCCTGAGGGCAGTGCCCACACTCCGGAGCTCTGCCAGGCCGTGCCCGTGCCCGGCCACCCTCGGGCGAGCAGCCTGTTCCTATTCCCCAGCCGAGCCCCCCTGACAGCAGGGCAGGCCGTCCCTCGGGCTGTGGAGCAGCGAGCGTGTGACTGAGTTTGCGGGCAAGCCCCGCTTTGCTCCTCACCGCTCCCACCTCAGCACCACTAAAGCCAGTGCCACGCACTCCAACCACCTCCACTGGGGGGTTAAAGCACACGGGGGAAACGGGAGTAAAACATAAAATCACAGAACGGTCAGGGCTGGAAGGGGCCTCAGGAGATGATCCAGCCCAGCCCCCTTGCCGAGGCAGGGTCGTGTGGAGCCGGTCACACGGAGCGCATCCAGCTGGGCTGGGAATGTCTCCAGAGACGGGGAACCCACAACCTCCCCGGCCAGCCTGTTCACTGCTCGGCTACACTCAATTAAAGAAGCTTTTCCTCATGCTGAGGTGAAATGTTCTGTTTTAATTTATGGCCACTGCTCTCGGCGCTGTCACTGGGCACCACGGAAAAGAGCCTGGCAGCGCGCTGCTGGCACGTGCCTTCGAGATGCTGGGATGTATCGATGTGCTCCCGCCGGGCTCCCGTTCCCTGCCCACTACGTTCTCCTCAGGGATCCCCACNCGGACTCCGCCGGTGCTGCCGAGCCGCGCATCATCAAAGTCACGGTAAAGACTCCCAAGGAGAAGGAGGAGTTCGCCGTGTCCGAGACCAGCAGCATCCGGCAGGTGAGCGGCGCTGGGCGGGGGCCGCTCCCGTGACAAAGCAGCTCCTGCTCGCTCGGGCCGGGCCGGGCGCTGCGGGGCGAGAACCGGGGCCCATCCCGGCCCGAGCGGGCACTGCACAAACCAGGCCCCGGCCCTTCCC
>VXBX01004949.1:174199-192167 GCA_013400415.1 Scytalopus superciliaris
GCTGCTCCCCTTCCTCCCGAAGGCCAGACCGGGAGTGGGATGTGGCTTGTTCGTGGAATCACAGGGTGGTTTGGGTGGGAAGGGGACTTTGAAGATTATGCGTTTCCAACCCCCCTCCCATGGGCAGGGACATCTTCCGCTAGCCCAGGTTGATGAGAGCCCCGTCCAACCTAGTCCTGAACACTCCCACGGATGGGGAGTCCACAACTTCCCTGGGAAGCGTATTCCAGTGACTCATCATCCTCACAACAGCAAATGTCTTCCTGATATCTAATCTAAATCTGCACTCCTTCAGTTTGACGCTATTCCACCTTATCCTGCCACTACATGCTCCTGTAAATAGTCTTGCCCCATCTTTCCTGTAAGTTCCTTTCAGCTACTACAGGGCTGCAACTGGGTCACCCCGAAACCTTCTCTTTTCTCACTCTCTTAAGTGTGAGTTGTCCCGTCGAGCTCTCATAGCTTGGTAGTAGTTGTCTCACTGGCTGACTAGCATGAGTATAGTCACCTGCACCTCTATAATTCCAGTGGTTATTTTGGTCTAACACTGTCTTAAAAAACAGTGAATAGGCCTTTGTTTTGAGGAAATCGTGTCCTTGTACTTTGTTTGTAAAATTTGCAGTCTGCTGTACTTAAATGTGCTTGTTACGGACGTGATACTTAGCAGGGCAGGATTGTGAGATAACCGAATTACTATGTTTTTTGTGTGTTCTGTGAAAGACTGTGCTCCATGATGCCTCTGTCTCAGCAGCAGTGACACCTGATGATTCATCGACACTACTTCCTGCAAGTCTTCTGGTTTTAATGAAGATTTGCCATACAAATACCAATTAGAATTTCACTTACTTAGATTGGAAAGCTACACATCATAGAAAAGATGCAATCAAAATGTAAAAAGCCAGAGTGTCCTGCCTGCAAAGGATGCAAACATTGCTAGATCCAGACCTTTCTTCATTTTCCATAGGATTTCCCAATTTTCTCACTGCAGTGTCTCTAAATGTGGCAACTCTGTGCTATTCCACATATTTTTTAGAGTGGCTGGTACTGCAGACCTCATCAAAAATAGGGTCCATATGTGAGAGTGTCACTAGTGCCTGGATACAGAACTTGAAATCACTCCTTATCCATCAGTTGAAAGACACTGTCTGGTTGTCAAAGGATACAAAAGATGAAGGCTCACAAGTATCAAATGCAGTGCTACCACCTTGGCTAGCCTGTCAGACTCTTGCTCCACCTAGTTGCTGTGATAGTTCTTTCTCTTTTTTTACTCTTTTGTCTGGTTTAGATTCAGTTCTGTTGTTTTGGGTTTTTTTTTACATCAGCATTTGGCCTCTAAGTGTCCCAGACATAAGTTTCACTGAAGTCTTCCCTCCAGCTGCCAGTGGTTGGGGCTGCTCTCTTGTCTTCACTGGTCTTTTGGCAGCTGCAGTATTGTGTACTATCAGCTACTCTCTCTGCAAGCTTAATCTAGACATTTCTCCCAAAGTTAAAATGACTGTGTTTGCTTTTTAATGTTGTCCACTGCTTTCCCAGCAATCTCAGTCTGAAAGGGGTGCTTTTCACTTCTCTGTTTGCCATAGATTTGTGAGCAGCATCAATGCAGTTTTTGTAAAAGTCTTTGCAATTTGGGGGGCTTTTGTTTTGTTTGAGTATTTCAAAAGCGAGATTCAGAAGCTGAATCTAACCTGAGGATTGCGTTTGTCCTGAAAAGCAGTCAGCCACTAGGTTGCATCCTTCAGGAATTATAAACAAGTTTACTTAAGATGTGAAATTTGTAATATGTTTGACTTTAACAAGTTTGTTTCACATGTTGATAGCGGTGAAGCTACACGGTTTTCAAATAAGCAATTGACTTAAGATGGAAGAGCTGTACAATCTAGCAAGAGCATGAATTTTTGCTGAAAGCAGCCATGCAAGTTTAGGGAATTAATAGCTCCTGCTTCACATAGCACACTACTTCAAATGTCTTTGTTGTCTGTAGGTATCTTAAACTCTGAGTGTTGTCTCTCTTAGAGCTGCTGTTAAAAGATTAGATCTGCAGTTATGTCTTCGTTCCTGTGAAGTAGGATTGCACCAATGGGCCGACCATTTGGGTGAAGGGCCAGGCAGTGGTAACAGCACTAAAAAATACACTGTCCCTGTAATGTGACTAATATTTGTCTGTTTCTCTTAAACTGTAAAAATGAGGTTTTGATAGTAATAAACATCAACAGTAGATGTGATGTTTTTTGAGCCAGCCTTGAAAATAGATTAATCTCAAATACCTGTTAAGTTGAACATCTATCCAAATGTATCTGGAATCAGCAAGTGGTTTGTGTGGTTGAGATAGGTGGGCCACTAACTTGCACACTGCGAAAAAAGCCCCAAACAACCCAGGAAAATAAACTCCAGTCAGATGTATATTTCTGTAGCTAATATTATGGCTTAGTGAGCTGACTTGCTCCTCTGCAGTCATTTCAGAATGCTGCCAGAACAAGACCTGATTTTCTAGGAAAATATTTTGAGTCATCAGGGCCAAATTTAGGGCTACATGAGTAATATTTTATGTTGCTCCATTAATGTAAATCAGGCCTGCAACTTTTCTGTCAAGACTTTTTCCTATACTGGAAGACTTAAGCAAAATAGGATTTGTTATTGCTGATCCTGTGTTGTGCACTTAGAACAGTGAGTATGCAAGTTGGAATGGAAAATAATCTTCAAGTACAAAGCCACTCTAGGAAGTGAGTTGATTGCAAGTGTCTGTCTTTTTTTCTGTGAGACTTGTTTAGTTATGCTGAGCATAGTTTGGCTCAGTATTAGTACACGGACCAAATATTTGCTTTCTTGACTGGATATGGTAGAGATCTTGCTCAGTGCAAAGACTTCATAAACACATGGTGGGTAAAGATGAATACCTGTACACTTGTTGACTTTAGCTGACCCTGACAGTGCTGATACTCTAGCTCAGTAAGACTGCTTGTCTCTTGTCCCATCTTTTTTTTCTTTTGTTTATTTTCTGAGTTCATGGCAATATAATCTTTGCAATTCTTGCTTAGCAGAGTTAAACTTAATGTGTTCTGGTAAAGCCTGTGCACAAAGGAAGAGTGTTCTCATGTTATAGGAACAACTCATGCCTTCATGTTGGTGAATGACTTGAATTGTTTGAGTCGTGAGCGTTGGAACCAGTTACAGGGAAAAAGAGTTTTACCTTCATCATTTAGACTGTGAACACGGAGAGTTTTAGAAGAGTTAAAGCTTTTTGAGGCTTCATGGTGCTCCTTTAATTAATGTGTTCACATTTGCGGTTTATTGTAGTTTCAGAGTTACTGTCCACAGGTGTGTGGCAGACTGCAAGATGCCAAGCTGTACATTTTGTGAACATTACAACTTTGAAACAAAACAACATGCTTAACTGTGTATTATTAACTGCTAGGCCAACAAAGAGTGGATGTAGTAAATCTGCACTAGTAATTTCAGAAGCCTGCGGTTCTTGCAGAGAATTGTTGTCAAGCTTGTGATTACATGAAAATTTCAGGGCAATGCCTAACTGTAAAAGTTATTGAAATTGAGTTTAGTTCCACAAAAAACAGGTTTGGTTCTTTTGCAAGTTTATTTTTTTCCCGGTTTTAACTTCAATGTTTAATGGAATTTCTCTTCAATCTGAAGTACAATTTTCAGTAATAGCCTTTTTAACAACTTGTAGTAGGTTTTTTAAACTAAGTGAACACAAATTTGCTTTCTCTACTAGACTAAATTACAGATAAGAAACCTGACCTACAGAATTGTATGTGTAAATGTTTACATTGTGTTGAGACTGATTTTTATCAAGTGGAGATCTCATAAAGTTGTGTTCTTTGAGTCCACTTCATGGTTGAAACTTTAAATTCATAAATCCAGGATTTCATGGTTCTGCCTGTTCTTCACAATCCCAAACTGGTAGTGTTCTGCTCCATAAAGTGTAAATGTTAAATAGAATATTGAGTAATTTGGTAGTAGATCATCTTTCCTGGCTTGCGTATGCTTTTAATATTTTATGTAATGTTTCACTTTATAAGAGCAGTTTTCTTTTAATGTAATCCAGTTGTCTCTGCCTGTTTTTCTGTAATCCATGGATTACTGAATGGTACAAGAAAAAGGCACTGAAATTACATAATGGAATCCAATTTGGTCTTCTTTTCCAGGAATGTGATTTAGTTCTCCTTGGACACTCAAGGCACTAGAGTACATTAATTGTTTAGCATTAGGTTTTCTGTTGTCTGGTGTCTCAGTGCATTGTAACACATCTGTGTGACTCTTTATGGAGTCTGCCTTGCCATACGCTCTGATTATTTGTATTTCTTAAGATGGGGTGTTTTTTTTCTCATTTTGAGAACTTAATTAAAATTGTTTTAGAGCAGTGGTAGGTGGATATTTGATAGAAGAAAAACCTTCAGAAGTAAAGATATAATGATTTTCCTGACAGTTGGCTTAGTTGGATGTAACTCAAAGGTATCAGTACTATAGTAAGTCAGCAGTTATTTTCTGATAAATGACTGGCAGCTACAGTAAAATACAAAAACCTATTTAAGTAATACTGTGAAGTGTCTTGTGTGTAGATTCTTTTTTGCATAAAAGTAAGACATTCATTTTCATCTATTTCTTTTGATTATTTTTTTAAATTTTGTCCATGTCAAATAGGGCTCTCATTCGTCCTGTGAGTTTGTTTTGCTAAATTCTATCACCCTCAGTCAGCGGTATCACAGAGTTTTTAAAGATTGTCCTTCATACAGTTTGAAATTGCCAACAGCACAGAAAACCTTAACGGTTAGTTGTGGTAGAGGTGTCATGTTAAGGTTTTTAGAGCCAGTCAGCATTTCAATCTAGTGACTGTAAACCTTGGATCTGCAAAATAATCTCTGTCTGGGAGTAAAGTTAGGGCAAAATCTTAAGAATTTGGAATATAAAGTGACATGGTGTCCTGATTTTGACAGGAATAGGGTTAATTTTCTTCTTAGTAACTTGTATGGTTCTGTGTTTTGAATTCAGTTTGAGAACAATGTTGATAACACACCAGTGTGTTGACTCTTACAAATAGTGCTGTCATGGTTTAGGAATGGCACTCCCAAGGTCAGTGCTTCCACCAAGACTCCCCAAATCACATTGTGCTCTCTCCTGCTTCTCTGTTTCCCACTCCCCCCGCTCCCTTGGTCCTGCCAGAACGAGGATAGTACTTTTTCTAAATCAAGGAGTTTACAGTTTGCTTTGCTTTGCCAGTGAGCAGGTACCCAAGAAACAGGGAGGGAGTAGATTGCCAGATGCTTTTGTGGAGAAGCACTGCCAACAATTTTATCGAAGTCCAAGTTTGGAGAAATGCAGTGTCTTGCCGACGGAGCTCTGGAAGAAATAGAAGTGGCTAGAACATGAGTCCTGAGCCCTTTCCACTACTATGCACTGCTGCAGTTTTCACTTTATGGGCTGCAAGCTCATCAAGAATCTGAGTTTGTTTCTTGAAATACGTTTTTTTGTGAGTTTAATTTGGTTGCAGAGATTTGAGGAAATAATTTGATTGTGAAGCTAGCATAGGTCATCGGCCAAGCCTGAAGAAGATAGTAACTCCACTGAGACATGAAAAACAAAATACTCTTAGGCAGAAGCCTAATTTTGTGTGTACTTTCTAGCTATGCTTTATCTGCTGTGGGCCAGAAGTGTTTGTTTTCCTGCATGAAAGGATGAATTCTCTTCCTGTATAGTGTCCCAAGATTTGTGCAATGGAACCCAGTTTTTACTGACTCACAGATGACCAGGTGTGATTCATCACAAAAAGAGACTACAACTATCAGCCATTATATTGCCACGAGTGTGTTTTCTTCCTTACTTCTTGGCTGGAGAGGACCTGTAGTCATTAATTCTGTTGTATAAAAGAAAGCTGGAGCTTATCAAAGTTTGCTTCTGAGACTGCTTAGTGTGAGTGTAAGAAGGACTGGAATTTGGTCAACATGCTTAACTGTGCATGTTGATAGGAAAGACAGTTGAAAGTTTAGGTATCATAGTGCATTTTGAACCAGCAGTGCTGAACAAGGTAATGTAATTTGAAAACCTTTCTTTATTGTAGAAAACTGCTTTGAGGTACTGCTGGGAATGAAAAGTGCAGTTCAGCCCTCTGTGTGCAAACCTTCCATGTCATCCACTGTTGTGTTCAAAACAGAGTTTGATGTGGGGAGAGTCAGCAACCTTGCTTTTTTACTGTCATCCAGATAAAATTGTAGCTTAGTATTTTCAAAGTAGTTGCACGTTTTAGGGTCATGTTTTTTGTTACTTTCAATGGGACTTGGATGTTAATTGCTTGAGACCTCTTCCAGGCTGCTACTGTAATTTAATTTTTAAATATGGCTTACTAAGCTAAGGTTGAGAGGATTTGGGAAAGTATTTTTTCATTTATTTGTTTTCCTCTTTTTATTATTTTTTCACAGCACTTTGCTGTGTGAGTGCATAGTAATGTTGTTACAGTTACTGTTATCAGTGTCATAAAGCAAGTCAGCAAAAGCTTTTGAATCATTACATGATAGTAACATGTCAAAGGACAGTTTGAATGTTAAGACTTTTACTTTGCCTGGAGTAGCTTTTTACCAGGCCTTTCATAAGCCAGCTTGTGAGATGGTAATAGGTTAATGTTTAAAGTGTGGTTCTGCTCTGAAAAGTGACAGTGCAAAATGTTATCTGGTTTAGTCAGTTGTTCTACTTCATGTATATTCAGATATTTGCTTTGTTTGGTGACAAGATGTTTACTTTGACTAACTCAGGTACAAATATGCATTTGTTCAACACTGGACATCAACATTGTGTCCACCCATACCTTGCAAAAACCTTCAGAGGCAGTCAAGTTGAGCAGGTGTAATAAAAATCCTAGCTTGCTTCATGGACGTTTTTATTTTTTTGATGTTAACACAGAACAAAAAAAGCCAAGTTCTGTTAGGGGTGGGGTTTTTTTAAAGTTGGTGTAAAGATGAGGATAATTGACATGGAGGCTGAGTGTGTAAACAAGAAGTGTTGGTGTGCTGCTAAAAAACCAGTGAGTGTTCTCTGGGTAAAACTACACTGTTTTTGTATTTCAGATTTAAAAAAAAAAAAAAGCTGATATACACAAGTTACCTTGATGTAAAATAATCATGTGGGTAAGGTGCTTCAAGAAGACTAATTTTAGATTTGCTCTAATTCATGTCAAATCTACGAGCTGCCATGCTTTGAGGAGGATGTGACCTTGAATTAATTCACTCTGATTAAAAATATGTTTTGCTTGTCTCCCTAGGGAAACCAGGCCTCTGTCTAGATACTGCTCCTGTGTTTCATTTTGATACCCATTGTGTTTGTCTCCACATGTTTGTCTAATAATCATGTATAAAATTGTCACAATTTTACATTGTTTTTACTGTATTCAGTTACTAGAGGAATACAACAAATTAGTTTATGTGAATACAGTAGGTGTCAAGTATGATGAAACATAATTTTTACATCTTGAAGTCCTTTGCCATACACAAGTACAACTGAACACTTTTGTAATACCACAATACATAGTTTTATTACAATGAAGTAAAATGTGTATTTTAGAGCAATAAAGCAAATGAGCTGACACTGTTGCTCTGACTGTTACATTCTAGTTAAAAGTACTGCAGTAGGAGAACTGGACAGAAATATTCATCATTTCCAGCCAGTGACACTCTGAACTCCTGCTCTTGGTTTTTCCAAGGTGTCCTGGGTTACACCAGGGGACAAAGTATCTTAACTGCAATTTACTGATACCGTTTTTAGTTAAGTTGTAAAACTGAAGACTTAAACAATACCAAAATTATTTGTTTAGAAGTGCTTAAATATGCGTTAATTTCAGTTATCATAATCTGTCATGCTTTAACCCCAGCCAGCAATTCAGTATCATGCAACTGCTGGTTCATTTCTCCCCTGCTTGTTGGGATGGGGTAGAGAATCAGAAGGAAATAGTATAACCAATGGATTGATACAGGAACAGTTTAACACTTAAAACAATGTTAATACTGTTGTTAATTGTATTGAATGAGGGAGGAATAAAAATCCAGGAGAAAAAAGCGGTGCATGACACAGCTGCTCAGCACCCACAGACCAATGCCCAGTCTGTCCCTTTCACTAGAAAGTGCTCCAGCCACACTGCCCAAGTTGCAAAGGGTGAGAGATGGGATTGGGAGAATGAAGAACTGCCCACTGCTGGGGAAGTTCAGGTTTTAGTCCATTTAAGGAATTTGAAGGTGCACAAGTCCATGGGACATGGGATACATCCATGGACTGTGAGGGAACTGGCCCAGGAACTGGCTAAGGCACTACATGTCATATTTGAGAAGTTGTGGCAGTTCCCTGTGGAAGTTGCCACAGGCTGAAAAAGGTAAAACATAACATCCATTTATTTTTAAAAAGAGAAATTGGGAAGATGCTGGGAACTACAGGCCATTCAGTCTCACCTGCGTGCCTGGCAAGATCGTGGATCAGAGCCTCCTGGGAACTACAGTGAGGCACGTGGGAAATGCAAAGATGGTTGGTGGCTGTCGACACAGCTTCTCTAAGGGAAAATTGTGCCCAGCAAGTTTGATGGCTTCCTATGATGGGGTTGCAGTGGTGGTGGATGAGTGAAAAGTGGCTGATGTCATATATCTGTACCTAGGCAGAGCATGTAACACTGTCCTGCATGACTTACCTCTAAACTGGAGAGGCATGGGTTTCACAGATGGACCACTCAAGGGATAAGGAACTGACTGAATGGTCACACTCAGAGTTGCATTTAAGGCTCATTGTCCAGCTGAAGACCAGCAACGAGTGGTGTCCTCAGGGATTGGTATGGGGATGGGAACTTTTTTTTCATCTTTATTGGTGACATGCACAGTGAGCGCACCATAACAACACCAACCTGTGCGGTGTGGTCAACATGCTGGAGGGAAGGGATCCCATCCATAGGGACCTGGACAGACTTGAGAGCTGGGGCTGTGTAAACCTCAACAAAGGCCAAAACATGTTCAACAAGGCCAAATGCAAGGTCCTACAGATGAGATGGAGCAATCCCAAGCACAGATTCAGGCAGGGTGGAGAATGGATTGAGAACAGCCCTGAGAAGGACCTGGAGGTGTTGGTGGATGAGAAGCTCCAGCATTGATCCACCTGAGGGGGAGTCTGGGGTCCTGGAGGCACACATGTGCCTGGGCTTTCTGGGGATTCCTTTCTATAGATAGGCTTTCCTTGCATTGGAGATAAGTTTCTTGCTTTCTATGCAAATTTGTTCTCATGTGCAGTCTGTTCTTCTAGACCTTTCTGGAAGAGGGTCATAGGGCTTTGGGGGTCTTTGTTGGTCTTGGTCCCCCCCTACAGTCCATGCCCACCTCTCGGACTCATTCCTGCACTGCACTGTGTTATGTTTATCTCCAGGAGCTACAACAAGGATTTTTGCCCTGTAAAAGTGCCCCCTTACCTCTGCATGGTCCCCTTCTCCAGCCACAGCCTGTTCTTTCCCATGGAATGTGATTAACAAAAATCCTGGGTTATTACCAACAATTCTTGTCTCTTATTACCAACAATCCTTGGTTGCCTCCAAAGACATCTGGCTGTTAGTGTTTGAGACATACACCTTAGCCATTCTGTGATCCTACAGAATACCTAGACTTTATAGCTATTAAGTAAATCAGTACTTTTACATTAATATCTTCCCATATGGGTTTCTGACTTTTTCCTATAAATTGGAATACAGCTTGCAGGATGTGTGGTTTATCCTGATGTTCCACTAAGTATAGATGAGCTGGTGTGGAACCTTTTGGCCTGTATTGATCCCCACACTTACGAAACAGAGTAATTGGTTTTGAAAAAATCCAAAGGGTGGTGGGTATGATTGGATTAGAGAAGAACCCTCAAGGAAAGATTAGCCTAACTGGAATCCCCTGTTTAAAGGGGAACAACAATTTGTGTTCTCCGTTTTGGGCAGAACAATAAGGAAATAGGAGAGTGAGACACTGAAATAGGTTTCTTAGAAAAGTGTTGCTAGGGGCTTCAGAGAACATGCCTGTGTGAAAAGGAATGCTAGTTTCAACATGTGGAAGGAAGGTGGCAAAAGTACATCCAAGAAAAGAGACTGCTTGTTTCCAGCAATAGTCTGGACAGACTTACCTTGCTTGTGACATTGCATCCTCATCTTTCAGCAGTGGATGGCTTCAGTGGTGTGTGTGTGTGTGTGTATTAGTGTGTACTTGCTAGGATGTAATTGTATACATACTTTACTGTGTGCTATATTTATGTGTGGGTTTAAGTGTATATATAATAGTATGTATTTATGGTCATGGATGCATGCCTGATTGAAGCTACAGCAGTCTTTAAGAAAAATCAAATGTCACTAATTATTTAACTAGTGATCTAGCTGCGAAATACTTCTCATGTCCTTTTTTTGTATGAAAAAGAAATACTTCCTGTCTTCCTCTGAAAAAAAGTTTAGAAGACTTAATAAAGTGTTTCTAGTTTGTGAGATACAGAATTTGCAGTGCAAATGGGGTAATACAACAAATGTAAAAAATAGGTTATTACTAAATTATTTTAAAATTACAGTTCATTAGTCAATTGCAGAAATGTATAATACTAATTTTTTTCTTTAGTTCAAGGAAGAAATCTCTAAACGTTTCAAGTCCCACACTGATCAGCTTGTGTTGATATTTGCTGGAAAAATTTTAAAAGATCAAGATACTTTGACTCAGCATGGAATTCATGATGGACTCACTGTTCACCTGGTTATCAAAACACAAAACAGGTAACTTTGATGATGAGTAGTCTTTTTTACCTCTAAGAAGTAAAAACACTCTGAATTTAATTGTGTGCTGTCGGGCAAACCTAGATTTGACCAAGTCACTTTAATCAACTCCTTAGTTACAGCTGGTATAACCGTCTGAAATTACAGTGCTCTTTTCTTTACTGTATCTTGTATTTTAATTGGATTCAGATTTCTAAATACACATCCCTTGCTTTTGTTTGTTGTTTAACTTTCTGGTTTTAGTGCTGGCTGTGTTTTGCCTCCACAGTTCTTGGATATTAGCTCTTCCTGTGCATAAGTGGGTCAGTTGTGCACGTTTTCTTTTTGTGCATGAAAACTTGCAGAAAAGCTTCGGAGGTCTCCCTTCCATGTCCTGTGCCTCCTCTGCCTGAAATTCATGCTCACACAAGCCACCATGCCAGTCTTGTGTACAGTGTTAGTTAATGCTGCAATTCTGTGCATCTGAATTAGTATATTCTACTGTTGCCATTTTTTTGTTGCTTTTTTTGAGTGTGGCAGGGAGGCTTCATGAGTAGTGTTAGCAGGATGCTTTTGAATGCAGTTTTCAATGGGTTCATAGGTTAGAGTTACAATGCTATACGTACTGCAGTACTGGTGCCAGTCTCTTGTATTTTGCCTCTGGGTAAAGGAGCACTCTTGAACAATGCCATATTTGAGGCTTTTTGGGGAATTTTTGGTGTCCCTGGGTCTGTCCTATCAGCATTGCAATCTAACTCTTCACTCTGTCTCACTTTTATTGTGTAATTTTAGAAGAGTGTATTACTGTTACCTGCAAAATGTTTTAATCATGTCTTCCACAAGGAGGTACCAACAAAAAACTACAGGCCCTTTGAATGTACCTATGCTGTCTTCAAATGAGGCATTAATATTTTCAGACACTAGCTTTGCTTGAATAAACTAAAAATATGCTGCTAAAAGCAGCTAGGGAGAAATGTCAGCACAATGAAAATCACATCTGAGAAAGTATAACACTGTCCTGAAACATCTCAATATTCTTCTTGCTGAAATACCTGGATTTGATGCTTCTCCGGAAAGACAAGATTTAGACCCTGGAAATACTACTTTTGGACATGAGTATCAAGTTTGTTTTGTTCCCAACCACTTTACACTATGCCACTTAGTTTTCTGTTGACTGTTGCTGTTACTGTTGCTGCCCATGTATCTGAATAGACCGAGGTTCTTTTCCAAAACTGGATCTGAAGGTGATATTTTCCCTTCTAAACAATATTAGATGTGTAATTTTCAAATAGGAATCCTCATATATTCCAACCAGTCGTTGTTGAGAAAAGATGATTTTTAGCTGTGCTATATTTTCCAGAGGGATACAGTCTTTAAGAGTAATCGTGTAACCTGGCTTATATAGTGTCAGAGTATTAGTGAGTGATTAGCAATGGGCAGTGAAGATGCGTTGGATTTCTGAATAGAGTTCTTGGTCAACAGCTATCATTTATTCACAGGCAACAGGATGTTACAGGAAGTTCACTCGGGGACTTGAGGCTGATAGGCTTGACACTCATTCAAACCATTATGTTCAGTGTGTATATCCCCATTTCCATTATTTTTCTTTTGCTTATGGAGGAAAGATTTACATGCTTTCTATATTGAAGAAAACCAGCTATCTCTAGCAGGAGATTCACAGTCAGTATGCAATCTATAATCTTCCTCGTTCAAATTACAGTTGCTTAGCCAATGGTAGTCACCTTGTGTTCAAAGTTTGCGGTTGCTGGTAATGGAGTCAAAGAATCTTAGAAACCTCAGGAAAGCCTCTACATCTGAGGCATCTCTCAAGTGTGGGGGTTTTTTGTGTGGTGGGGATTTCTTTTTCTGATCTTTGTTTGAGAGGAGCAAGCACAGGATTTTGTTATTGCAGAAAGATACTCCCAAGATGAACTGAAGTACGAGTCTAGCGTATTGTGAAATTCTTGGAGCTGTGTGAGGTCCGAATTCATAGTTTTACAAGTTATGTTATGCTGTAGTACTGCACATGCGGGCATTTATGAGATTGATTGTTGAACCAGCCTGGATAACCAACGTGGATTTCAAACTAGCCTCTCTTCTTTTTGAGCAGAGAGATCAGGCTAGCTTTCTTCAAGCTCAGTTCCTTGATCTGTTTTACTACATGGCAACACTTGTGTTTATGCCTGCAGTAGAAAGGTGTGGTGAGTATATAACATGGACAGCCTTTACTGCCTGTGCTACATTATACTGGCTTTAGCTCCATGTGACTACATTTTTAGCCTGTTCTTGACACCTTAAAGGTTATTGAGTCTGATCTCAATGAAATGCAACATCAACTGAATTTCAAATACAATAAAGCATCCTATTAAAGATGTGGCATGAAATAAATGCCATGTTAAATTTGTTAGGCTTTATTTCTTCAAGGTGCAGGCATGTAATCAGTGGTATTTGAGTATAGTGGAGTAAGGCATGGATCCTTAAAGCAAGGTAAGGACAGAGGAAACAATTAATTGGCAGGCATCCCAGGGTAGAATAAGAAGGTGGTAATGGCTGCAGTGGTACCCATCTTGGTTTTTTTTTAAATATTTGAAAGTACTGTTCTGAAAAATTAATGGCATTCCAGGTGTCTGAGAAAGATTTGTTACAGGAAACCGTCTGGAGATAACTGGTTTTTGAGAAAGACTCAAAATGTAATTTAAGATTCTTAAGTATAATACTATTCCTACATTTAATGGCATTATTTAAAATAACCTTTTAAACTCTCAAGTTTTAAAATTGCTTTTTTAGATCACAAGACCACCCAGCTCAACAGGCAAACACCACTGGGAGTACTGCTACCACATCAACATCAAGCAGTAGTACTTCAACACCAGCTTCAACAAATAGTAACCCTTTTGGCTTGGGTAAGAATTTTTCTTAGGTAACGTTGTGGGTACCTTCTCCTGGATTCCAGTAATTGTTCCCTGAAGCTTTTTTCTATTGTAGAGAAAACTTTAAAATACTCCAAACACACAAGCCAAAAACCTAATTACAAATAAGCTTTGAATTGGTGATAGAAAGTTTCTGATACATGAGTTATCAGAGGAAAGTTGCTTCCTTAATTTTATATACAATCACAGAATAATTTGGATTCAAAGGAATCTTTAAAGGTCATGTACAACCTCTCTGCAATGAACAGGGACATCCCTAACTAGGTCAGGTTGCTCAGAGCTCCATCCCACCTGACCTTGAATGTTCCATGGATGTGGCATGGACCACCTCTTTGGGAAAACTGTCAGTGTTTCACTGCAAACTTCAGATTTGTACCTTTCACCTTCAGTAGTGAGGTGCTACTGATCTTACACTTTGGCACTATGGGCAATGAAACTCTTTCCAGTGTCTTTGTACTCCGTAAAAGTGCATCTGAATTCCTATTATCTTAGTATTGATGAGTCACAGAAGCTGGACTTGTAACACAAAGCAAAGATCTGCAATAGAAACAACATTTCTGCTAATCTTAAAATTAAGTATTTCTCAGGTTCCAAGTCTATAGTACTGTGAGTCTTTGCTTTTATGAATAAAGAGGCTGCAGTCTATTGACTTAAAAATAATAATGTCTTTCCATAATTGCAGTGGGGGTTTTGTTTCATTCTTTTTCACCTTTTTTGCATTTGTGGAGTGGGGAATAGGTAGAATTGGAAAAGTCAACCATAGCAAAGAATTGATTTTTTACGTTTAAATGGTTCTTCAGTCAAGTACCTTCTGAAAATTTTTTTGGACTCAGCACAGGACAGCAGTTCAAAACATAATTAGCTCTCGGTGCATTACTACAAAGAGAAACTCTAGTTTTAATTAGAATAGGGACTGTGACTCATTGGGAGTTCTCTCTTGGTTATAGTCTAACCAAGAGGAGACAGATAAATTATTATTACAAATGCAATTGTTAAGTGTTGCTGGAGGGGATGGGACGTGAGCTATAGCCCCAAAACTCAAACATCTCCTGTATCTTTGCTATGGAAAATGAGAAGAAAAGCTGTTAGAATTGTAGCAAGTTGTATTTAAGATACAGTTTGTTGGATTCTTGTTATTTAAAGAAGCAAACTTAGAGTGAGTAACTCCTTAATAGTCTTGCAAGGATGGGTCTTTTCATTCCTTTTCTTTATTCTGAAGTGTGAGATATGTTCAAATTTTGTGTTTAAAAAGAACCTGGATGTGTTTGGAAGTCTACTAGAAACTGGAAGTTCAATTATGTTTTTTTTATCCTCTTAAAGGTGGTCTTGGAGGTTTGGCAGGCTTGAGCAGCCTGGGCTTAAATACTTCAAACTTTTCAGAGTTGCAAAGTCAGATGCAGCGGCAACTTATGTCCAACCCAGAAATGATGGTTCAGATAATGGAAAATCCATTTGTTCAGAGCATGCTTTCAAATCCTGATCTGATGAGGCAGTTAATTATGGCTAACCCTCAAATGCAGCAACTGATACAGAGAAATCCAGAAATCAGTCACATGCTGAATAATCCAGATATAATGAGACAGGTATGTAGAAAGATCTGTTAATGACCTTTGATTATACTGTAGCTGTAAACAACAGAGCAGGAACTGGACATGCATAGTGGAGTATGTGAACATTCGTGAAGTATTTAAGATTGATCCATAAAAGGTTGCCATAGACAGCTAATGTTTTTATTTCTAGTTGTTAATGTTCAAAATAGACTAATAAATCAGAAAACCTGCAGCATAGCTTTGAAATACATTGAAGACTGTGTAGTCATGTCTTCTGAGGCTAGAATTGGATGTGCCTGTCTCCACTTAAAACCTGTTGTCTAGCCAACAAGTTGACCCAACACAATTCTCCAAAATACTACATATTTTCATTGTATCTCACTGTGGGTACTTATAAATGCTTTTAAAATTTGATGATATATAAGATTTATTGTGTGGCAGAATGTATCAAAAACCAAATAGATAAATAGATGCTTTTTAAATTGTATGTATTTATTTTAAAGTTAATACTATAGCTGCCTGCTGTAATGGTGCTAGAAATAGTAATAGTACATTGTGTGGAAAAGATGAAGGAAGAAAAGAACAGTTCATTCAGGGGTTTTCCTACGTTTAGTCAGTCTTCCTGACCCAGTCAGTTGTGGTAGAATGCTGGCCAAATACCGAATTGTGTTGACTCATACTTAAGCTGACAGCTTGATTCAGCTTTGATCATAATTTCAGACTGGGTTAGACAGGGATAACTGAGATATTGCCAAATGCTGACGTGTTCACTTTAGAATGGATTTCTTATTAATACAGATTAAACGTTCCACTTCTCTAGACACTAGAACTTGCTAGAAACCCTGCAATGATGCAAGAAATGATGCGAAACCAGGACCGGGCCTTGAGCAACCTCGAAAGTATTCCAGGTGGATACAATGCCTTGCGGCGTATGTACACGGATATTCAGGAGCCAATATTGAATGCAGCACAGGAACAGGTGAGAAAAGATTACATGTGACACCAAAAGTAAATATTTCTTTTTTTTTAAATGAAAGCTTAAAAGTAATGTAAATTTCCAAATGTGTGCTTGCCAAAGCGTTTCTTGAAACTCAGAAGTTGTTTTGTAGCGTTTTACTCTTGAGAGGAAAGAACTTTAAAATCCTGTTTTCTTCTAAGCCTGAAGAAATACAGATACCACCTTTTGTGATTGAGAAGCTATTTTAAAGTGAACAAATTTCTGTATTACTTAATTTTTAATGCCTTTAATTTTTTGCCTTAATATTTGGAAATGCAGTAAAATCTTTTTAAGGGTATGTTTAGTAACTTCAAACTGAACATGGGAAAAGGCTCTGAAGCTGGAAACCAGTATAATAAGCTACAATCTTATTGTGATAAAAATACAGTGTAGTAGCAACACTACTAATGAAAAGAAATATGATTTAAGTTTTTTGGAGGTCCTAATATCTTTCAATGTTAGTGTCTTTGCAATATTTACCTTTAATTACTGCAGAATCCTGAATATAACTGATTAAGAGCCATAAACATTTATCTTTGTGATTCATTTGGAATGGCAACTTTTAGATGTTACCTTTGTTTTCCTTTCTCTGCAGTTTGGAGGTAATCCATTTGCTTCTTTAGTGAGCAGTGCATCAACAGGAGGGGACAGTCAGCCATCTCGTACAGAAAACAGAGATCCTCTGCCAAATCCCTGGGCTCCTCAGTCTAGCTCACAGACTTCCACAACAAATACCAGCACTAGTGGTGAGAGCAGTGGCAGTAATAATGCTGAAAACAGCACTTCTGGCACTACGGGACAGAGCTCAACTGGACCGAATTTGGGACCTGGACTAGGAGGTCTGTTTGTTTATATTTGCATATATTTGGAAGCTTGCTGAAATGATCCTTTCATTAGAAAGAGAGTTTTTGATTTAACTTTCTTGTTGCTGTTCACTTTTGTAGGACATTTTACTAGTATTAAACTTCTCTGTAGAAAAAAAATTACAAAAAATAATTTAGAGCAATAACAGTACTTGTATATTGTTTTAAAAGAACAAAGGTAGGGAATCTCTAAATTAATTGTTGTATTCTTTTTCTATTTTGAGGCAAATGTGGAAACAGCTAATAATGTGGATACTTAATGGGACTGCTTGTTGAATACAGCATCTGTTTTAGCTTCTAGGGTAGATGTGTTTGTGTAAGCAGAACCACAGTAAAATATATTTCAGGGTCTAAAACTCATAAAACTCAGGTGGTTATATCCTACTTTTAGATAGTCTGGTGGTAGTCAAGATGTTTACTGAAGTGGTCTTTTCCTTTTTTCAGCTGGTATGTTCAACACACCAGGAATGCAGAGCTTATTACAGCAGATAACAGAAAATCCACAACTTATGCAGAATATGTTGTCTGCACCCTACATGAGAAGCATGATGCAGTCATTAAGCCAGAATCCTGATCTTGCAGTACAGGTAAATTGCATTTGGGGTAATAATGTATTGTGTGTTTTGAAGTAAAAAAAAACCCAACACAAAACCCAAATGGCTTTACAGTTGTCTGTAGTGAATGGCCCAGTTTTTAATGTTAATCACTAATTCACTGAAATTATTACCTACTTACCTTAACAGTTTTTCACTGTGAATTTCTTCAATTTATAACTGAACATCATGCCTGACATGCTTCTAAAATAACTTGTAAGGTTGTGGTATGTTTTGCATAGCCCTAAACTTGTGACCCAGCACAAGAAACAGACAAAACAAATGCTTTGTTCTAGA
>VXBX01004949.1:192203-214781 GCA_013400415.1 Scytalopus superciliaris
TTAAGGTCTATCTATCTGTGAATAAATACTCCCAGTAGCTTGGGAGAAATGAAGGGAGGGGACTTAGTGCTATATCTAGACATACTTGTTTTTAACTTCTGTTTTGTGACCTGTACTCCCTCTAAAAATGGAGATACTGCTTTATGACTGGTATTGTAGAAGTGCTTTCAAATTTTACTTAAGGCAGTAATATCAAAAGTCAAATCCTGAACTGAGATTGAAAAAAACATTATCTGTTCTATATTAAATACTCACTTGGAAATACCCTTGACTTCAAGTGATATTTACAGGGAAGCTATTACTTAGATCTGTAGCAGAAAAGGATTTTCTTGTAGTAATTGGCAAGTCTTTTGCATTTACATCTGGAAATCCATTCACTTAAAAGATGAAAAACCCCAACCAGGCAAAACAAAAATAATCCAGAACACCGCCAGAAAGTTTTGGGCAAAGGAGAAGTAGGTGATTATTATTCTCTTACGTTATTTTCATAGACTGTTACCATATCAGTAGTTATTGTAAAACGTCTTGTGGATTTTACTGCTTGATCTTTGAAGTTCAATATTTTTGTCCTGTAGATGATGTTGAATAATCCTTTATTTGTTGGAAATCCTCAACTTCAGGAACAAATGAGACAACAACTTCCAACTTTCCTTCAGCAAGTAAGATGAGATACTAGCTGTTAATAAATGTCTGCAAGTCAATGAGAAATATTTTTAGTAAGCTGGTGCCTGTCTTGGGTTTGGCTTATAGCTAGATTCTGTAATATATTATTAGCTTTAGAAATTAAGTTAGATTGTCCCTTCATAATATTCTTGCTTAATGCCTCTGTCCCTTTCAAAAGTTAAACCTGACTGTTGTGTACAGCTAGGTAGAACAGCCAGTTACATTTGTTCTTGCTTCTTTGCTTAGAAGAAATAGTTGTTCTTACTGTGCACCAGCCAGAGAACACCTGTTTGCTACAAGATTTGTTTCACAAATTAAAAGGATTAGTACTTTTCCCACTACTAATCCAAGTTTCATTATGCTTTTCTTATACTTCTTCAAACCTGCCCTAAGTATTTGGAAAAGAGATCTTACAGCATAACATGAAAGACCAGAGTCGTTAGCTAATCCAAAAGAAGTGGGTCCTGAAGTTTTTTGCCTGTAAAGATTGCTTTACTGTTGTCTCCTCAACATTGTGCTTGCAGCCCAGGTATCTGCTTGGTGCTAGTTGCCACAGTGTGTAGTAGTGGTGTGTTCCCTAAATAGGAGCAAGCATTATTTTTTTAGAAGTCAAAATCCACTACATGAGTTCCATCATTAGGCAGTGCTTGCAAATCAGTGTAAATGTACATTGCCAAGATCTGCACACAGGAAGATTGGTAAGCAAAATACTTAGCACATACATGAATTATAGTAGCAAGTTCAGTGTTTAAAATACACTATTTATTTTGTTTCAACCACATAAATGACTGTGCTGGTTTATAATGCTTTGTGATGACATTTGAGGACTAGTACCACATGTATGTTTTGAAATATGTGAATAAATGGTAATTAATGAAGGTTCAGTAGGAATCATTTCTGTTTCCTTTGGGTATCTCCTTCTGTCAGCATCACCATAGAGTTTATCAGCTAGTTCCCTGTTGTATTCACTGTGTAAGGTCAGGTGATCAACAGCATTAGCAACTGTGGTAAAGCAGAGAAATACTTGAGTATTTTCAAAATGTTGATAGTACTGCAACTTGACTTCTTTGCTTATCTACTGGTTATTATGGGGTTGGAAGATAGAAACCAGAGAGTCTGCTTAATGGAAGTCATCCTTTGCAATGAAGGGCAATTGCCCGGCAGAATTAGCAAAGAATTGCTGCTACTGGAATGAATAACATTAGTAGAGATGAGGTCCAGGTCACCTACATGCTCTGAGAACTGTTGGGCCACAGTTTCTGCAAGACAGCTTCACATATCAGACAGTAAAGTAGTTGCACCAGTTTTCTTTGAGAACCCAAAATCTTTTCCTCTTTAAAATTTGAGTAACCTTTGCCATCTTTTAGCTGTCAAGAAGATAAAAATCTAAGATAGGAATGGAGCATATTAACTTGCTGTGTAGAAGTCTTTTTAGGCACCTATACTCCAGAAGAGAGTTCTTTATGTCCTATTCTGCAGTTCTGCTCTGCACCAGAGGAAGCTTAATCTGTGATTTCTATGTGAATCAAAAGTTTTTCCAGCAAAAGTAATTTGGCCTAGTTGCCAGGGCAAGGGTAATAAGATTAATAAGCCTGTCTGCTGTTGAAGTGGGTCTGGTTACCAAAACTGTATCATTTATCACTGAAATTTAGTTTTCATTTATCTGTTCCATCTCTAAGCAGAGGTAAGCTTAAGCCTCTAGTTTTGGATTTGTATCTAGAATAGTCAGGTTTTTGGAGGCTTCAGTTCAGAAATTAAAAGGATTTGCCTTTTAAATAATTTGTGGATGTGAAAGCAAATTTTTAATCAAAGTCAGTAGACTGAGAATCCTTGAATGTTATATGCTTGCTTGCTTGTATGTTTTGCAGTGTGTTTGTTTACGTTTCAGACTGTGAGGGCACTACATATGAGAAGATGTGTACAAAGAGTTGTTATAAAACTCCTGTGATCTGAAATTAGCCAGGAAAAAAGACATGTATTATTTTTTTCTTAGATATCTGTTGGGCAAGTTTCATCATATTGAGTGTTGTTGCATGTCAGTAGTATGATATAGGGGACTAATATTAAAATAATGTTGTACTAATACAGTCCTATGGCTTTGAAAAATTGACATCTGTAATGGAAAGTATTTCTCCTTGTGTTCTTCTCGTCTGAAAGGCTTTTTCCACATCTAGAGAGTTCATTGATTACCTTCTATGAAAGCTTTCTCACAGAAAAAAAAGATAACTAAATACTTTCCTATAAATATACAACTACAAAATTGAAAACAAGTTCTGAAATTATGTCAGATTCTATAAGACATCTAAGGATAAAAATTAACTTGGAACATCTGCATATGATTAAGAGTTTCTCTCCTTTTCTTAGATGCAGAATCCTGACACATTATCAGCTATGTCAAACCCTAGAGCAATGCAGGCTCTGCTACAGATTCAGCAGGGATTGCAGACATTAGCAACAGAAGCACCAGGGCTTATACCAGGGTAAGAATTGATTTAGACAGGAACTTTTCCCTTCTATCGTTCATTCTTTTTACATTTAGAGATTTACGAAGTTTTTATTAAAGACTCCTCTCCCTGCCTTTTTTTAGATTACCTAAATGTGGTTTTGCCTCTCACATTTTTGCCTGCTGTGTACTTCTAAACAGTGATAACTCTGGTCTTTGTCTTAGTCCTTTACTTAAATTGTCATCCCCTCTTTGACAGAATTTATACTCAGTGATTAAGTAAATGAGAAGAGGCAAGGTAGTATTTTTTATTCAAATGCTGTATTTCTTTTTCTGTAATTTATACAGATTTAATCCTGGTTTAGGTGGATTGGGAAATAGTGGAGCTCCTACAGGGTCCACTGTACCTAGTTCTGCTTCAACCGAAAATCAAAGTCCGGCTTCAGGAACTGCTGAGCCTGGTCACCAGCAGTTTGTTCACCAAATGTTGCAGGCACTTGCTGGTGCAAATGCTCAGGTAAAGTACATCACTGTATTCTAGATGGTTTGACTTTCTACTTTGTTTTTTTTGTTGTAAACCACTGGAAATTATGCTGATAGTTGAGGGGAGAGCCCCCTGTATGCTTCTGGTCAAAGGGCAGCAGAGGAGGCTTAAAAGTGGTGTTGCAGCTGTCAAGTAAATGCTGAAAACCCATCAAATTTGATTAAAAGTTTGCTCTGAATGATTGATTTTTACATACGCATCTTCTTGCAGTGGAGTTTCTAAAATGCTTGTATGGATTGAGGCAGATTGAGGTGGTAAGGTTCACTAAGAAGTGTAGTGTGGGTTCAGGCAAGAGTAAAGCTTAAGCATATTGAACATTGTTATCTCTGTGCTCTTTGCCTGTATTGCTCTTTAGCTGTAACTAAATCTCTGTCCCCTCTCTTTGGCATAGCCACTCTGTCCCTATTTGCAGCCTGAATTTGTACACTAATATCCTGCAGGTCCAGACTGCAGTGCATTTTGTTAACATACTGTCCAGGATTAAAGGTTCCCAGAGAGCTCCAGAACTCAAGCAGAGGTAGCCACTGTACCAGTAGCTGTAGGGTAGTGGGCAAGACTGGCTTGAAAGGAGACATGCTGTTAACTTTCAGGTGTGCTATGTGAAACAGCACTCTGACGCTGCCATACCTACCCAGTGTGATGGCAGACTGCTGGTGGAAAGGGCAGTCCTGCTTTTCCTCTTCATTTGCCATAGAGTGATTTAGTTCAGCTTTGCTGATCTGACACATTTCTTTTCTCTTATCTAATCACTTGAAAGCATTGGTGGGTGTTACTGTAGCAAACTATATTCTTACACATTTTCACTTACACTGTCAAATCTTACTGTACTGGGTCAACATTCTGTTCAGTTTTATTTGAGGGAAGTGGGTTGCAGGGCAGTTCTTAGATTTCAGGTTACATCTTCTTTTTATTGGTTTGAAACAATATGCAGATTTTAAATACGGGTGGTAATTTCTTGGTGTATGAAACTGCTGAATTAGAACAAAAGGAAAATTAGCAGTAGCTTTTGTAGCTTAGCACAGGTTTTGTGTACCAATCTAAACTGAGTCATTGATTTTAAGAAGTGGCTCCCCAGCATGTTATTTTCCCATAACTGTTCTGATTAAAAAATTGCCTCTGAAGGTCATACCATTGAAATAATGCAGAATTCTGCCATGACTTTGTGTAAGCAGGATTTTTCTATAAAGCACAGCTATCAGTTTGCCTTAGACTCAAGCTTTCTAACAATTAAGGTCTTGGTAGTTTTAGTCAGCAAATACTTGGAGTGTTACAAAAGAGGTGATTTTTATGTCAAGGAAAAATAAGGCCTGTGATGTTCAATACTGCTGACAGCAACATGATACTCTTTGCTGTTCCACATTACGAAGTTGAACTCTGTTTCATTTTAATAAAATACTTATGTATGCATATATCTTTAAGAAACTGATCATGGGACACAAATTTACCCAATTTAATTTTAATCCTCTTTAATGAAACAATCAATTTTTCCTGCAACTCAGGATTGTCATATAAGTGTAGATACTCTTAAAATTTGAAGGTGCTGACTTGTTAAAAAGTTATTCAATTGTTAAGTGAATTTGTCGGAATACATTTTTTGGAACTTGAAAAAGGTACAGTCAAAAATCAGGAAAGACAGGGTGGTGTTGAACCAAACTGTGTTTAAATTCTGTGTTTTGCTAAATGCTTATTATGCTTTCATGGCTCTAAATTTTGTTCTTAGCAGTTACAAAACCCAGAAGTTCGATTTCAGCAACAACTGGAACAGCTGAGTGCAATGGGCTTTCTGAACCGTGAAGCAAATTTACAAGCACTAATAGCAACAGGAGGAGACATCAATGCAGCTATTGAAAGGCTGCTTGGCTCTCAACCTTCATAGCAGTGTTTCTTTCAACTTGAAAAAATGTAATTTATTTTTGATAACAGCTTTTAAATCTTTTAAATCGCTTTATTTCATTCTGACTTTTGGGATTGTCTTGTTATAACTAAAACCAGGCTGATGCATTTGAAAGTGGAGTGCGGTAGTTTTCTTCAAACAGTGGGAATCAGTGCATTTTCACTTTTTTGAATGCATCAGTTCTTTTGTTCTGCATTATTTGTGATTTTTTTGGAAACAGCATCAGCTTTCACAGTTGGATGAACAAGTTTTGTCTGACCTACAAATGGCCAATGTATTTACTACTTAAACAGTATCCTTCAGTAGTAATTTATGTAGATTACAAATTAAAAAGGAAGCAAATTAATTGAAGCTATGGGTACCAATACTGCTTATTGTGACTTTGGCATGTTTTTTTTTCTTGATTAGCAAATTGCTGGAAGATTTATACCACTTGAGTAATCTACCATTTTTTGCTTTAATTTGTATAAACACAATATATATAATGGAGACAGCTCTTTTCTAGAGATTTACACATTACAATAGAATGAGATTGTAAGTAATGGGGGAAAAAAAGCAAGCAACAAAAACCCACAAAAACGACATTAAAAAAAAAGAACCCAGGAAAACACATCATAAGATTTGGATTTAGTGTAGAATCTTCCAGGATCTTTGGTAACCATCTCAGAAAAAATGCTTAAGCAAGTTCAGTTAAAATATACTAGAATTACTGTTCTGGTTGTCTCTTTACATTTAACTGTACAGAAACTTGCATTATAACATTATCTCAATATTCAGAAAGATTAACCGTAAATTACTTCTGTCATTGTGCAAATTAAAGGGGGCATAGCCTTGTGCTCTGGAATTGCTGTTATGGCTTTTTAGCTTGTTCCACTGAGATTCTAACATATTCCGATTTGTAATTGGAGACATTACTTTCATTCATGGTCATGTGATACTCTAATTACTTTTAACCACCAAGTCAAAAATACTGTATAGCTTTTGAGTTTCTATTGGTAGTTACTTCTCTTGTGCACAGGTAATAAATGAATTAAAAAAAAAAATCCTTAAGCATCTTGTCTCAGTGTGTTTGCAGTTGATCATTGCTTAGACTTCCACTGTCCAGCTTATGAGCATGTGAGTGCTTTGGGAATATTTGTCAGCTCTGGGCTAGGATTATTAAACAGCTCCTGGAGTGTGAGGTGGAGGCAAGAGAGTAAGAGGTGCATGATGATGAAGACTTCTAGCATAGAAAAAAATGGAGATAGAAGAATAAAAGATTAAATTAATAACATCTGCTTTCTATTGGTCTTTTGTGTCAGTGTAGTTGTGAACACGCTCACTGAATTGTATTGCTTTTAAACACCTGGTTTGAGTATTCTTTCTTTTGACAGTGCAAGTATAAATTCATTTTGCTCTAAAGCAGTGCTTGCAAATGGTTTAAAATTACCCACTCTGAGTTAAAATTTTTAATTAGTGTGATGAAACAAAATTACATGCAATGTAGTGGGAGAAGTTGAGCACCCTTCAGCATATCGTGAAATTATAAAAACTCTTGGCAAAGCCATGCATGCTGTTTATCATTAAGTGCATTGTAGTATCACAGAAGAGAAGTTTTACTCACTGTCTAGTAATTCTGTCTCTTACTTTGCCATTAAGTAAATTGATCAAATACTGCTGTTGGATGGTACCAGGAAAAGTTCGAGAAAATCTTTTGGTTGGAAGCCTCTGCCTTTGGATCAAAGATTCATAGGTAATAGCAGCATGGAGTGTTAAATAGACAGATAATTTCACAAATAAATTTTATTTTAATCTAATTTAATGTAATCAAAACCTTAGAAAAAACCTACAGTTTCTGTTCAAAATTGTTACTGCTTTTATTTCCAAGTCCGTGATCGGATCCATCATCATACCTTCACAGTGACTTCAGTTGGAAGGGGAGCTTTCCATTGCCCTGAGTGCAAGGTTATGATACAATCGTAGAATTCCTTGGGTTGCAAGGGACCCTAAAGATCATTAGTTCCAACCCCCTGCCAGGGGCAGGCATGCTGCCCAATAGACCAGGTTGTTCAGACCCCCATCCAGCCTGTCCCTGAACACTTCAAGGGATGGAGCATTCACAGCTTCTCTGTAACCTTTTCCAGTGCCTCACCAGACTCACAGCGAATTTCTTCCTGACATTTAATCTCAACCTGCCCTCCTTCCACTAAAGGCTGTTCCCCCTTGTGCTATCACCCTATGCCCTTGTAAAAAAATACGTCTTCAGTTTTGTTGTAAACTCCTTATCCCACCTGGAAGGTCCTCCTGGAGAAGATCTCTCAGCCTGTCTTCACAGGAGAGGTCCTCCAGCCCTCTGATCAATTTAGTGGCCCTCTTCTGGACTTGCTCCAACAGGTCAATGTCTTTCTTACATTGGGGGCACCAGAGCTGGATGCAGCGCTCCAGGTGGGGTCTCAGCAGAGCAGAGTAGAGGGAGAGAATCACCTCCCTCAACCTGCTGACCGTGCTGCTTTTGATGCAGCCCCAGATAGGGTTGACAATAGTAGGTAAGATACCCTGGAAAAAAGTTTTTTGTGGCTGCTGGAGTCAGTGCTGGTCACCTTGTAAACATTAACTCCTAAAGGCATAGGAGCAGGCAATTCACAAATGCTGGAAGTCAAGCAGGGGAGGCAGAAGGCTGGCTTGGCTGAGCAGGGAACTTCACTTGGAAATAAAGCAAAAAAGGAAGGTGTATGTGCAGTGGAAGCAAGATTAAGTGACATGGGAAGAATAGAGAGATTCTGCTTGCTGCTGCAGGAAGAACATTTGTGCAGCCAAAGCTCAGCTGGAGTTACAGCTGGCCAGAAATGGGGGGGACAATAAGAGTTTTTTCAAAAGCTGTAATGGCAGTAGGCAGTATAGAAATATCATTGGCCTGTTACAGGATGAGGTTGGTCACCTCACACACAGGGACAGAGACAAGGCAGGGGTGTTTAACACTTTCTTTGCTTCTGTCTTCAACACGGATGACAGATAAGAGGGTCTCAGTACCCTGAGCTGGAGGACCATGGGTGTGAGAATGATCAACTCCCAGTCAACCCTGAACTTGTGCATGATCTGCTGTTCCAGATGGATCCCTACAAATCTATGGGTCCTGATGGGATTCATCCCAGAACTCCCAAACAGCAAGCTGATGTTATTACAAAACCTCTCTTGATTTTTGAGTGGTCTTGGGAATGCCTTAAGGTCCATAGTATATAGATTTTTTAATACAGCTTTTAACTCTATAATAGTGGTAACTAGTCACGCTTTGTGGCAAATTCCTGAAATATTGTTTAATGTTCTTTGTCAAGGATTTCAATGGATAAAGATTTTAGCAAGAACATCTAGAAAACTAACAGGCACATTGATATGACTCTAGTCAAAGCTATTCTGAAGGCCCAGAAATTTTGAAATGATTCCAAGCAGAGCAGAAGATGCTGACGAAGATGAAGGTGGGAAGAAAGAGGGGTCTTTGCGATCTTCGAGGGAGGTGTGCCTGAGGGAGGTCCAGGGAAATGTACAAGTTTGGGAGGTGGGTGTAACAAGATCATGTAATGTTTAACATTATAGTACAAAAATATAGCAACATTTTAACTCAGTGTGCATATTTTGGAAATGATTCCAACACATCCACCATGCTGTCAATAAAGAGTGTTTTACTTCCAGTACTGAAAAGGGAGTGTTAGAGGGTTTTTTCAGGCCCTTTTAGGCATCAAACATTGTCCTGATTTTCAAGAAGGGCAAGAAGGAGGACCCCCCCAGAAGCTACAGGCCTGTCAGTGTAACTTCAGTGACACCACTTGTCACTGGCCTCCAGTTGGACAGAGAGCCTTGAATGCAACTCTTTGAGTGTGACCATTCAGTGAATTGCCTGTCCACTGAGTGGTCCATCTATGGAATCCATGCCTCTTCAGTTTCAAGACAAGTCATGCAGGACAGTGTTAAACACCACCAAATTTTCCCTTAGTGAAGCTGTGTTGACAATCACCAATCATCTTCATATTTCCCATGTACCTTACTGTAGTTCCCAGAAGTCTCTGCTCCATGATCTTGCCAGGCACTCGGGTGAGACTGAATGGCCTGTAGTTCCCAGCATCTTCCCAATTTCCCTTTTTAAAAATAAATGGGTGTTACATTTCACCTTTTCCAGTCTGTGGGATATTCCTGAGGAAACTGCCACAACTTGTCAAATATGATGGATAGTGGCTTAGCCAGTTCCCTCATGACCCGTAGATGCATCTTCTCATATCCCATGGACTTGTGCACCTTCACATGCCTTAAGTGGTCTCAGACCTTATCGTCCCCAACAGCAGGCAGTTCTTCATTCTCCCAATCCCATCTCTCACCTTCTGCAACTCGGGAGGTGTGGCTGGAACACTTGGTGTTGAAGACCAAGCAAAAAAAGGTCATTTGAGTACCTCAGCCTCCTCCATGTCCTGGGTAACCAGGTGTTTCACATCCTTTCTCAGAGGAGCCACATTTCCCCTCATCTTTTATTGCCAATGTACCTAAAGAAGATTTTTGTTAGCCTTAATGTCCTTGGCCAGATTTACATCTGCCAGTGCCTTAGCTTTCCTAACCATCTCCCTGGCTGGAAATTTTCTTTCTGTTCCTTCCAAGCTATCTTTCCCTGTTTTCACCCTCTGTAAGCTACCTGTTTGTGTTTAAGTTTGTCCAGGAGCTCTGTTAATTCATGTGGGCCTCCTGGCATTCTTCCCTGATTTCCTCTTTGTAGGGATGAATTGCTGTGGAGCCTTGAGCAGGGCTCTATCCATGGCACTCTACAAAGGAAATCCTTAACGATATCAAAGTCAGCTTTCCTGAAGTCCATGGTAGTGAGCTCCCTGTGTGCCCTCCTTGTTGTCCAGTGGGTCTTGAACGTCACTGTTCTGTGGTCACTGCAGCCCAGAATGCCCTTGGACTTCCCCATTAACCCCTCCTCGTGGCTGAGAACGAGGTCCAGCATACCACCACTCCTTTCTGGCTTCTTTATCACTTGAAGAAGGAAGTTGTCATCAGTGCTTTCCAGGAATCTCCTGTGTTGTGTGTGCCCTGCTGTGCTATCCCTCCAACAGATGGTCACAGCCTGTAAGTGCATAAAATGTTTGTTATGAATTATTGTTGGGCTGAGCAAAGACATCAAGTCCAGATGTCAGGGAGCTCTTATCCTTGTTACACAGTAGCCTTAACTCCAGTAATTAGTCCACTATTTAGCTGTTGAAGGCTAACAAGCCTAATGGAGGCTAACAAGTTCTCAATTTCTACAACAAATTTTAACAAGCTCCCAACTCTCGCAAAAAACTTCAGGTATTGAGTAAGTGGTAGAATATGATTACTGCTATTGCTGGGATAAAACAGAGAAGAGATAGAAAAGAGAAAAAGAGAAGGAAAAATATCACCAGTCCTTAGATCATGTGTCGGTCCTGATGCTGTGGATGGTCTAGGTCTGGGATCGATAAAAAGAGACTGGGACCAATCTATTTCCTTTTATAATTTCTTTTATAGCCTCTCATGTGAAACAGATTTTTTTGCACCATTCATGCTATATTTGCACACATGCAGTCAGCCTTTTAGAGCCCTTCCGGAAACGAGTCAGAGGGAGCTGGGGGTCTGTGGTGATCCTGGAGCCCCTTTTAGTGAGGTGTCCAGGACTCGACGCAGGTGCACTGAGCACGAGTCTCAAGTCAGCCTTGCAGGCTTAGCAAGTGGAAAGAAAGTTGGCTCAGAACTGTGCTGCCCCACCTCTTCTAATCACAACTGTCCTGTTGCAGCAGTCAGAATATTTGAGACAAAACATGCTTACGTGTCTAATGCCAGGTCCTCCACACAGATGTCAAAGTGGTTGTTGCAGTCTGAATGCAAAGGGGAAAGTGGTTCTTGAATGATACCTGGAAGCAAGATTAAGGCACAAACAATGCCAAAGGTTGAGTTCCAAACAGATCATTAACTTTATTCTTCTAACAACAGAAAGCAGAGGGAAGAGCGGGGAGAGGGAGAAGAACAGGGGAAGGCTGAAGATAAACTGTAATAACCTAAGGGAGTGGAAGCAAAAAGCAAGGAGAGAAGAAAGTAGGGAAGAGCGAAAGACTATGATCGGAAGCACAGAAAAGATTACCACCAGCAGGAGATGCTGCTGGTCAGGCAGTCTCTTGGGAGTGAGCAGGCAGGCAGAACAGCAGCAGGTTGTCTCTCCAGCAGCAGTAAAAGGGGACACATCAGCCAGAGGAAGCAGGGGTAAGAGTCCAGGGACCAGCAGGGGTCAAAGTCCAAAGAGGTCCGAGGAGAAGCAGGAGCAGCAAAGCAAACAGGTCTGGGGAGGCAGCAGCAGCAGGAGCAGGACTCCCTGGCAACCCTGGGCGTTGCCTTGAATACCCTTGCCCTGCGTGCCTGCTGGCCAGCTCCCTGGTATCCAGGAAAAGCTTTTTCTGGCATCTATTGGCTAGTCTTTTGGCATCCAGGTAGGGTCCGCTCAGTGTTCTGTATATAGTGAAGTGAGTTCCCTGCCTTGCCTGTCTGCCTGCCTTCGGTGGTCTTTAAGGCACCTCCTGGAGCTCCTGCAAGCAGCTCAGCTCAGGTTTGTAAGGCACCTCCCAAAGCCCTTGAAAGCTGCTCAGCTCGTGCAGCAGCTGAGCAGCTGCAAAGATCTTACCCAAAACAACAGAGAAACAAAACTCTGTAATCAGTCTGTTACAGTGGTTGAAGTCCTATATCAGGACCAGGGCTGGTGAATGTGAAGCTGCTCCTCTGTGTCTGTAGAGAACCTCATCAGCTCCATCTTCCTGGTCAGTTAGCCTGTAGGGGGCTCCACTATAAAATTACCTGTGCTTGCCCTCCATTTAATCCTGATGCATAAGCTCTAAGTCAGCTCCTCACCCATCCCCAGGAGGGGGTCCATGCACTCCAGCTGGTCACTGACAGAGGTTAACACCTCCTCCTCCTTGCCTCTGCTTCCAAAAGAGACTGTACCCTTCCATTCCAACACTACAGTGACAGGTGTTGCTGCTGTGTTTCTGTGATGCCAATAGGATCATAGCCTTGCAGGCATGAACACATCTCTAGTTTATTCCCCATGCTGCATGTATTACCTTAGAGGCATTTAAGTTGGGCCTTCCATGAAGCTGACTTTCTGTCTGGAGTGGCTGGAATTCCCTTGTGATGCCCTTCAGGTGCTCTCTTTCCTGGCTCTGGCATCTGACTGACCTAAGTGGGTTGGCAAGTCATCTGACACTTTATTACTGTTAAACCCTGAAGATATTTCCCCCTCCCCTTGCCTCCCCATCATATCTAGTTTAAAGCCATATCAATAAGCCCCCCTAGCCCTTGACCAAAAGCCATCCTCTCCTTTTGAGAGAGGTGATGCCTCCAATCCCATCTGATGCCAGCAAGGCTGGTGCCATGCAGGCAGCATGTAGGCATGGTTTGTAGGCCACCAAACCAAAGTTTTGGCAGTGACACCAGCCACAGAACCATGTATTAGTAGATGGGTCAATCTGTTTCACTCAGTCACTACCTGCACGTGGAAGAATAGAGAAAAAACTAACCTGTGCCCAATTCCCTCACCAAACATCCCAAGGCCTTAAAGTTTCTTTTAATGGCCTTTGGACTACATGTTGTGACTTCATCACCACCCACATGGAGGATTAGCAATGGGTAGTAGTCTGAGCACTGTACTAGGCTAGGAAGTTTCCTGGCAACATCCCTGACCCAGGCCCCAGGGACACAACACACATTCCTGAGAGGAGTCCCCTGGCATATTGGACCTTCCATTGCCCTGAGAAGGGAGCCATCTACCACTGCAACCCTTCTTTTCTTCCTTGTGGAACTGGTCTTGATATGAGGGGTAGGCCTTTCTGGCCTTGATAACATCTCTGGTGAGGAGCGACCTTCATCTTCACCATCCATCTTCACCTTGCACATCCAGAGCCCCACACCTATTGTGCAGAGGCACCTGCGAGGGAGAGGTGAGCAAGAAGGGGTCTTACCTGTTGTCCCAAGCAAGGACTTGCCTTCATTCACCCTTTCCTTCTGACCTACTGTCTTCAGCCTGGCACCTGGAGGTTACAGGACCCTCTGATAAGGAAAGGATAGATAGCAAATAGTTTCTATAGAATAATCACTACCTTTTTACAGTTATTTTCACAATGACCCCTTATTAGGATCTTCTACGAAGCTAACTTGAGTTGACTTTAGTGTGCCTTACTGGGACCCTGCTTTAAAAAATGTTAAGATTCCCTCATCATTCAGTAGGCAGGTCTTCTTGAAAACACAATTCATGACATCAAAAAAGCCTACTGTCAGATGAAAGGGTGAGAATGAGGTGGGGAAGAGGACAGTTTTTACCAAGACACTACTAACTAGCATGGACACTTTTTTATGACAACATTCAGCTCACCTATTTTTCAGTTGCATGTTACAAACTAAGAGATACTACACTTGAAGTAAAATTTTATTGCAATTCAGCAAGAGATGAAGTTTGACCTAAATTCTACACTGAGCCTTCAGCTAAGCTTACTTCCTGAAGTACCACCAATATATATCAGTAACTATTGTCAACTATTTAAATTACTAACTTTCTGGTACGTAGTGGTAAAACACTGAGCCATTTTTTGCATAGGGGAAATTTTGTCAGAAACCACAGTAAACAGAGCAAGGTTTGTAGATAGGGTAGACTTTTCATTACATCTTTAACAATGAAAGAAAACCCACACTTAACTCGTTCAATAGCACTTACAATGTTCCTTTTCGTGCCGCTGTCCCCATTGCCCCTTTATCTGTCCCCCTTTAAAACTCTCTCTTCAGAGTTATCATCTGCTTCTTCTTTCAGAGGCAATCTTATCACTAACTCTGAGCACTTCAATAACGTGTATTTGAAATCTGTAGCTTGCACTTTGGATCACAAGGGCAAGTGTGCCTGAAGGTTGTCTCTTTATTTTCCTGCTTTCTTCTTGTCCCCTGCATTGGATCAAGTGACCTGACAAGATTGCCTGCAAAACTGCCTTGCCTGATCATCAAATTACTACTCCAGAGAGTAACTGCTGCAAAAAAAATAAATCTAAAAGTCATGGCAGTGTGACTGACAGATGCAATTTTAGGGATTTAAAATATGTACATTCAAATGAAACACTATTGGGAATAAGACAGCAAGATGGCTAGTTTTGTAAAGGATGTGATTTGCCTAATTCTCATCTTGGTTCAGTAACTGCATACTAAAGTAAACATTATTAATAAAAACCCCAAACCAAACCAACAAACAAACCCCCCAAAATAATAAAAAACCTCCCCACCTCAATTTAGACCTAAGATGGCAGGCAGCTGGTTTGTTCCTTTGCCTGTATAGATAACTTGTACAGTTTAATAAGACTCTAGCCTTCCTGTGTTTAATGTATAAATGCATACTGCCATTGGGATAGAGAGCATTTAATTTTTATTTCCTCATTTTAGCATTCAAAAATATCTGTGCTGTAGTAGGTACAGTATTTATACAGCATGTTACAAATGGTGCTTTGCACAAATTCTTCAGGACGTATAGTACCTGTACCTTCCACAGATACTCTGTCCTCAGAGACAGAAAAAACAATTTCTAACTCCAGGTGTTTCCTCCTCAGTTTTTGCTGCATTTGATATATTTCAAAATACTGACAGAGCACTTGCATCCAGCTAAGCTGTGGTAAATATAATAACCAGCCCAACTTACCTGAATACATCCCTAGTATAGTGTTAATTTAAAACAAACAAATGAACAAACAGAAAAAAAACCAACAAAGAAGAAAACCCCTCCAACAACAAAAAAACTGAAACAAAACCAAACAAGTATATGAAATGGTGTAGGATTGTGTTTGGGCAGGGATTGTTCTGCTATCTTTTTCTTCCACTGTACATCTGCACAGTCTCATTAATATCTGAGGGTAGTTTTATGTGGTTAGCATCGGGGTAATTCACATATTAATCTTTTAATTTGGCATGCAGAAAATGTAAATGAACAGAAGTAATGTTTTGTTGTATTTCAGAACAGCAGGTTACAGACTATTTAACTTATTGACTACAACCTTCTAGTCTGTATCTTTAAGTGAAAGCAAAATGCAAATATATTAAAAGGTTAAGGGAAGGAAATACTCCTGGCATAGATGGAAAGTGAGAAATACCCTGACCTAATTTGAAGAAGCATGAAGTGCCTGTATGAGCGTACTAGTTTGTTTAGAAAACTTACAAAACCCAAGGTGCTTACATAAAATTCACCCAAAGAGAATGGTTTTTAATGGTTGAGTACAATCTTCTGTTGGTGACAGCCCCTTTGTAAGCATCCTATAAATGCTGACAAGTAGATCTGAAAATTAGTCTTGCCTTCTCAGAACTCACACTTGAAAACATTGCCCATTTTTAAAAAAATTATTTAGAGGTCTGATTGTATCTGTGTGTGACAGAATGCAGCTGCTTTGCAATCACTACAGAGTGTCCTGATCTAGTTTTATTGTGTATGAAAAAAGTGAGCATAAATTTCTATTTAATAATTTGAGAGTGTTAAGAAACAGACAGATATGTCTGTCTCTTGCACTTGCCTCTGTGTCATCAACTTGCACCCTGGCTCTGAATTGAGAGCAAGCTAACAGCAACAAAAAAAACTAAAACTGGTAACTGCCTGGTATTCTCTCTTCAGGTCACAAATAGGAAAAGACCACCTATGTGTGGGCATGTAATGCCTACAATCCTGATTCTGGGTCTAAAAATTGCCACTTTCAGTAAGATGATGCCCATTTATTGTACTGACCTAAGCATAGTAGTCTGTCTAATAAACCACAAAGCCCATATTATTTCTGCACAGAGTAAGAACCAAGACAAATATCTTTCAACTAGTTATCCACGTAAAAATTACACTAAAGATGCTCTGAAATATGAGTTTGCTTTTAGAGTTCATCCACCATCCTGGGAATAAAAGAAATTGCATGACACATAAAAGTAATCCATGTCTGACAGCAAATGGGGATGTCTCCATTCAGACAAGACTCAAATCTTTCTCATAGAAACTATCTGAAGTTTTCATTAAGCTAAAAAGGCACCTCTTGTGTAACATGGCATAAAATACTTTTTAAAAAACATTCTGGCAATAAAAAAGGATTTTAACCTTAACTTCTGTGAGCTAGGTGACTGATTGGATATTTGAAATTTGCTGATCACAAAAAACATGTGAAAAATGCATGTTGGGAATAGTTTGATCTCAAGCTTTAAAGCAGTTGTATGGACATGGGTTGATGTGGAAGACTAAAGCCCACCAGAAAAGGGAAGTGAAGGAGAAGGTCCAGCTGTCAAAGGGTAAGTTTTCTAAAAGAAGGAAATGTCTATTAATCTTACATTCAGTACCTTAGATCACTGGTTGTTTCACACTCATTCGATGTGTATGCTTTGTACATGAAAGATGGAAGTGCACAACTGCACGATGCCACTTAAACTTTATTTTTAAGGCTTTCCATACAATTACACTTCGTATATTGTGTTACCACCACTACTGTTTTTTTTTCTCACATTTTTCAGCTTCGTGCTTAGCGCATACAATAAGATCACAAAAGTTCTTACGAAGTCATAACTACTCTGGTGGAGTCAGCAAAGACACAAACACAGAAGCTACAGCTTGTTGAAAATCTGGCAGTGAGACAGTGGTAGTATCAGGTCAGAATTTCATCGTGCACATTTCTACCTCTTCTAGAAAAATATATTGTTTCTAACAAAGCTGTAAATTATTTAATCTCATAACTGGAGATGTGCCCATCACCATGTCTGACAGAGTAAACATTAAAATTAAGAAAATAAATTATTTTGTGTGACCCTTGGCAGGATTTCCTAAGGCAGGTTCTTATTAAAATGGGAGCTTTGACTTAATACAGTGAAGAGTTTAAAAAGTTTAAAGTTCTTGAAAATTATATCTTATATGTCTTCTACAGAGGCATGATAAAAAAAAGAGTAGTAAACCAACTCTTAGTATAGTCCATTTAAGTATAGTGAAAAATAAGTTGATTTAATAATCAATTTAATAATTAAAATCCTCTTTCATAACCTTGATATCCTCAAGGGAATTTTTACATGTCATTCAGAAAATTACTCCACCAAAGCCTCACCCTGAAGAATGGCACTCTCAATCTCTAGCACTATTTCAGGGAGAGATTTTTCTAGACTGACAGTAATGAAGTTCTCTGGTGCACTAGGAGGCTCCAGAGTATCAAACTGAGACTTGAGAAGTTCAGGTGGCATAAAATGACCTCTCCGCTTCTCCAGGCGGCCAGCAATGATGTCCATAGGCCCATCCAAATGAACAAAGAGGATCTTTAGTGCTGGGTTTTCTCCTGGTTGCTCTGGCTGGTTGCTTTCAACTGCAGATGCTCCATTAACTAATACATGTCTGTACATCTTCCTCAGTGCAGAACAGGCCAGAATTGCATCTTGTCTAGAGGAGTCTTCTCTATCAAAAAGAAAAAACACAAACCCCTTTACATATTCACGTATGTGATGTAACAAAAGGGCTTGTTAGTTCTGCTGAAAAAGGTAGACAAGCCCTGGCTCCTCGAAGAGGACATCCATGGAAGTAGTGGTGTTTTGACAGTGGTGTTTGAGTAATTTTGACAGGATTTTGAAAACAAATTTCCAATCCAAGCAGAGATGTGATTTGAAAGTGACGTCAGGCTAGCCAGCCTGCTGGTAAAACCTCAGTATTAGGGACCTTGTTTATTAGCCACTATTCTTTCCTAAATTACATTCAAATCTAGCAAAAAGAAGTGTCAGGATAATTGCCTTCATTGCTGAGAACAGGAACTAACTATTCATACAAACGCCTATCCTTTATCCATAAAATTACTACACTAATCTGACTAGAGGTAAGTAGCTCAGGAACAGCACTGTTCTTTACACATTCAGGTATATTTTCAACACCTGTTTTCACTGTCTCAGATTTAACTGTAATATTTTATTTTATGTTTCCTGTAACCATAGTCATTGGCAGCACTAAATATATGCCCACTTTAGGTTAAACAAGAGATTGGATGCAGGTCAGTGAATCCGTTGCACATGTATTTTTAACTGGCTGCTGTGGGTGTGTCCATTCCACCAAAAAGCCAATCCAGAATTAGTTGTCTCTATGCAGAGTGAGTAAAATGCCTGCCTTCATCATTGCTGGGTGCTTGCCAGTATGTCCATCCCTCTCTGATAATGAGGAGACCAGAACTGAAACACACCAGGCCAAGTCTGGCTTCACCAGTGCAAAGGAGAGGGGAAGTATCACCTCCCTTGACCTGCTGGCACACTTTGTCTAGTATGGCCCAGGATATCATTGACCTGCCTTGTCAGAAGAGTACACTGTTGGCTTATGTTTGACTTGGGTGTCCACAACAGCTCCCTCTGGCCCTTTTCTGCTGCTTCCCAGCTGAGTGCCCCTCAGTGTCTGTACCAGTGCCTGCATTTGTTCCTCCCCAGGGGCAGGACTTGCACTACTTAAAATGCAAGAGGCTCCTGTCAGCCCATTTTACAGCCTTTCAAGGTTCCTCTTCATTAGTTATTGCTCTCATTTTCATGTCATCTGCAAACTCGCAGAGAGTATATTCCAGTCAACTCAGTGTCAAAAAAAACTTGATACTGGATCTTAGTCAAAATAGCAATATTTTATCCTACTGTTATTATTGGTGTCTTTTGTGGTTATGTCCTTTGTAAGTAGCTAATGTCAGCTTTATTAATGAACTGGATCCTTTAAATTATTTTTACCCAGATAGGAGATAAAACAACTATAATTGGCAACAATTTCCTATATAGTTACTCAGGGATTAGTTCATCCTCAGCAATTATTATGACATCTTAGGTTAGTCATAATAGAATGACTTTACTACCTGCAGAATGTCTTTACACTGCTACATATGTTTCTGCTTTGGAATGCAATGGGGAAAAACACTTTTGATATTTCTTCTGTCTTTAGACAGGTACTTTTTAAAGCTAGATATTCTCTTACCTCCTTAGTATATCATGCAATGTACAAAGCCAAGGAATCCTGTCCTAGAAGGAAAAGAAGTTAGTTCAAATTTCTTTATGAAATTAATTTGAAACAAGTGCTTATAACATCTCAAACATTTGACTAGAGATGAAAATTAGCATTAAACTGTATAGCAAGTTCAGTTCTGAATCTCTTTCTTCCTATGTAGATTTGTTATTACTGCCTCAACACTAATAAGAAGTGCTAGGCATACTATAATAAGATGCTTTTAATGGAAGAGTACCTTTTATATTACAGGTACTTAGAAGCATGTGATAGAAGTTACTGACATTACAGAATAACCTCCCTCTGGCATTCAAGAAGGCCTTCACAATCTGGCACCTGTTTTTTCAGAAGAGATGCTTTCCTCTTGCTGAGCAGCACGCACCAATGGTTTAGTCATTCAAGTGTGTAATGCTGCTTCAGATGACAAAGAGGCTTCCAAACACTAATGAAAAATCAAAGTTTTCAAAAAGAATCTGTAGTATTTATTTCAGTCTAAATTGGCTAAAGACTTCTCCTGAAAGATCTGAGGAACCAAAAAACAAAAAATGGAAGCCTTGCAAAATTTTTTCTATTACGGCTAAATCCTTACAGTTTTTTTCAAAAGATTGCATAGCTGCATCTTACCATGTTTCTAAACTTGATATGTTTTTAGATTGATTTCATGTGTTCATTATTTAGTTTATATCCTTCATTTAAATGTCTTTATCTACATTCCTAAGTGTCTATTCCTCTAGAAGTTGTGGACATGAACTTTTAAAATTCTTCCTGATTCTGTAAAGGAAAAGGAGCCCTAACTGTATAACCAGTCCTAAGTTGATGGCAAATGGAAAAATTCTTTTTTTCAAGCTGTAGCATTAAGTTATTTGTACTTCAAGCACCACCAGCCAGATGAAGGAGGTGACTGTCCGATGCTGCTCTGCACTGGTGTGGCATCACCTTGAGTGCTTTGTGCAGTTTTGAGTGTCACAATACAAGGATGTAAAGCTATCAGAGAGCATCCAAAGGAAGGAAACAAGGATGGTGAAGGGTCTGGAGGGGAAGCCGTATGAGGAGCAGCTGAGGGCACTTGGTCTGTCCAGCCTGGAGAAGAGGAGACTGAGGGGAGACCTCATTGCAGTTACAACNCACTTGTTAACTGGAAGAAGAGGCCAACTTGCATCTCACCACAACCTCCTTTCTGGTAGTTGTAGAGAGCAGTAAGGTCACACCTGAGCCTCTTGTTCTCCAGGCGAAACAACCCAGTACCCACAGCTGCTCTTTATAAGGTTTGTGCTCCAGACCCTTTTCCAGCTCCATTGCCCTTCTCTGGACACACTCCAGCACCTCAATGTCTTTCTTGTCATGAAGGGCTCAGAACAGAACACAGGATTTGAAGTGCAGCCTCACCAGTGCCAAGGACAGGGGGACAATCCTTTCCCTGGTCCTGCTGGCCACACTATTTCTAACACAAGCCAGGATGCCATTGCATTGGCCTTCCTGGCCACCTGAGCACACAGCTGGCTCATGGTCAGACACTGTCAACTAGCACTCCCAAGTCCTTTTCTGCCAGGCAGCTTCCCAGTCTCTCTGCCTCAAGCCTCTAGTGTTGCAAGGGGTTGCTGTGACCCAGTGGCAGGACTCAACACTTGGCCTCACTGAACCTCCTACAGTTGGGCTTGGCCCATTGATCCAGCCTGTGCAGATCCCTCTGCAGAGCCTTCCTACACTCCAGCAAATCAAAACTCGCACCCAACCTGGTGTTGCCTGCAGACTTACTGAATGCACTCAATCCCCTTGTCCAGATCATTGATTAAGAAGTTAAACAGGACTGGCCCAGACACTGAGCCCTGGGGAACACCACTGGTGACTGACCACCAGTTGTAGCTCTATTCATCAGCCATCCAGGCAGTTTTCTCTCCAGGAGAAGGCTTTGGGAAATGGTGTCAAAGGCTTTACTAAAATCCAGATAGACAATAGCCACATCCTTTTCCTCATCCACTAGGCGGGTCACCTGAACACAGAAGAAAATCAGGTTGCACAAGCAGAACCTGCCTTTCTTAAACCCATGCTGGCTGGACCTGAATCCCTGATTGTCCTGCACATGCCTTGTGATTGCACTCAAGATAATCTGTTCCACAATCTTACCCAACACTGAGGCTAGGTTTACAGGCCTCAATATCCTGGATCCTCCTTCCAACCCTTCTTGTAGCTGGGCATCATGTTGGCTGACCTCCAATCATTTGGGACCTCCCCAGGAGTCATGATAACTGATGAAAAGTGACTTGAGAGAAGGGTAACAAATTTATGAAATTGTCTTGTACAGGGTCAGGAATGTTATGGTTCTTGTGGGTCCCTTCCAACTCAGGATATTCTAAGATTCTATGATTTTAATCCAAAGGTGCAACTCTGTGTATGGATGTAGAGGGAGGGATTTCTGACAAATTCTGACAGCAGTATTCCCATTGTGACCTGCCAGGCACACTTTGATAAACTACTTTTTTAGCCAGAATCCTTTGTAACACAAGAAGCCTCCCTTGCCTTATCAAATGTAGACCTGTGCTTATAGTCAGACCAGTCTACATGATAAAATCACAATTTACTTTAATAGGATGTGTATGAGGTTACAGAGATAAACATGCAGATGACAGTCCTTAAAAGGTTTCTACAAGGTACCTCATCATTTAGTGGTATCCCTTCTGCCATTTTCTTTTTATTCTCTAGAGGATGATAATCGTCTGCATCATAGAATTTCCATCCCAGCTGAAAAAAAACCCCAATAAATAAATTATGGGTCGTTCAGCCATACCAGGTGACATAACAAGGATCACAGACTTCACAAAGGCGAAAATTACAGGCTTGTTACACGGCAGCGCGAATCGCCGTTTATGCCATACCGCTTAGCAAATCAATACTAAGCAGCCAGCTCGGCGGCAGCAGCTTCGCATCGCGGCACTGAGCTGCATCCCGAGCGGGGGCACAGCGACCTACCTTGGCTGCCAGCCGCGACCCCACCGTGGTCCTGCGGGGAAGCACAAAGCGCGGGTTAC
>VXBX01004949.1:231987-251035 GCA_013400415.1 Scytalopus superciliaris
TTGCCTCCCTCTCGCCCCCCCCCCCCCCCCCCCCCCCAATTTTCTGCTAAATGTGACATACACTGTTCTGTCTAATTCATTTTGTAGCACATTGATGACTGGAAAGTTGCTTCTTGCTTAATATTTTCTGCGTGGTCTGTGTCTTGCAGGCAGATGATAAATTTAATAGAAATCTGCTAACCAGAAAACTCTATTTAAAATTCCTATCCCTCAATAAAGTGTAAAAACCAAAACAATATGCTGAAGCAGGCTGTGAAGTAAAAAGAGTAGTGATCATGAATCTCATTGTGAAGGTATGCTGACTGTGGATGATTTGAGAAAAGAAGTGGGAAAGGGAAGGCAGCATGAGAATGAAAAGAGCAGAGAGGCCAGACATGGGAAGGCATTGGAGAATGATAGCTGCAGAAAGGAAGAGGTTAAGGGATTATGTAGCCAGCAGGCAGGAGATTTAGTGAATTTATATTTATCCTGTAAGCAATGTCAGAACCGTAACCAGCAAGTGCCTTGAGCTGCTGGATTGATACTATAACAGTTAAAAATAATAAGTCGAGATAAGGAAGGGCATGAATTCTTTGCCATATTCTGTTGACATGTTTTAGAAACTGCATGCTAGGGCTTGTATTCCTGAAATTCATGCTTGAGCCTCTAATAGTACAGTTACAACAGGTACTCTTGGCAAGAGTTACAGGTGAGAAGACTCTCTAATTAAGCTAAGCCTATGGGTTAATGCTACCTCTGTTAAAATTGGGTGTGTTTCATTAAAATTTCTATAATATGTGTTTTTTGATTGTTTGGGATTTTTTTGGTGTTTTTTTGTTTGTTTGGTTTTGGTTTTGTTTTGTTTATTAATTGGTAACACTTATGGATGTGGTCTTAGCTCCTTCCAGGGCTGAACAGGAGAAAAAGGAATAGACAGTGCCGCCAGAAAGTTACTAGGGTGTTGGGAATTCTCTGTGAATTAAGACATTAATTGCCTTGGTGGATTTTGAGAAGTATTTCTGAAGCTTGGTATTTGCTTAACATTGATTTCTCTGTCTCTGGCAAAGGAAGGGCACGCACCAATATGTAATACTGCCACATTGCTACCAATTTGCAAACTTGCTGTTGTTTCATGCTGTTTTTAAATGAAAATATGGTTTATGCAGGATTTTATCCCATATATACTAAACTGCAGCTGAACTGCTTTAGTGTTGGCTAAAGCTTATTAATGGTGTTGAATTAGTTTTTTTCCACAATCTCATGTTACCTGATTAAGTAACAAAATCTGAAAGTTGTCTCCCCTAAAAACCATGATCTTGCCTTTCATTTGAACTGTCTGATTACTGTATATTGCGATTAACATTGTTATTCATGCTTTGATTGCTACTAAATGAAGGTGGGGGAACTTAGACGTGTGCTTAGGGATTTGCCCAATCCATGGTGGAAGATGAACATGTATTTCAGTAAATAGAAACAATGTAGATGATAACTAATTTAATATATTGGTGAGGTTGGGTGCTGAAGTGTGAAGGAAAAAATTATGAAAAATGCAGTATCCTTAGACAAAGTTACCCAGTTAAAAGAAACAAGCTAAACGATAGTTACTGGTTTAAAATGTAAATATATTCTTTTCATTTTTACCCTCCTTTCATTTTTCTTTCAGGTTTGCATAAAAATTTTTACATTTCTTTATTGTCATGCATGTATGATTTGGCTGAATGGTAGGGGTGGAGCTGTGGTAATAATAGAAGGCAACTGGAAAATCAATAGCACAATGCACCATAGCTTGTATCTCCAGACTGCAAGTCATCATTTTGATCTTGTGAGGTAGAAAAGTGGCTCACATGAGACACAAAGTGCTTTGTGGGAACTTCATACATTCTTTCATCTTGAAAGGGCTTTTGGAACCTCATGAGACTTAGTTTTCTTGTGCTTGAAATGTCCCTATCTATCTAAGCATCTTGAGTGCAATGTTATTAATACAGGAGACAGCAAAGAAGCAATAACTTGGTGGGATTAATTTGCCAAAATGAATCATTGGTGAGGATGTACTGTATTTTCACTGTTTGGTTGTATTTGCTTAGATTGAATTCCCTGTAGCTGTCATGAATTAATAGTGTATATCAGTGCTCCTGAAGTTATCTATAACAAAAAGGAATGATTAGTGCCTTTTCTACAGAAAGATGAAACAGGGAATCTGCATGGTTGTTGCTGGTCCCCTGGAACAGATATTATATTAGTGATACTGATAACAACAATAATAATATTAAGACCAACAACTTGCTTTTCTTTCTTCACTCCTCCACTGTCAGTTTATTTTATCCTTTCCAGCTACAGACATTCAGTTCTTAAAAGTGTTCTTCTTTTCGTCTTCTCAGGGTTTAATATGTGTTTGATGGAGGTGTATTGATAATCAGCTCTTGCCATTTCAGTGTGCTGTCAAGGTCGATGCTGTTCTATGGCAGTAGTAGGCCAAGTGTCAGCAGTAATCACCATATTCATGTTCATTGGAATTACTGAAGAACGAGCATTGGTGATCTAGTACTGTTACCTTCAGAGGAAAAGTTACCTCTGACTGAAATCTCCTGACTGGAAACTTGAGAGAAAATGTATCGTACCAATCTGTATAAGGTTAAGTAAATGTTGATCTGGGTTGTACACCAGGTACCCACTAAAGCCGCTCTCTCACACCCCTCTGCAACTGGACAGAGGAGGGAAAAGATAATGAAGAGTTCATGAGTTGAAATAAGTACCAGGTGAGATCACTCACTGATCACTGTTACAGGTGAAACAATTCAAAGTGGGGATGTTGATTAAATTTATGACTAGCACAATTAGAGCAGGAGAATGAGAACTAAAATAAATCTTAAAAACACCCTGCACCCACCCCTCCCTCCTTCCAAGTTCTACCTCCTTCCTCCCCAGCAGTGCAGCCAGATGGACATGGGCGTTTGGGTCAGTTGTTGTTTCTGCTGCTGTCGGGGTGAGGAGTCCTTCCCCTGCTCCCACGGGGTCCCTCCCACAGGAAACAGCCCTTTACAAATTGCTCTAATGTGAGTCCATCCCATGGGCAANTACCAGGTGAGATCACTCACTGATCACTGTTACAGGTGAAACAATTCAAAGTGGGGATGTTGATTAAATTTATGACTAGCACAATTAGAGCAGGAGAATGAGAACTAAAATAAATCTTAAAAACACCCTGCACCCACCCCTCCCTCCTTCCAAGTTCTACCTCCTTCCTCCCCAGCAGTGCAGCCAGATGGACATGGGCGTTTGGGTCAGTTGTTGTTTCTGCTGCTGTCGGGGTGAGGAGTCCTTCCCCTGCTCCCACGGGGTCCCTCCCACAGGAAACAGCCCTTTACAAATTGCTCTAATGTGAGTCCATCCCATGGGCAACAGTTCTTCACAAACTGCCGCCATGTTGATCACTTCTCCATGGGGCGCAGCTCTTCAGGCACAGGCTGCTGCTTCAGTGTGGGTGCCCCACAAGGCCACAAGTTCTACCAGAAAAACCTGTTCCAACTTGGGCTCCTCTCCCCATGGATCAGCAAGTCCCTGCCAGGACCCTGCTCCAACATGGGCGTCCCATGGGGTCACAGCCTCCTTTGGGCATCCACCTGCCCCACCATGGGTGCCGTCCACAGGATGCAGGTGGATCTCTGCACCCCCATGGTCCTCCATGGGCAGCAGGGGCACAGCTGCTTCAGCATGGGCTGCACCACGGGCTGCAGGGGAACCTCAGCTCTGGCACCTGGAGCACCTCCTGCCCCTCCTTCTCCACAAACCTTGGTGCCTGCAGAGTTGTTCACATGTTCTCACTCTGTTCTTCTCTGGCTGCAATTTTCAGCTGCCCAATAACCATTCCCCCCACCCCACCTTCTTAGATATGTTATCACATTGGTGTTACTATCATTCCTACTTGGCTCAGCCTTGGCCAGCAGCGGGTCTGTCCTGGGGCCAACTGGCATTGGCTCTACCGGACATGGGGGAAGCTTCTGGCAGCTTCTCACAGAAACCCTCACATAGCGCCCCTTGCTACCTAGTCACAGAAACCCAATACAGTATTTTAAGTTCTTTTTCAGCAGAAGTATTTGCAAATGGAAATAACTCCTGCAGTAGTTGGAAATATGGCCATTCAAAATAATTGCAGTAAGAAACGTAAGTTTTAAGTACTAAGTGGATGCAAAATGATTGCTCTTTAAATGTTTCCTTTGAAAAAATATGTCAAATGAGTCAACAACTTCACTAAAAATACTTGGTATTTTTTTCTTGTTTACTTAAGCCCAAGGAAGACGTAAACAATCTGGACTGGAGACATGTTTTGCTCCTTGCAAACATATTATCTCACAATGATATTTTCCCCATAGCAACTCTCTTTGGAATAGAACTGTACTTAGAAAACCCCTCTAACCAGAATTATTTATGTCTGGCCATTTTTTTGTCCTGGTGTTGTAATAGGTAAGCTTACTATAAAAGGGCACATGTTGCAAAGATGACTTTGTGTATTTCTGCATAAAATCTTTTTATGCTATCTGTATATATGACCACTTTTCCTGGTCTTTCATTTAACTGTAACAGAAGCAGAAAAGAAATAGGATTACAAACTGAAAACAAACCCACAGTCTTCTCACTCTCCAAACCCAAACAGTAGCAGAAGAATTTAGAACAGGAATTAATTGATTAAATATAAATAAGGTCAAATCATGTGGAAATTGACACATAAAGTTAGACTGCAATAGTGTCTTTCTGTTGTTACCAAACACAGAGGCCAGTCAAACATTTTTGTCTCCAAAACAGGGTGTCTACATGTGAACTGCCTTTTGGGAAGTTTTCCTGGACTCTCCCATCTGCCAGGTGATGCCTGGGAACTAGTCAGCAAGAATGTTAGTTGGGAGAGACTGTACTTTCTTCAGGCAATGCCCTAGCAGTTTGCTAGCATGAGTGGTGGATTTAAACAACCCAAAATGCTTGGAGGGTTTTAGTAGTTTTACTATAGATGCAATCTCTGTTTTCAAAAAGAAAAACAAAAAAGGATTTTGTGAATGACTGAAGATGTATTTTATAGTTTGATACTAAAACATGTGAATGGTAGCTGTCTTCATGGTACTGTCCTTCTAATTGAAAAATCTGAAGTGTTGTGAGTAGGATCTTAAACAGTTGGTGATAGTTAAACCAGAAGTAACACTGGTTTTAGTAGGTGCTTACAAAACAGCTGTGTTTAGAATCTGTGGCTGTAATCATGGATTTGTACCTGTAATATGTTCTGGGATGACAGATTGTTGATTTTACTACCTTTGTTTGTTTGTATGGTCTTAGCAACAGAGTCTAATATAAAAGTACTGTGCACGACTTCAGTTAGCAGTGTTTTTTTGTTTTTATGGACACAAACTTCAAGCCCTGTAGTGGAGTGAGAAATGAGATGTGATTATTTCCTTATTTCTTTGAACAGTAGTTGCAGAAATGCAGATGGGATTCTCTGTGGGGTGCTATGCATGCCACAGACATGCTATAGAACATACTTCTAATCGTGTTTCGTAGGCTTTTCAGAATAAAGGACATCTGATCCTTCCAAATCACTCTATTAATTTAAAATTGAGTAACAAAGATAAATACAGTTAGAGACTGATGCTTGCTCTTATGTTAGATGGGACGGTTAGCTGGGGTGCAAGTTAAACTCTGGAGCTGTGCTGTGCCAGCCTGAACTTAAATGACTTTAGAAGATTTGTCTTGGGACAACAGTATGCCAGTTGGTGGAGTGCACCACACACATTGACCTTGCTTGCTCCTACTCTGTGAGTTTTCTTTAGCTCCATCCTGGGAAAGGGAACGAAATGGCAGAGGCTTTTACAGACGGTGCCATGAGTGATTCAGCGTGCAGATTCAGCTGTTCACATAAAATCACTCCAGCAGCTCGCTGTGCCCCTGCTGGTTTCTAGGTGTGGATCCGGGAGACTTTCTGTTTTGACTGGAGAATCCACTCACATCGCCAGATTAGTTTTCTCATGTGGTCTGGCAGTTGGTACTTAACAGCCACCAGAACGGAGAAGACTTGAGCAGGAGTTATCAGTCCCCAAACCAAACCGTGCTGCTGGCTCATGGGCATTAAAGCAAGAGGAGTGGCACATCTAAGTGGTAAATGAATATTTTACACAGTTTCAGGACTGTGTTCAGGACAGTTCTGTTTTTTTTTGGTGTGTGGATTATATTCACCAAATAAATAGCAGTTTTCATCCTCTGGTTTCTTGAGAGTCAGAGTCCGGTTTGTATCTTGCCCAGAAGAGTTTAGGTTGTAATTTCAGTGAAAACACAATAAGAGAACGCTTAATTCGTATTGTTGTGATGAGATGTCACAAAGTAATTCATGCAGTTGTTCTGAGTTTTAAGGGGAGAAAAAGGCTGCTGCAGAAAAGAAATTCCAGAAGTGGGATGCTGATACATGTGGGAAGGAGAACAAGACTCCAGTTGTGTAGAGAGTGTAGTGGTTATGTGGTGCAATGCAAAGACAGCAGTATTGACTACAACTTTCCCGCATTTGTGCCTGTTTTTTTGGTTTATGCTGTTATGCAGAAACTCTTTTCAGTGAAAGAACACATAGTTCTTAAATCTACAATCACAGCCACTGAGGCAACTCTTACTACTCTACTATGTTCCCTTCCTTGTTTTATATTTCACACTTGCTTTAAGGTGTCAAGGGATAAGCTCTGTTTCAATTAGGTTTGTGTAAATAACTTCCTGTCTCCTTGCTCTGTTCGAGGTTTCTGCAGCTTGTGAATGTAGCAAGAACTACAGGGGAGTGGGTTGCATTGGGGCAGAAGGGGAAGTAGGAATTGTAACTCTTTTCTGCAGCCCCAGTGGTTTTGACTGCTACTCCTACCTTTCAGCAACTGTTAGCTTACCACCTTCTCCATCATGCCTAAAACCAGAATCCCTTTGGAGGTAACTTGCCTGTTGTATCTCTTTCTTGTTACCTTTTTCTTCAGTTCAGCAGGCAGTTTTCAGTCCTTTTTATTTAATTCATGGCACTTCTAAGTTACGATTTCTACGTTTTCTTTTGAAGTGGAGCAATACACTGTCTTGGAAACAGAAATTTAGATTGGTTTATGAACATAATTCCTTGGTTTCTTGACTCCTGTAATGATTTCACAGAGTCTGTTCCACAATTGTTGTAGATTCTGCAAATCAGTGCTCGATTTTTGTCCCATTGACTTTTTTCCTCCCCAAGGTATTTTTTCTGATCATCATTTTGATGATAATGATCTGAAGCTAGTCCTTGGACAGTAATTACTAGAAGTTTCATGCTATATTTTGGAAGGGGTTTGTTTTTCTGGTTTTGTTATTGCGTTGGTTTATTTTGGTAATCTTTCAGAATTTACTGGCTCAGTGAATTATTTTGACTCAGTTGTTATATATTGTTCTTGTAAAATATTCTATGCATAGGGTTCCATGTGTATATGTGTGTTTGTATACATCCTTTTACTGATCTGTAATGGTCCGTACAGTTGTAAGGCTTTTACAGTATCCTAGTCGTTTGTATGTCTTTTGTTACAATCTATAAGAATCAGGTTTTGTAACAACTGGATTGTACCTTAAATTCTTCAGTCTCTGCACCTTCTTGGTCATTAGCTAGGTTGTTTTTACTGGTTTAATTTATTTTAATTGATTTAAAAATGAGAAAAATCTTTATTTTCATGATCTGCTAGGCTTACCCCTTTCAACTCAAATTACATTTTTTTCTGTCTTTTCCAAAGTTTTAATGATATTTTTCTACTTTTAAGTTGAGATCCAACACTTTCAGTTTCTATAGTTCAGATTTTTGTCATTCTTTTTATTGCACTATTATGTGAAATCCTGAAAAAACAGACACAAGCTGAACATTTTTTTATCCATAGCTCCAACATCTATCTTTTCACAGTTCTTTTTTGCTCTGTGAATGCAGTTCTTGCTTTGTCATCAGAACTATCATTGTAATCCAAAAACTGTAAGAAAGCTGTATTTTCTTTTCAGTTTTTCCATATATAGTCTGCATTCTGAGGACAGAACTTTCATTGCATTTTATTTGTTTCCATTAACTTGCTTTAAAAAGCTTTGTATTTTATTGGTTAGAAAATTAAAGGGAAGATGCAGATGTTGATTTAGTTGCCTTCCCCTTCTTTCTTTTTCTCCCCACCATTCACAGGAGGAGCTTTTGGTTATTTTGAGGGCACTGATTTCTAATAATGATTTTGATGCCTTCCTTCTGCTTAGCCAAACTGTACTTTGGTGGTACTCCAAGAAGGATGAATGTCTACCAGGTGTTGGCAGGTATGGCCCAAAAAGTAATATATTCTTCCTGATGTCCAAGCAGGTTGTCAGTTGTGCTAGTGCTGTCCTTGTTCCTCTGTTGCCTCAAACAGACCTCTGTGGTTTTCATGTTGCCTGTCTCAGTACTACTAGTATAATTTTTACCAACCTTTTTTGTCTATGAAGCAAGTCTCTTTGCTTTCACATTTGGCCACACAGGTGATCTGTTGAGTGAAGGAACTTCTTTGTTCTTTTCACAGCATCAAAGTGGTTTTTTTTCACCCCCTCTCTTAGTTTCTGCTTTTTAAAGAATAAGCAGGTAGGCACAGTGACATGTAAAATTAGTTTTGAAATTTCTACTGATTTTGCAGTGCTCAGAGAAGAGCTTTGATCATGGTGAACCTGCAGAGCTGGTTTGGGCCCTACATAATGTTTGGGAATTCTCTGAGAGATGAAGAAATTGCATCTTCTAACCTTCCTCTGCCTTCTGTTTTCACAGTATTCAGTGCTTATGCAGTAACCAGAATATTTGCTGGGGAAGAATTCTGAGTGTTTTAGCCTGCAGACTGAATGATGAAGAAAGATTATGAATCTATGGGGAAGCCAATGTGATGAATTCTGTTTTCCTATTCTGTCCATACAAATTTGATATTGCTTTGTAATTAATATTGAATCTGCTTTGACAAAATATTGTTTTTCTCATTTTGAACTGTTTAGCCTGTACCATGCATTCCTGAAATAAATCAGCTAAATGCATGCTTAAGAAAGGAGGGAAATAAAAAGGAAAGTACTGTCCTCCCAAAGGTGCAATGAGGTTCCTGTAGCAGTATTTCTTTGCAGAAGTACCATGAGTTGAATTGTCTTGCTGAGAGAGAGATTTCTGCTTTATGAACGAGATAATTGTATATTTCTGTTCAAAGTAAATGTCATTTTGACACAATTCATGAATGCAAGATATTTTATGCACTAACTGGAATAAACAAAACACAGTGCTGTCTCAGGTACTTAGTCAATGGTTAATGCTCTGCCTGCTTTTCACATCTTTCAGCTAGATCAGAGATCAAAACAAACTTCAGCACTTGAGGGAATGCGGGGAGGAATTTAGACACTCTGGAGAGAAGAGAGTCTGTAAGGCCTTAATGACTGCTCCTTCATCTATGCAGATTTGCTTTAACTGATGCCAGATCTGCTGTAATATTGATGACATCCTTCATCTTATTAGTGGCCCAAACATAATAGAGCATATGCTGGTAGTCAAATTTTGTTCTTTATGTAGGAAGACCACAAATGGTGAAGACTGCATATAAGGATATGAACCATGGCTACAGATTTGGCATGTAACATGCTTTCTGTTAAGTCAATGAAAAGTGTTTAAAACTCTTGCTTTTGTGCATGGGGAATTTCCCATTGCTTAGCTGACATGACAGATTTTATTAATCAAATTCTGGAACAGTTCACAGGCAGTAAGGCAATTAATAAAATCTTGTAAGATATAATGGTAAAGTTTTATATTAAGTGACTGCCTTTATCCCCAAATGAGTATGAAAGTGCGTGGAGGTACAAGTCACCTATTGTTTCCCATCTGTCTTGGTCTTTGTGGTCTAGAGATTTGATGAAGTGTTTGGCATTTAGAACACAGCAGTAGTTGGTGAAAAATTAAATGTGAGTAATATGAATGTTTAGCCAGACTGGCCAGTATTGGGGCTCAGTTTTAGTGACTTAGAATACAAGATTGCAAATACCTGAAGTGGGGCTGCATGCATGACCCATGGTCATAATCAGGGCTCTGCCTGGGAAATGAGCTGACTGATGTCCCTCAGAGAAAAAAGAGATGCTTTGCATGAATTTTGTGGTTGCAGTGGGACCATTCATCCCATAATGTCTATTTATAATGTTCCTATGGGGCATGCTGAGAGGTGTAGATTTTAAGGATAAAAGGAGATTTTAAGGATGAAAGCTGCTGTTGGGAGAGAGTCTGCAATGGCTGTTTAATTTGGAGCACTTTCTAAGTTCTGCAAGAATGACTGTAACATTCTAAAATCTGAGACCAATGCTCTCCCCTCTGTACATATAAATACATTCACATGGGAAGATATTCCCTGAGATTCATACTCCCTAGGAAACATTTAGTTCCTCAGGTGACTGTGTGGCCCTGCACTGGAACTTGTCTTCTGCAAAGCTCATGAATGAGAATGTGCTTTGTTACATGTAGTGTGGAAAACCAAGTTCCAATTCATATTTATTGTCTGTCTTCTGAGCTTCTGTTTTGCAGAGAGAGGAGATGAAGCTTGCATTGATCAGAGCATAGCTGTGATAGAGCATAGCTGTGATAGTCATCCCAGTTTCCAGGGTCACCATGTCCTTCCAAAGTGCTCAGAAGAGAAGGGCATATCCAGGGTGGCTCTACATAGTGACTACTCCAGAATTGGTGGGGTTTCATTGATAAATTTGTTTTTCTGCTGGGGAGGGGGGGAATGTTAAGGATTAAGCTTTCCTGTGTGTTTGCAGTTCTCACAAAGCTATGACCTTGTGTACAGCCGTGTTAGACCTGAACCTCAGGGGCACACAAGATCATCTGAAACATTATGTGTTTCAATATTGTTTACAAGACAGCCATTTGGAAGTATAAATAGAGAACACAGCACAGGAAACATTCAGAATTTCCAGAAATTACACCATATGCCTCTCAGAGGCTTATAATTCAGTGAAGACAGACTCATATTCTTTCAGAGCCCATTGTTCCTCAGTGCTAGAATTGTCATAGATTTTCAATATACCCTTTTCTGCTTTCTTACAAAACAGGCTGATAATAGTTTCCCTCTATGCTAGTAACCTGCTTTTTTTTTTTTTCTACCGTATTACCCTTTTATTTTTGCAGGATTTGCCATTTTTAAATTATAAATGTTTATAGTGCAAGTTGGGCAATTTTTTGTTAAAATGTCTGTTATTTAATTTCTGTAATTTAAAAAAAAACAGACCAGACAACTAAAACTCAGATGCTTCACTTGTCTCAGTACCTCTAATGAATGCAAGGAGCTTAGAGCCAACACTCAAATGACAGCTTGACACAGAGAATGAAACATGTGGAGTGCATTTCCATGGTGGTGATAGCAATGTTTACTGTGTTATCGTGTTATCACAATAGTGCCACAGAGCCTAAGGCATGGATAAGAATACCATTTTGCTATGCAAACACAAAGTAAGAGGCACTTCCTAGTCATGTCTAAGGACACACACACACGTAGAGCAGAATAGTATGCTATATATATAAATAAAAGAGCTAAACAGCTTGCTGCAATTTAGATGAGAAGTCGTACTTCAATCTGTATGTGCTCTTGGTTCATGACAAATGGGAGTGAAAAAACAGCAGTCTGAAACCCTTCTGCCAATATATTTTAATATGTTGCAATTGCACAGTGTTCACCAAGGCAGGCAATAAGTATTGAATCATCAGATGCAACGAAGTTCTTTTCTGAGCCCATGTTCTGAGCCCAAGTTCTTAAATCAAGACTGTTGCCTAGATGGACATCAGCAGGCAAATAAACGACACTGGGCAGTGGAATGTAGTGGTCTCTGCATATTGTCATCTTTTCCAAGAAGGGAGGGGATTGGAGCATTGTAATGGAATATATTTCACAGTGCATTTTATCTGAGAAAGATTTGACATGTAAGGAAACATAGAGTTTCTTGTTTTGGAAGTTTAAGAAGCGTACTGTGAGAGCTGAGAAGGATAAGTGATTGTTATTCTCTGTCACTTATCAGGAAGGAGACAAGGAGGCATAAAGTGAGAGGGTCCTGATAGGCACCTGATACGCTCAGTTACAATTGGGAGCAGGTGGGTGAAGATGAGCAGGTGGAAATGATGAAAACACTGGAGGGACCACAAAATCCTTTAGGTTGGATGGGACTACTGGAGGTCATTTAGTCCTATCTCTCTGCTCAAGCAGGGTTCCCTAGAATACTATCCTACTCAGGATTGTCCAGACAGCTTTTAAATATCTCCAGTGAGGAGATTCCACAAATTCTCTGGGCAACCTGTTCCGGTGTACTATCACTCATACAGTAAAGAAGTTCTTCCTCATGTTCAAGTGGAACTTCCTGTGAATCATTTTCTTTCTGTTGCCTTTTCATCCTTTTGCCTGGCACCACCAAGAGGAGCCTGCATGGATGGCCTCTTGACACCATCCCTTCAGATGCTTTTTTATGTTGACAAAATCTGCTCTCAGTCTTCTCTTCTCCAGGCTACAACGGCCTGGCACTCTCAGCCTTTCCTTACACCTGAGGATCTCCAGTCCTTTAATTATCTTTGTTGCCCTCTACTGGACCCACTTCAGGAGCTCTGTGTCTCTCTTGTCCTGAGGAGCCCAGAACGAAACACTGAACTCCAGATGTGGCCTCACTAAGACTGAGTAGACAGGCAGGATCCCTTTCTGTGACCTGCTGGCAATGCTCTTCCTNGATGAGCAGGTGGAAATGATGAAAACACTGGAGGGACCACAAAATCCTTTAGGTTGGATGGGACTACTGGAGGTCATTTAGTCCTATCTCTCTGCTCAAGCAGGGTTCCCTAGAATACTATCCTACTCAGGATTGTCCAGACAGCTTTTAAATATCTCCAGTGAGGAGATTCCACAAATTCTCTGGGCAACCTGTTCCGGTGTACTATCACTCATACAGTAAAGAAGTTCTTCCTCATGTTCAAGTGGAACTTCCTGTGAATCATTTTCTTTCTGTTGCCTTTTCATCCTTTTGCCTGGCACCACCAAGAGGAGCCTGCATGGATGGCCTCTTGACACCATCCCTTCAGATGCTTTTTTATGTTGACAAAATCTGCTCTCAGTCTTCTCTTCTCCAGGCTACAACGGCCTGGCACTCTCAGCCTTTCCTTACACCTGAGGATCTCCAGTCCTTTAATTATCTTTGTTGCCCTCTACTGGACCCACTTCAGGAGCTCTGTGTCTCTCTTGTCCTGAGGAGCCCAGAACGAAACACTGAACTCCAGATGTGGCCTCACTAAGACTGAGTAGACAGGCAGGATCACTTTCTGTGACCTGCTGGCAATGCTCTTCCTAATGCACCCCAGGAGACCATTGGCCGTGTTGGCCACAAGGATACACTGTTGGCTCATGGACAGCTTGGACTCCCAGATCCTTCCTTCCAGAGCTGCCTTCCAGCAGTCAGTCCCGAGCCTGTACTGGTTCCTGGGGTTATTCCTCCCCAGGTGCAGGATCCTGCATTTGCTTTTGTTGAATTTCAGACAGTTCCTCCCAGCCCATCTCTCCAATCTCTCAGGGTCCTGGAGGGGCTGCACAGCCCTCTGGGGTATCAGCCACGCCTCCCAGTTTTGTGTCATCAGTGACCTTGCTGAGGAGGCATCTGCCCCTTCATCCAAATCACTGATGAACAAGATAAATAGTAGTGGGCGAAATATTGAACGCTGGGGGTCACCATTAGTGACAGACCTCCAGCTAGACCCTGTGCCACTGAGTATGACCCTCTGGGATCTGCTGTTCAATCCACATCACCATCCACTCATCAAGACCATTCTTCGTGAGTTTGCCTTTGAGGATATTATGGTGTCTAATGCTTTACTGAATTCCGGGTAGACAACATCCACCAGTCTTTCCTCATCTATCCATCCAGTTGTCCCATCATAGAAGACAATCAGTTTGGTTAAGCATGATTTCCCATTGGTGAATCCATGCTGACTACTCCTCATCACCTTCTTGTCTTTCATACGCTCAGAAATGGCATCCAGGATAAGCCATTCCATTACCTTTCCAGGGACTGAGATGAGGCTGACTGGCCAGGGTTGTGATTTTTCTCACTGCCCTGTTTTCTCCTCACATAATACAGAACTCCATGATCCTATGATCACTGTAACCGAGGCTGCCCCCAACCTTCACATCTGCAACCAACCTTCCTTTTCAGCTAGTATGAAGTCCATCAGCACACCTTTTCTTGTTAGTTCCTCCATCGTGTTGGCTCCGTGTAGCAGAAAGTTGTCATCAATGGTTTCCAAGCACCTCTTGGATTGTTTGTGCTTTGCTGTGTTTTTCCTCCAACACACGTTAGGGTAGCTGAACACCACCATGAGAACCAGGGACTGTGACTGCACTAACGGATATGCTGAAGCAGTAGACCAGGGAAAAGATCTTTGCATCATTATTTGGAAAGATACCAATGGAGCAGAGTGGTATTTGACAAGCTAGAGGATATGATATTGGGATAAAATAGTAACAAAGTGATGGTAGCGAAATAATGTCTTGTTTTATTATGCCCTTGTCTGCTTAGGGGTTAGGATGAATAATGACTATTTGTAATAAGAACATGATTTTAGGAAATAAAGTAGGTGTGTGTTATGAGAGCATGAGCTTTGTCATACTTCAAAATTAACTGAGCAAGTAAGAGGTTTTTAAAAGCCTTCCTTGACAGGCCAAGGATGCATGGTTTTGTATTAGGTGTGCTTCCAAGAAGATAATAAATCTCTGGACACTTAGCAGTGGGACCCCATTTTCAATTAATAAATTATATTTTAATACTTCTTTGTTTTGAATTTGGCATAGAGAATCCTGAACAATTGCTGTGCCCAGTTGTGTGCTGGCAGGGTCACAGTCTTCTGGATGATATCATCTAGATTTACACTTGCCCTGTTTTGGCATTGTCCATAATGTTATGTACAGATTTGAAAGGTGAGTCTCAACTCTACTGAGCACTTCGATTTCTACAAAATTGCTGTGCTTCTATACAATAAATTATATGTACTCTGACCTTGAAAGGTATAATTTTCAATATGATAAGCAGTTTGTTATACTTCAAAAAAGATTACACTTTCTAACAATAAAAAAATGGCTGGCATCTCTAACTTCAAAGTTTTAATGTGCAAAACTCAGAGGTTTTAACAAATTGTTAGGGAACATTGCATAAGGTGAAAGTGCTCATGAGCTGCTTATTGATTTCCGGTGTAGTTTGCTGCTTTGGAGAAAAAAGTTGAGGTACTAGGGAAAATGAAAATCTATTTATGCAAAAAAAAAGTAAATGCTTCTGTTGCTTTGTATCAGGTATTTGATTATCTTAAGTTGACTTAGACTAGATTAGTTTACTAAACTAGAATAGTTGAAGTTAGACTAGATAACAGACTTTCAGCATGAGGAAATTAGCTGACATGTTAGTGCTGAAAGACAGCAATACAGGGAATATCTGTCAGAAAAGTACTAAGTTAAAGGACTGAAACGATGAACATTTCACTATTAGCTTTTAAAGATTTTTTTTTTAATGTGATTAAAAATTGTGTGGTGAAGAATGCTACCTCACTGCGACAGTTCTCAATTCCTAACCAAAAATGTGAAGGAAAACTGGTTGAATGCTTACTTCATTATTTATGCACTAATGAGAGATATTTTGTGTAAGGTTTAAAATGGCACAACCCAATTATGGAAGTGGTTTTCTTATTTGCAACAGGTTTCTCTTTAACTTCATTGGCTAATCAGAAGTGAGTGCAAGTGTGCATAATGCTCTCCTTACCACTGATACCAGAGATGTAGGAGTGGGATAATCAAGTATATGTACTTTTCATTGCACATACATGTTATTGTACTTAAAATGGTTGTTTTATTGGTTATGACTGGGCTGTATGACAGATGACGTCTTCATTAATAGCATGTAACTAATTGGATGGATCTATGCTTGTCCATCTCCTGGCAGAGTGGAATTGGAGGAAAGTTGGAAGTTATGTGCACTGCTTCGCAGCTAATCTATGTTACTGTGGGAATAGGGTTATAATTTACATCAGGTTTAGGCAAAACTGTACGATGAATAATACACAAAGCTTACACAGTTTTTTAAATTTTAGATTTAGGTGTGGACAACTTCCTCTTTGTTTAACCAGTTAGTGACCTCACCTAGAAGCAAATTTTCAATGGAAATGGATCAGTTTCAGGTGTAAAACACTTCAGAAGCTCAGGGTGGGAAATACAGACAGAAGTTTGTATCTTACAGTTCTAGTATGGAGAAATGGTTAGCTCTCTTTCAAAAAGTTTTCAGGTGTGCATTAAGGTGAGTGAAACCAACTGAGTGGTCCAAATACAATGAGTGGAAACATGGTGGATGATATATGAAGGGTACATGGGTTATACATAAAAAAATTAATGTTATGCAACAGTTCTGAACTCTGTCAGGCCAAATAAATAACTTGTGTAAGGCTGTGTAGTTCTCACATAGACAGCCTTTTTCAAGTACTCAGAATGCTGAGGTCGTTGGCTTTATATGCTGTAATATTGCTGACTTTATGCCTGATACAAACAAATAATAAACTGGACTGATACAAACAAATAATAAACTGGACTTTCCTGTAGTGATGTTGTTAGGACAGTCTGTGATTCTTACAACCAAGATAAAAAGGAAAGTTACAAACCAGTCCATTGTCATAACAAACCACTAGCAGATGTTTTGCTTCATTTTCTCTGTACAGTAGTAAGGATTAAATAATTAAATACCTAGTGTAATCTGAAATTTGAATTGTTTAGTGGTACCTTTTCCAAAACTACAAACCTTATAAAAGTTTATAATAGTATTTCTTTATCCTGTATTTACAGCAATAGCTTTTCTGTGAATAGTTACACAGATTGCTCACCTCAGTGTCCTGTACAAACTTCAGAAACCGATTAGGAGAACTGAGGAAAGAAGGCATTTTTTTTCCTCTTTAGCACTGTGAATGGAATGATAAGAAAAAGATACAAGCCCAGAACCATACATGAAAGTAGTACTGTACCAGTCCATATCTTCAACTCCCTTCCAAGCCATAATTTAGTTTTAATTAGTAGACACTTATTTTGTTTATTTTTTCAGTTGAATTCTAGTGTCCATCCCACTAGAACAGAACATGAATGGAAATGTGAGTATTGAACTTGGGCTTGATAATACTTAATTGCTTAAATAATTAGCTATGTATACTCAATACAATGACATGGTTAAGTTGGCTAACATTTTCAAGAATTATCAACCACAAGCAATTAATCTAAAGGAAATAAAATTAAGTATTACAATGGAATTGTTTATTTTGTGTATCAGTAGTTTCCTGGTTACTATTTTAAATCCAGTGGACTTGTGCAGTGGTTTTCAGTGTACATAATGGCTGCAGTGCCAATTTGGCTTCAGGTTTTACTGACAAAAATAAGCGAGCAAAAATCCTGACTAGTTTGAAGTTCCTTCTCTGCTATTTTGTATCTGATGAGGATTTTTGTAAACATTTCCACCTTTGCGGTGTATCTTTGGGCTGAATTCTGCCTTTAAATACTAATGTCTGCTGGTTACTGATTGCATAGTGCAGGCTAAGTCAGGGCTGAGCACTGCTAGGCTTGTGTATTGATTGTGCTGCTGTACTGCTTTCTGTTCCTAGGCACTCCTGCCCATGGCCTGTAAAACAGTGAATTATTAATTTAATGAGAATTTGCAACTCTCTGTGATTTTTTTTTTTTTTTAAATTGTTGTGCCTAGGAGGAGTCAAATGTAGAGGTCCCAGGTATTCTCATTTACTGAAATAGATCTTTCAGTCTAGGTAATTTTTTTTAGAGAAGGGTCACAAAAGTATGCCAGTCCTATTTTTGTATTATTTTCTTTTAATCACAATAAAGTGATGTTTGAAAGCACTTTGAAGGAAGGAGACAGTATCAAATTGGGAATTCCTTTTAACAATAAATCATCATCATCATCATCATCATGGCTGGGCTTTGCGAACGAAGATTTGAGAAGGGCTCTACCCACGTTTGCTACAAGCGCGTTGGTGGCTAAAAAGGCCAAAGCGCGATAGGCAAGTCNGAACAGACACATTAGTCACGTAGTCTGTCCAGTGGATGTTTAGTATAGTACGGAGGAAAGGAGAGAAGGTTAGCACTCCCCTTGATAACAATAAATAATATTCTGAGAATAGTACATCAGTGTGAAGGTACAAGTCTTACTCTGCTTATGAGCTGGAAAGAATCAAGACCATTAAGAATATGGATTTTTGTAATTATTTTAAGAACAGGTGCTTAACTTCTTCCATTTTCAGTCACATAAGCCTAATATAGCCTGTATGAAACAGCTAGTAAAGTATATTTAAGTGGGAGTCTCTAAACACATGCATTTCAGTTAAAGAGAGAAATTTTGGGGCATAAATTATATTTTTTATTACTTGGCTGTAAAAACATTTATCTATTTATTTGTGCGTTGTTCAATTTATTTATTTGTTTAGTAGTTTGTTTTAAAGAAGGTGTGAGAGGAGAAAAGCAGGAGCAGTACATGCATTGCTTGTGGAGAATTTTTTATTTTTAGTGGAACTCAACATACTCTAGGGAAGAAGTACTTCAGCAAGCAGTGTTACACAGTATTACCCACATTGTAGGTGTATGGAGTTCTGCACTGAGGTGTGTCTCAGCCACATGTGTAAAAGACCTGTGTTTTCACAGAGTCACAGAATCGCTTAGATTAGAAAAGACCTCTGAGATCATCGAGGCCAACCAATCACCCAACACCACCTTATTAATCAGACCATGACACTAAGCACCACGTCCAGATTGTCCAAAGACAGTGACTCCACCACTTCCCTGGGTAGCCCATTCCAGTGCCCAGTCACCACTTCTGTGAAGAAATTCTACCTAATGTCCAAGCTAAATCTCCCCTGGCACAGCTTAAGACTGTGTCCTCTTGTCCTACTGCTGGTTGCCTGGGAAAAGAGATTGACCCCCACGTGGGTACAGCCTCCTCTCAGGCAGCTGTAGACAGCGATAAGGTCTCCCCTGAGCCTCCT
>VXBX01004950.1:14440-34897 GCA_013400415.1 Scytalopus superciliaris
AGTCCAGGTCAAAACTAAAAAAAAAAAAAAAAGGCTTGTGATAGGTATGATGGCCTTTGTGCCAGTGGCTGCTCTTTTCTAGAAACTTTGGAAGGGTGACTTTGCTTATTGGTGCCTTGTGCTGTAAATGCTGAAGAATTATGGTCACTGAGATGCAAACAAATTAATAAAGTTGTGAAATAAAAACCATCATTATTAATTTTGGAGCCAAGAGATCTGTGAGCACTCCTAGAGGGTCCTGGCTGATTCTTGAATACAGAGTAGCTTGCAATCTTTCTGTAAATCCATCTGAAGCAGAGAGGGGGAGGTGGGCTGAAATGAAATGCCTCTAAATGCTGACTGAATTACAGCCATAGGACTTTGAAGCTCACCTACAGGAAACTGTATTCTTCTGTTGAAAGGCCCCTGAGCTACTGCTGGCCTGTCTGAACTCTTCAAATGTTGACTTTAGCACCCTCCCAGCCTCTGAAATGTGTCCCCTAATCTAGGAGTAACACAGTCTGTGTTAGGTTATTATGTCCTCCTCTCCCCCATGACAGGCATTGACAATGAAGCAGTCTTTGGGTTCCCCAGGCCTTTTCTGTAGGCAGTGGAGAGAAAAGCAATTTTGGTATGAATCTTTAATCATTGATTTTGAACATACAACTTGAGATGGATAATGACCAAGACTTTACCTTCACTGCCTCAAACTACTGTTGAATTTGCTTCAACTAAGAATACAGTCATATTTTTTTACATCAGTGAATGCAGGTTATCCAGCCCTGCTCATGGAAGGTGCAGAGCATCAGTCACAGTAGTCAAGGTCTGTCTTTGTTGCTGGAATGTACTCATCAGAACATTATTTGTACTCTAAAGCTAAGGATAGACCAATCTGCCTTGATTTATATAGGAATTCTATCTGTCTAGTGTGTTATTTTTTTAACATAACATCTACCTTACTTTTGGCTGATATCTTCTATTATTTTGTAACTGTTATCCAACTACTAGAAGCTGTATCTTTTGATTTTTAAGGCTGTGTTCATCAATTTCCCATTTGCTTTTCCTGCTAAATGTGGCATTGGCTAATACACCTAGAAATTAAATGAATGTGGTGCCATGTGTATCATCAAGTAATGAAATATTACCTGCTGATAGGTGATTAGATTATTATTCATGACTAGTTGTAGGTAAGCCCACTGCGTCAACAAAATGTTACCACAGCCAATGGATACAGTACAATTATATGATACTGTCTTTATTTTAAACCACACGCTTGATGGTATTTGTTTCCTGTCTTTACTGATCTTACTTTTGTTTATTTGTCTTTTCTTAGGTCAGAGGATTGAAACAAGACAATGGATTGGGGAGCTCTGCATACCATTTTGGGAGGTGTGAACAAGCACTCCACCAGTATCGGGAAGATATGGCTCACAGTCCTGTTCATCTTCCGTATCATGATCCTGGTTGTGGCTGCAGAGAGAGTCTGGGGAGATGAACAAGATGACTTTGTCTGCAACACACTTCAGCCTGGCTGCAGAAATGTGTGCTATGACCACTTCTTCCCCATCTCTCACATCAGACTCTGGGCCCTGCAGCTGATCTTTGTCTCCACACCTGCACTGCTGGTGGCCATGCACGTGGCCTACAGGAGGCACGAGAAGAAAAGGCAGTTCCGAAAGGGAGACCAGAAATGCGAATACAAGGACATTGAAGAAATCAGAAGACAGAGGTTTCGTATTGAGGGCTCCTTGTGGTGGACATACACCAGCAGCATCTTTTTCAGACTGATCTTCGAAGCAGTCTTCATGTATGCGTTTTATTTCATGTACGATGGGTTCCGAATGCCTCGCCTGATGAAGTGCAACGCCTGGCCCTGCCCCAACACAGTGGACTGCTTTGTCTCTCGGCCTACTGAAAAGACTGTGTTTACTATTTTCATGATCGCTGTGTCCAGCATTTGCATTCTGTTAAATGTGGCTGAGTTATGTTACTTACTGACAAAGTTTTTCCTCAGAAGGTCTAAAAAGGCTGGAAATTCAAAACAGCAACCCAACCATGAGAATAAGGAAGAAACCAAGCAAAACGAAATGAACGAGTTGATATCTGATAGCTGTCAGAACACAGTTATAGGGTTTTCAAGTACCTAAGGTGGTGTCAGCGCTGATGCTCACTCTTTTTGGAGTGAATGTTTTATTTAAAGGCTGCAAATGAGATTTGTTACATGAAACAAGGTTGGGTGAGACTTCAATGTGTAGTGTCAGGTGTCAAGTATGTACATGTCTGGAAAAAGGGCAGCCTAAACATGTGAAAATTGTGTGAGGATTAAATAGGAAGATATAGACTTTCCTATGAGTACCCTTACAAGCTGAGTATGACACGGGGGAAAGCCCACCACTTACCTTCATGCTGACACAGCTCCTGAAAACTAAACGCAAGAGCAATAAGAACAAAACTCTTTTCAAGCTAGGTATTCTAGTATTACAAAGTGTTTTGTACTAGTAATAGTTTTTACCTGTGAACGGATAATTAAAATATTTTTCTAAAATCTCAGATTCCGTGTTACTTAAGGTGTTATAGTACACAACTGACTGTATTTTGTTTCTTAACCAGGCATATGCAGATGAACCCTGTAATACCACATTTCATATGGAAGAGACAGCAATAGGCTACATCTTTACAGCTTTGCAAGTGCTGCTTGAGTCTGGCCAGGTAGCTTGAGATGCTTGCATACACACTGATGGCTGTAGGAGAAGTTATATGAAAGCCCACCAGTGTGGATAATTGAGATAGCTAGATCCTGAGTGCAAAGTCATGCCTAAAAACAGAATGAGAATATAGATACAGACTACGTAGACTTGCTTTAAACACCTCAGACCTGGTAATGTTACCAATCTTTTAATTGCATACTGCCAGTTTTATAGCAACTTACATAACTTTATGTAGATGTTTATTTCTCTCATGTATTAGCTGTATGTTTCTTTATGCTATATCACATCATGGAACTTTTTGGTTTTGATTTGTTTGCTTTTTTGTAGTAGGCTGATGGTGCTGTTCTGAGACTAGAGGCTATCTGGTTTCAAGGACATGGAAAAGTATTACTGGAAATGAAGCAAGTCTTCTGAATAAAAGGCAAACACTTTAACCTTTCTCAGTGAAGTGAAAGTCTATATGTGAATGCTAGCGAAATATTAAGCAAAAACTTATGGAAAGCTTTTTCAAGTAGTGACTCTACATCCAAAGTGCACATAGCCCCTGCACACCACTCATTCCCATCCCGAGCATTGATGCCCTAATTCTGTTGTCCATACTCCAGGGGCGGTACACGGGTAACTCTGGAGTGTGTGGCAGTATGTGCTTGTGGGAGCGGTATGCTGTTGAAAGCAGAGGAACCTGAAGGTTAAAGAGGTGGGTGTTGTGCAAGACCCTAGCTGTATTGTTTTGTGTGTTTCCTATTTGGATCACTTCTCACTACTGAGTATGTTAGTTACTTTTTTTTTTTCCCTACACTAGTACAAATCATTAGCCTCATTGTTTCTGTATAATGCAGCCACTCTTCCAAGGGGCATAACAAAGAGCAGCTACCCTTAGCAGCAGAGATTGCACTCAGCTTTTCTTCATGCTATTGTATAACAGACCTTACAGATACCAGCACAGCTCTGTGTGTGTTCGTGCTGTAAGTGGGCTTGGGTGGGTTGGTTGTTTTATGTCTGACTGATAAAATCCTAACAGGGAGCAGGCACAAGCAACAGGAGAGAGAGAAAATACCTAGAGTCAGCTCTGTCCCTGCATGAGGGCCTGAGCTGAGCCCTGTCATTTATCTATTCTCTTCCGCTGGCAAACTCCTGATCTTTCCTGCCTTCACAGCACATTTTCTTTTTTAAACACTGTTGTGAAAAGAAACTGCTGCTCGTCTTCTGAATGTGTCTACCAGCAAGCTCGAGGAAAAAGTATACACCAAATTGTTGTGTGTATTGTATGGTGTGTATTGTTCTCTCCGCAGACTTAATGAAGCAGCTCCCTTAGGGTGGGGAAGGTGCATGCTCATGCTCAACCCCCAGCCTGCCCAGGGGCACTAGTGTGCTGGTTTCAGAGTGTGGAGACACAGCTACTTCTGTTCCAGAACTGGGTTTCATGGAACAGCTTGAGACTTGAGCTATGGACTTTCATCCAGGACGTGCTGTGAATCACATACCATATAGTGAATATGAATGGAGATCACTTAATAATTATGCTTGATCATGTCTCACCACTTTCAGTGATTAAATTTAAACAGCCCTATGCCAATAAACTTGCAAAACACCTTCAGGTAGATGTGTTTTCCTCAAAGGGAGAAGGGGTAATTTTTTCTTGGTCTGTGATAAAGCACAGGCCTGCAAAACCCCAGAGATATGATAACGGCTTTCTCTGTGGTGGGCTTTTTTTCCTGCTTACAAGTTTTCAAACATTGGGTTTTTATTCCAGCAGTGAGTTTTTTCTAGGACATCAGTTCTGTATTTGTTACTCTTTTCAGCCTGGATAAGTGGGCAAAGTTTCAATGAAGAAACTGGTTGTCTATGGCCCTTTGTTGGCCAGCACAACTCTGTGTGTGGCCGTGATGTAAATGGGTGTTTGGTTGTTTGAATGTTTCTTGTGTGGTAGCAGGACCTGGTAAGGTGCAGTCTGGAAACACTGCTCTTGTTGCTGTGGTGTCCTGGCAGCCAGATGGGTTGGGAACAAATGTGCCAATCCCTGTCCAATTTACGCCAAGGGCAGCTGTAAATCAAAGAGCTGATCCAAGGCTTCACTAGTCCTACGTCATTGATTGTCTCAAGCAGGGAAGACCAGTTGTGACTGATGTGTTTGGCTGGAATATTTCTTTTTACCCTCACCCTGTGTGCAACCCTAATTATGGATGCTCTCCTTTACCTGAAATATTCCCTGACTTCTGTTTACTGCCAAGAAGTCCCCTACAGTATCAGTGCCCTCTTTAAATTTTTCCTAGTAGCTGCCATCCTAATGAAATGGCAGCTTTAGTGATTTATTTCTTCCAAGTCAACTTGCCACTACCTGCTGTATTTTGCATTTGAGCAGGGGAGGCAGCTACATTTATCCGTGTGGTAATTAACCCTTTCTGCAGGGAAATGTCCAGCTGCTTTACTTGGTTTCCAACTTTCTGTGTCTTCCCAGGCTGGCTGGAGCTGCTCTAAACTGCAGAGCACACCTGCTCCTAGACATTCCCTGCGCCTGCCCTTGCTCCTGCCCCAAAGCTGTTGCCCAGGGGAGAGGGGTCTGCCCGTTCCCCCAAATCTCTGACCCATTGGTGACCAGCACTTTGTACTGTACTGGCACCACTGCCATCCCATGGTAGTTCATCCAGTTTGCTCTGAGGGCAGCTGGCTTAATTGTCTCTGCCCATCCCTGTTGCAGCTCCCCACCCTGTGATTTCTCCTTTGTTGTACCTGGGGCAGAGATTGCTCAAATTGGTTGTGGTGCCAAACAATTAATCAGAGCCTCTGGAAAAGCTCTCCTGCAAATTCTCTGCATCCCCTCCCACCCTCTTATCTTGCTTTCCTTTCAAATAGGCAGGAGCCCTGAGCACCTACTAGTGCAGCAGGAGTGTCTGCTGGACACCGCTCCTGTTATACAATACAGCACTTGACTCCAGCCCCACTGCACACTCTCCTCCATCTTTTTCTCTTCCTCTCAGCCCAGCCCCATTGCAACTTTGACTTTGTTTTTCTATTGACCTAGGCCCTTCCCAACAACCTTGCATGCCAAAGTGCTAAAAGCAAAGGAGACCAGTGGTGGGATGGTCTGAACCTGCCCCACTCCTTTCCCATAGTTAGGCTGCCTACTCTACCCCATGTGCTGCAGCCATGAGCTCTTTGTTGGCAGGTCAGAGTCAGTTTTGCTCCCCCAGCCCCTTGGCCGAGCCGAGAGTCTGCTGGTGTGTGCAGTGCCAGCCCAGTGCCTCATCCACCCTTGCCCTGCAGTGGCATGCTGGGAAGCACTGCTGCAGCCAACAGGAGGAGACCTCTGTTCACAATTGCCTGGTATGTTTTTCTACTGTTACTTGTATTCCCCTTACTGAACCAAGGCTGTATTACAATGCTTTTGAAATAAATCTTTCATAGAATCATACAATAGTTTGAGTTGGAAGGGACTTCTAAAGGTAATCACAATAAGCAGGAGCATCTTCAACTACATCAGGTTGTTCAGAATCCCATCCTGCTGAATCATTTCAGCCATGGGGCATCTACCATCCCTTCGTGCAACCTGTTCCAGTGTTTCATTCTAATATCTAGTCTGAATCTACCCTTCTTTAGTTTAAAACCAATACGCTTTGTCCTATTGCAACAAGCCCTGCTAAAATGTGTCACCATCTTTCTTATAAGCCCCTTTTAAGTACTGAAAGATGGCAGTAAGGTCTCCTTGCAGCCTTCTCAAGGATGAACAACTTCAATTCTCTCTCCCTATCTTCATAGGAGGTGCCTTCTAGTCCTCTGATCATTCTTGTGGCCCTCCTCTGCACCCACTTCAACAAGTCCACAACTTTCCAGTGCAGAAGACTCAAGAGCTGGACACAGTACTCCAGGTGGGGTCTCATGAGGGCAGAGTAGAGGGGCAGAATCCCCTCCCTTGACCTGCTTGGTCTCGCTTCTTTTGATGCAGCCCAGGACACAATTGGCTTTCCAGGCTGCAAGGGCACACTGCCAGCTCGTGCCCAGCCTCTGATTCATCAGCACCCCCAAGTCTGTCTTGACAGGGCTGCTCTCAGGACTTCATCCCTCAGCCTGTACTGGTATACTGTGGGTTGCCCTGAGCCACGTGCAGCGTGTGTCACTTGGTCTTGTTGAACCACATGAGGTTCCCATGGGCCCACTTCTCAATCTTGTCCAGATCTCTCGGGATGGCATCCCATTCTTCAGGTGTCAACCACACCACTCAGCTTGGTGTCATCTGCAAACTTGCTAAGGATGCACTTGGTCCCACTGTCTATGTCACTGATGGAGATGTTAAACAGTCTGGTCTCAGTACAGACCCCTGAGGGACACCACTGTTCACCTATCTCCATCAGGACATTCAGCTGTTGACCACTCCCCTTTGGATATGACAATCCAACCAATTCCTCATCCACTGAACAGTCTACCCATTAAATTCACCTCTCTGCAAATCAGAGAGAAGGATGTTGTGAGTGGACTGTGGCAAAGGCCTTACAGAACTTCATATAAATGACACCTTTACATCACTTTATATCACCTTTATAACACTTCATATCACTTGTCCACAGATATAGTCACTCCACCATAGAAGGCCCCTAGGTTGATTAAGCAGGTCTTGCCCTTGGTGAAGCCCTGCTGGCTATTTGAAATCACCTGGCTGTCCCCTGCGTGCCTTAGCACAGCCGTGCTCTCAGGGAGCGTGGCCTCTAAATCCAGAGGGACTGTCAGAGCTGAGATCCTATGCCAGACTGGCCACTGCTGTCCCTTCAGGTGGCAGAGACCATCCCCACCTCAGTGAACTCGCTCGCAGAGACCTTGTGTCAGACTGCAGTGCGAGCACAGCTGGCATAGCAGCCTTTGCCCTGCCAGAGGCACTGTGTACACCTATTTGCCTGTACAGCCCTCTACTGTTGGGCTTGTATTTCTCAGCTTGGGCACACAGAGGTGAACAGCCTCCTTTTCAATTTTCCACCTACTCAGTCCTGCACCCTGATGCTTGTTTTGGAGTAGGAATGCTTCTCCAGCATGCATGCACAGCTAGGTGGCTCAGGTGGGTTTCTCCACACAGAAGCTCCCAATGCTTTGTCTGACACACAAAGCAATGGACAGGTGGGTCCGTGGGAGGAGGAGACAGGGAGAGGTTCTTGCAGAGCCCTGACTCAGCCATCAAGTCCTAGCAAGGGCCCCAGTCAGCACCGTTTCATCCCTGCCAACAGGCATATGGACAGGAGTGCCACTCCCTGCGTCTTGTCACGACCAGGGTACCACCTGTCTGAGCCACCGGGACACCCATCAATGCCAGAATTTCTACTTCAGCCTCCCCACACCCTCCGATGCTGTGAAAATCACGCTGGCACTTTCTGCAAGTTTGCAGATGTTTCAGGGCCAGATCCAAAGCTCCTCACTGTCACTCAGCAAATCCCTGTTGATTCCAAGCAGGCTTGGGCCAGGCCCTTGGGAAGGGCGTAACACCTTAAAAACAGTGCAATACCACCCAGCCACGATCTGTACACCCCTTTTGCAACACCGGGTCCCATTTCACACAGCAGCTATTACCTCCTGGCAGCAGATCTCCAAGCCGGATAAATCATTCCCGGTGCAGGCTGTGCCCACCCACTGCCAGCAGCGATGCTCCCCCAGTGCTGTGCAGACCAAAGAGCCCATGTGTGTGGTCATGCTCTCACAACCATTTTAGCTGTTTCCAGTGATTTGCTGCAGAAAAGACTTTATTAGAGGAGGAGGGGGAGAGACTCCTAAAATGTTTTGGTTTAACAAATCTGAGAGCCCTTTTCTCCACCGTTTTGGATGTTGGGTAGCTATTTATTTATGTACAAGCCCACGAATCAGAGCAGTTTGGGACAGGAAGATCAGTAAAGCAGGAAGGTTTTACACCCTGCTGGTTTCTGACCCAACAGGACTCCCACTCCATGGGAATGAGGCTATTTTACTTTCTTCAGACCCAGAGGCAGAACTAGTTCTGCTCCTAAATCTCCAGGGCAGCATGGTGTAGCCTTTCTGTGTTACTGAAATGATAGCGGAGTCCTGGCTAATCGAATTTCTCCCAGTACCTTACACAACCATCCCCTTGTTATATTTTACATAATGCACTTCTCAGGCCAGGAACCCATTTCAGTGATGCCTTGGAACATCTGGGAAATTTAGACAAATATTAAATAGCAACAACAACAATGATGACACCATATAAAGCATGACAGTGACCTCAAGAAGCAATTGTTTTCTGTCCTTTAATGCCACTTAGGATATATGAAAAGCCTGGGAAGACAAACAACTGGTGAACTTTTTGGCCCAGGTACAGCCCCCTGTATGTCCCCAGGGCTAAAGTTCATAACTGTAAAACATGGAACGACTCTTGCAGCTTTTAGCCAGATGTGGGTGACACAGGAGGGACAATTTAGTCTTGTTATTAGGGATAATGGCTTGGGCATAATCAAAACTTGTCCCAGGTAGGCACATACTGCGTATTCAGTTGGGGATAGTAAAAAGCAGTTTAAAAGGCTGTCTAAAAAAAACTTTGAGACACTCACAGTTACTTACTCAGTTACCAGTTTCTTATCTAGTAAAAATTTAACTAATTTACCGGTCCCTGCAAAGTTGCCCAATAGATAAGGCGTGTGCAGTGAGTCAGAATGCTCCTATCTTGCACACCAGTGTCTGAATAGGGTTGAACCCAGCTCTGATGCTGCAGTTCCTTGGCTAAAGGGAAAAATAATGAAAATAATAGTTTGTATTAACACAAACTAAGCGTAGCAAAAATTAGGATTCCCAGAAAATGTTTTAAGCTCCAGGTTAAAGATTCAGTTTTATTTTTGCCTCCCTGATAATTATTTATATTTAAAGGGATATTTTCAGAAGAGGCTGATAGAAGACGAAATCATCAGATAATGAGAGATAAGGAGAGAGAATTAGTTTAGATCAGAGAAGAATGAAAGCATGTTGAGGAGAGATCTTTTTAACAGTCTCATTATGATAGGGAAAGAATTTGAACTCCCTCATTGCCAGTGGCCTGAACTGCTTCAGGAATGAGCTGCCTGGGCTGGCACTTTGGTCTGCTTTGCCCTGTGCCCAGAGGTGATACAGAAAAAAAACCCCAAAAAGATGTAAAGATGAAAATTAATAATGAAATAAATAATTATATCACCCAATCGTGCTGGCAGGTGGGAGACAGGCTCAGCTATCCATGAGGGTCAGGGACACGATGGGTTTGCTCCCAAACACTTCTGGCACAGAGCTGGAAAGTGTGCCTATACCCAGAGAGGTGAGGGCTGATGGCCAGAGACACCTTCCTATTTCTTGGTCACTGTAAGGAAAAAAAGCAGCATCAATAAGAGTAGTTTTATTCACTTGTCACGGACACATGAAAGTGTTAACTTGGAACTGTGCTTACTGTTACTTCGCAGGAATTAGAGATGAAAGGGGAGTGCTGCATTACTCCGTTTTCCCTCCTCGTAGCCAAAAGGGATAACCTTGATCCCAAGCTTACTTTTGCGTTTATCCACTGCTTACCGTAAAGCATAAAGTCATGTTGGGGTTCACTCTGGAGTGAGAGCCTGACCTGCTAAACTGCCGTCCACACTTTGTCCCTCTGGCGTTTCCCCTGTTCTTCCCCACACCCAGGTGGGGCTCACCTGGGGAGAGGCCCCTTGTCCACGCCCCTCGTCCCTCCAGTGACACCAGGGAGAGGAGCTGTGGGGAACTTGCAGGTGATGGTGGGAGGCACCCAGTGAATTTAAGTTCCCCGAGGGCTGGGTGTCAGCTGGGTGGGGGTTTTCTCTTATTGCAGCTCTGAACGGAGGTGTCTTGACGCTTATGTAAATCCTGTCAAATACCTAAACAGTCTCTTGGAACTCATCCCGAAACCCATCTAACTCCTTTGTCGCTGTGTAGGGAAACCTTGATTAGCAATCAAAGGTTTGGCAGTGGCAGATATCCTACCAGCTCCGCGTGAACCCAAGGGAGCTCTTCACTGCCTCCGGAGGACTGATTGGTAGAGCTGCAGGTCCTCGGCCCGAATTGTTGGAGGGTCTTGCGACATCATCCGGTTTACACAAAATTCACCAGCTTAATTTACTACTCAGTAAGCTAAGTTTCTTTTCCTTTCCCTTTCCTTTCTTGCTTTGCCTTGTCTTGCCTTCCTCTGCTATTTTAACAGTTGTGGTACTTTACAGCCTCATTCACCAAAGATCTGCGAGGCATTATCCAACTGATCACTGAAGAATAACCACCTATTTAACATGATTAAAAGACAGCAGCATGTGTTTTTTCCTGATGGATCTGTTAGGAAGAAATGTTACCTTTTTTCCACACATACCAAAGAAAAAAGGTGAATATTAGAAATGAGAGGTCACACAGCCCAATTTGCAAGTCTGAAGCAGAATCAAATTCACCTGGATCATACTTGAGGTGTGTTTGATATGGCATGCTTGAAAGATAAGGGCTACTTGGTTTTGCTTGAGCATTTCCTATAGCAGAAAGGCTGTTTTGATTAACTACATTAATTTTATATTTATATCGATAAATTCCTGTGGTAGACATACTTCTATTAATCTAAAGCTTGGATATATTATTTTAGCTTATTTTGGTAAGCTGTCAGTGCTGCTAAACCAATTTGAACATTGGACAAACTCCCAGCACTAGCCACGCCCAGCAACACTGAGAGCAATACGTGGTATTTTGGGGTTTGACTCTCACTTTTGGAGGGTGGAGGACACCGCTGAGGACGGGAACACGTTGCTGAAGTGATTCGTATAGACTGCAGTGTTCACTCCCCCATCTGCACCTAACCTTAGGAGAGAGAGGCGACACTACCACCCTCCACCCCTGGCACAGCTCACAAGCCCTCCCTAGCTGTCCTGGGCTGTGGTACAGAAATGTCAGGCTTACCAGAAAGTGCTGGATTTCAGAAATCTGGCCAATAGGTTCTAGGGCTAATTGGATAGTATTTAGGCAATTTTTCCCTTATCTTCTTTCACTCCCTGGAATTTCAAAGGGAGCACAAGTTGTTTTATACCTGAAGCCAAACTGTGGACACAACTCTGTCACAGCACATGTCAAATACGCAAAAGAAAAAAGAAAAATTAGTTTAGCTGTTTTTAGTGATCTTGCTGTGATTTTCCACATCAGCTTGCAGTGCCATTACATTAGAGGGTAGTACTGGAAGCGTACTGAGTGCCACAGAAAAGCAAATCCAATTAAGCAGGCCAACTGGAGCTATACACACCTAAATGGGCATGAACAATCTTGTTTTTTATGCCCTTATGTTTTTTACTTCATGTCTCTGAAGTTATAGATATGTCTGTGTATTTTGCTGACTTACAGGAAAAATACCTGTTCCCAGGATGTACAATATGCCACAACAATGCAACAAGTCTTGACACAAGGAAGAATGACCTCACCTGAGGCTGTGGGTTGCAGTTTGGAAATAAAGTGTTTCAACAGCAATTGCAATCTCTGGCAGAGATAAAACTCTGATCTTGAATGGAATTTCCTTGTGGCTTCACATAATGCTATCAATCAGAATAATTTCCAGAAGATTCTATCTTTTTTGAAATAATAGAAACTACTGTGATCGATTTATGAGCATCCTTGCCTGATGCTCTACCCGTAATGATAAAATAACTAGCAGTAAAACAGCTGGTGTGGTTTAGGCCTGATTTATTTAACATTTTTTCCACAAGCTAGACATGTACAGAGTTGTTGTACGGTTGTTTTAATCCCATTTTTCTGTTGTCTAGACAACATTCCCTGTACAAGTCAGGCCATCAGCCATCCTGTACCATGCAAGTGCCAGCAGGACCACAGTGTTCCTCAAGCCAGTCCAGAGGTGAGCCCCACTGTGAATGCCTCCTCCAGACAGTGCCCAGTCTAATTTTGGTTTGGAACCTCTGTCAAAAATGTATTTCTTAGCAAAAGAAAGGAACTTTTGGATCTCTGAGCCATTAAATTACACCAGCAAGTCACCAAGCTCCTTCCTAGCCTGAGCCCTTGACTTTTAGCCAGACTTTGAGTACTGAGAGTACATGGGTAATGCAAACATTGCAAAAGACAGTGGTTTTATTGGTTACCCACCTTTCCCTTTATGGTGTACTTGAATAAAGTGGAGGGCAGAGGCAGAAACATTCCTGACCCAAAAGGATTTGGTTTTCCTTTTTTGGGGTGCTGGTTGAAAGGGATATTTCTTGAGCCTAGAGTTTTTGTAATCCTGAATGCCTACATTGCTTAGGAATAATCTCAGTGGTTTTCTGAGGAGATGTGTGGCTCTTTGTAGTTTTTTTAGCATGATGGCTCTGTTTCTTCTGTGCCTACAAGATCCCTTCCCACAGATCTCTGCAGTGAACTGTGCTGGGACATCTGTGGTTAGCAGCGTGATGACAAGCAAGGAGGAGAGATCTTGGTACCTGGAACATTATCTTCCCTGGGGCTCCACCACACTTTGGAGACAGAAATCAAAGACTCCTTCCTTATATTAATTTGTCAGTAAATACTGCTCCACTGCTAAATTATCTTGTCCCTTTGGCTTGATCCAAATCCAGCTGATTCAATCTATGTGTGGACTTAATAACCACCTGAGCTCCTTTCATTTGTTCTGTGCAGCTGCACATGAATCCCAGAGAGATCTTTCAGGGAACATCCTGGCAGTTTGCAGGTTATCTTTCTTTCAAATCAGCCAGTACAACAGTCTCCTCAAAGAGCTTGAAAGTCACCTTCCACAGTCAGAGTCAGGACCTGGGAAAAGCCTTTCTTCTCTCTGGGAGTATTCTGCACACCAAGGACTTCTTGGTACTCAACAAAAAGAAACACAGAAGAGAGACGAGTTCTCAGTTTTTCCAGCCTGTGGCAGCTGCTGACAAAAAGACTGGGAAGACTGACAGGACTGAAAAGGCACTGTCCTTCGGTCAAGGAAAAGGAGTTATTTGGAAAGTCAGGACTGGGAAGAACAAATGTAAAGTTTGTGAGGATATCAGAGAGAGCCTAAAATAGCAGACAGGTAATTCAGACTACTGGGGGAAGAGTTCCAGGGATTTCTTCACCAGCAGCCTTTGTACCCCAAGGATACTACCATGTTCAAAGTGTTCTCCACCTTTTATTGCACAAAGCAGTGGCAGAGCCAACATCCTTATCCCTTTCCAAACTGTTACACACAAGAGCTATGAACTTTTGATGAATACAAAACCACCACTTCACCCTTCCCATAACTGTTCATAATAATTTATACTGTCATAAATTACTGACTCTTTTCGTGAACTGCTGGTTCAGTCCCTTTTCTAGATGTTATCTCCAACTGTAGTCCAAACTTATGAGTGAGGGTCATAAATTACAAGCATTATCACTGATCATTACTTAGCCCTTAAATATTAAAAATCCATCTATTTATACCAAACATTTGTATATCACCTGTGGAAATGCAGGAAAGGAATGTAGCAAACTCAGAAAAACTGGGACAAGAAAAGCATCACACTGGTCCATCAACATTTTAGTCAGCTGCAGAATTATTTTAGTAAAAAGTTTAATTTTTTTGGCTTGGTTTGAGTTTTTGTTTGTAGTGGGTTTGTTTGTTTTTTATGTTAGCAAAATATCTAACATTTTCCCTGGTTTAACTCATGTGTTCATTTTTCATGCTTAGATTTGTGCTACTAGCCTGGGGTTTGAATATGCCATAGTACTCATAAGAGTCCTTTGAAGCAGCAACGCTGTGCTGTAGTCCAGCCCCACCTCCCCCAAAGCCCAGAGAAGCAGGATCTGCCTTCCTCTGACAAAGGAAGCTGCCCTCAGCTTAACAGCATTTTTGTGTACTTTGCTATTTGTTTTTGTGTCTGGTTGTTTCAGGTCAGCAGAATCATTCCAGCAAGCTGACTTCACTCCCCACTCTGCTGGTAACATTTCCCTCTTAGGTGCAAGGTGGTGTATAATCTGGATGTATACCCTTTTTTATTATATACTCAGTGGCCCTTGGCCACTGAAGTCTTCCTGAAGCCTACTTCAGCTTCCTTTATTATATTCCGTATGAAGTACAGCCTCACAGTCTTGCATAATTTCTGTTAACTTTCAGTTCCAAATAGTTGCCCATTGACTAACAGCAGTCAAGCTTGAGCATGCAGCTGCCTGTTTGGTTTTCTGTCATGACGGGAGCTCTCCTAATGTTGTCTCTGCACAGGGGCACCGGTGCCAGCTTTGCACACAGCTTTGTGTGCTTCAGTGCCCAAGAGCTCTTCAGGTGCTGCAGACTTTGCCCAATCAGCATTACTCTCTCACCCTGTCACCCTGTGCTCTTCTTTAATCTCCTCCACTGAATATAGATGGATGCCAGAAGTGAGCAGATTTTGAGCATTGTCCAAATTATGTGCGTAACTCCCTTGCAGAGCGCTGCATTTTCTACACTCCTCAGTGGTGATGGAGCCCTTGCTCTTGGATAGCCACAGAAACCACGAGGCTTTGACATGTGAAGTACCCCATCTGATGGGGTGAGTGAGACCCTTTGTTTGAAGAGTAGTTGAACTGACAGGAAAAAAAGTCTTAAAGTGGGGAACAAAGGAAAACTAGGGAATGAAGAAACAAAGAGTAGGCATTTGACAATTTGACTTGTCCTTTTATGCTGGGATACTTCCCGGATACATCCCAGACAGCTCCACAAGCATGTTCCCAGGGGCATGGCTCCAGGGAGTAGCACTGGGCACAGGGATACCAGCCAAAGGGCCCTGGGATTGCCACTGACTGAGAGTGCCACACAGACACATGGTCTGGGGATCACAGCTGTAGTCCAGCACAATCTGTTGGTGCAACATGCTGGTGCGGGCTTGACTGGAGCTTCTGCCTGGAAAGCTCTTTGTAATAGTCAGCACTTTTCTTGATTTTGTTAACAGCATGAGATCTCAACTTCATCCCCTTAGTTCCTCATGACTCTTCCTTCTCAAACCCAGTTCAACTCCTTTGTCTCTGATTAGTTTAGCAAGAAGAAATGTTTCCCACTATATATTTGCATGCAAGAAATTACTTGGCTAATATGATGCATACATAGGTGCAACCAGGTTGTTACTGAATCATCCTATTCTTGTTTTGAATCTGATTCAGGAATTGAATTTCAGACCTTAGCAAACTCCTGAGTTACTCATGTAGTCAGTGATTTGAACATTGACAAAAGGAACAAGAGAACATGCTTTATTCAGATTATATTAAAACAATGCATATATATGTGAGTATGTGAATCCAGCCCGCTTTCCATGGAGGAATCATACATCATTCTCAGACGCTGCCTGCTCTCCCCACCATTCCCCTTGAGCTCCTGTCACTGAGTCCAATGACTCACATCAGAGATTTTAATCCCAACGCTCCCCACCCACGTCTTCCCCTTCTCTCTGTGAGATCTGCAGGATCGGACCATCTCCCACTGTTGGCATCCAGCCCCTCCTCAGGCTTCATTGGCACTACCCTTTGTATTTCGCAGCCTGTTTGGCTGCTCCATCCATCCAGCCTTTAGCAGTTTCTCTCCCCAGAGTCTGGCATTTGCCACCAGTATCTCTCATTGTCTTCTTCCCACCCTTATCTGTGAATAAGTAAACTAATATGGGTTTCTGCTATGCTCTGTGTGCTTCAAGAGATAGAAGAACAAAACCTCCGCAGATAAGCATCAAAGACTAGAAGTGTTCTTGTCAAACCTGAGAAAACTTTGCCTGCACTGTAATAGTGCATTTACAGACATGGAATGTGGATGACAAAGGGTGGGAATTAGTGAGAAGTAAGGTCTGCCCCTAGCTCTGGCTGTACCCTACACCCGTCTGCTTTGGGGAGAGATTATTTCTGAGAGACAGTGGAAAGCATCTTCCCAGAAGCAAAGAAAATCACGAAGCTCCACTACAGACGCTGCTCTGTCCATGGCTGGCCCTACAGTGCACGTTTCTGATAGAGTTGTTGGTGAAATGGGATCCTCTCCGTGAAAAGGTAACACTCTCCCACACGAGACTCTGCCAGCCTCGCACAACTGGGGTTTTTTGAGGCAGGTAGGAAATATGGGTCCTACCCACCAAGTCTGTTTTACCCGTGAAGGGCTTTGAGCCTTTGTGCACAAGCAGGGCCAGGGGCCATGGAGCTCAGGCCAGTGGAGACCCTGTGAGCTGCAAGGAGAGCTGGAGTGAGTGATCTGGGCCAGCCAGATGTCCCCCCTAAGGGAACAGGCGGTGGCCCTGTGAAGGTGTCTCTGGAGCTGCAGATCTTGTACAAAAGACCTGAGAAGTTGAGGGAACCATACTCATCTGTTTGAATTAGGGAGAAGAGGCAAACAACCACTAGCAAATAAAATTCTGGTTGCCACAAGCAGTTGAAACAAGGGATCAAGGAGCTTTAAAGTGTAACACTGTTTGTTTTATTGATTTTTTTTTCCGGTTTTTTGTTTGTTTGTTTGTTTGTTTTCTTTTTTTGTTGGTTTTTTTTTGGTTTTTTAACTGATGGAGGAAATTATTAAACCTGTTTAACTTCCTTGTTATCCTGAAAAGCCAAGATTTCACCAACAGCAAAGGCAGATCACATACTGTTTTATGGAGTAAATGGAAAATAATTTTGAGGAACAGTCTGGTGGAAGGCAGATATAACTCACAAAAGTAAACTAGATGATGCACCCCTCTCCAGAAGCCTCCTGAATTGTTTGAACTGGGCAGCGAACATAAACAAAGGTTGATATCTTCTGAGCTGGCTTCTTTTATCGATGGCATTAAGCTTTGTCTGGCAGAGAAGCATTTGGAGACTGTAAGGATAATGGGATTGATGCCTGTGGCCTGAAAACTGAGAGTCACCTGCAGCAGCATTGATATAAACCAGCATCTTTGCAGCCCTTACATCAAGTTGAGTTTACAAAGCACATTGAGTGCTGTTTTCACACACAGACCATCCTTACATCTCTGATCGTGTGCTTACATTACTAAGGCATAGTGGTATTTTTATCAAATTAACATTTTACTGTTGAAAAAGCCAAAATGTAACAAAGTAGTAAACAAAGTATGTCAAACAATGACAATTTGTTCTCTGTAAATAAAAAGTTCCCTAAAACAACAGGAGCCCATTACTTCTGTGTGGGCAGGGAGGAGGCAGTGTACCCAATATGGTGCCTGTGTTAATTTTAGGAACTCAGTATTGTATAGTAGACATGGAAACTACAGCTTTATGGATTTGATCTCCTATGACCATGTATTTGCATGAGCCAGACTTGCCAACAGCATTTCAGGCATTCTTCCACAAAATACAAAGACTTATTTTTAAAGGTCTGTGAGGGTAATTAAAGCAAACACGATAAACATGACTAGGTGCCTACTTCAGACACTAATATGCATGTAAAGATATTGAAGGAGACAAAATTATTTGCTCAAAGGCTAAGCAAGTACATTATTTTTTGCCTTATAATGACTAAAATGAGTGTTTGAAAACTAAGTGCAGAGGCAAACTGGTTACACACGCCGAGTTGAACTGGGAGGGTGCTTTTATTGCTGATAGTGCAAAAATGCCCAGTATTACATGTTTAATCCAGCCTCAAGGAAATGAAAACTATTTCCCAAGTATGGTCTGAGTCTGTAGCTGCATTTCCCGTTGATTAATGACAATTGTGCATGACAAGAAGCAAGTAAGCTGCTAGGTGCTGAAGAGCATAATTTTAAGCAAAAGTAGTGAATAAGGAAGTCGCTACACATACCAATCAGCAAAAATCAAAATGTTTGTGAATTATTAAAGTGATGCTTTGTGGGAGTCAAACCTAAACTTGACCACAAGGAATAGCAGAAAATCCTACCCAGTGTGAGTAACTGGATAATAAAATGGCAAGTGAACCTGGGCATCTGCTGGTGCAAACTAATACACAGTGTGAAAATTAGTTCAAAACACACCTATTCAAGTATATGGGCATATGCGTAACCCAGGAGGTAATGTTCTAATTTCTAGCAAAGCTTGGGAAAGAACCTTGGAGTGACTATGAAAAAGTCAACTTATTGCTTTAACGTGTCCGAAAAATGAAACCAAGTAAATAGGAACTACTAGAAAATGATGGAGAACGCACTAGGAAGCATTGCTCTGTGCTTACATAGACTGTGCAGGTACTTGGACTGCTCTTGTAAAAAAGACACCCAAAATTGTGAAGAGAATAATAAAGCTATATAACAGCTCCTGCATGGCATAGATTCAACGAATTAGGCCTTTCAGCATAGAATAAAAAGGACAGAGAGAGGAGATGACAGAGGTTTATGAATTCATGAAGGACATGAACAGGGAAAGATAATTAGCTATTACTCCCAATGGTGAGGACTCAGGAATGTACCATGAAATTATCAAAGAGCAGGTTTTCAGTAAATGAAACTTATTTTTTTCACCATGCATGATTAAGCTATTGAGTTAATTACTCCAGGATCATGTGGATTTATATATATGTATATATATGGGATAAGCATTAAATATTTATATAATCCATATACAGGTGACATCAAAAGGTGGTTAGTCAAAGTAGAGGGTGAAACAAGGGCTATTAAAAACATAGATCCAGACAGAGCCTCTGGAGGTGCCCGGGGGCTCTTGAGTGAAGAGATGCAGGCACAGTCTCTGAAAAGCTGTAAGGCATTACTGAAAGATGATGGCAAGATTTCTGCTATCTTGAAAGAAGGTAAAACCTGTTTCTGAGTTGAGGAAGTTACAACAGTATTTATTTTCCTATTTTTATGAAGCTTTTATTTACGCATGACTTTACGATCCACAAGAATCAATGTGTTTGTACGTACATGCTTTGTATTCCTCACCTTCAAGGCTATCCCTTCCTTACAGATGAACCTCTACGGATTCCAGAGTTGTTAAAACTTGTCTCTCACACTTCCTGCCAATGAGACAGGTGTTAAGTGAAGTGTAGGCGACAAGCCTGCACCCCTGGATTTGTTCCCTGTCAGAATTCCTTGATAGGATGCCCCTCTCCTTCTCAAATATAGCATTACATACTTCCTTACATATATCATCAAGTAAACAAAAATCAAAGAGACTAGGAATAGCACTTAGCTTTAGCATAGATTTTGTTAGTTGTAAATAAAAAACATTGTGGCAGTACTGAGCAACACAAGCTGTGAATTTCTTCTAAGCATTTACATTTACCACTATCAGATGGGTATTATTTTATAAAACAGTTAATTCTTCAAGACTTTTCAGATTATTTAAAGATCTTACATTTCAGTAAAGCTTTCAATACTCTTACAGTGTTTTTCTGGACAAAATGCCCAGCACACAGCTCTGATGGGTGAGCAACTGGCTCACGGGTCAGGCACAAAGGGTCAAAGTGAATACGGTGACATCAGGCTGGGGATCCATCACTAGTGGGGTTCCACAGGGTTCCATCTTAGGCCCTGTGCTCTTCAACATCTTCACTGATGACTTGGATACAGGACTTGAAGGTACACTAGGTAAGTTTCCTGATGACACAAAACTGGGAGGAGCTGCTGACTCCCTTGAAGGCAGAGAGGGCCTGCAAATGAGAGGACTGGGCAATCACTAATCTTATGGCATTCAACAAGGGAAAGTGCTGGATTCGGTACCTGGGAGGGGCAACTCCAGGTACGTACAGACAGGGAATGAGATGCTAGAGAGCTGTGCTGGGAAAGGGCCCTGGGGGTCCTGATTGATGCCAAGTTGAATGTGAGTCAGCAGTGCCCTGGCAGCCAGGAGGGCCAACTCTGTCCCGGGGGGCATCAGGCACAGCATCGCCAGCCGGGCAAGGGAGGGGATTGTCCCGCTCTGCTCTGCACTGGGG
>VXBX01004950.1:41858-57329 GCA_013400415.1 Scytalopus superciliaris
CCCCCGCTCCGGCCGCGCGGGAGCGCGGAGGGACAAAGGTCGGCGGGACAGACGGACGGACGGGATGGGGTCCGGCTGGTAACCCCAGAGTGGGCATCTGGGGTCGCTCTCACTGACGGTGTCTTGGTTTGGTCAAGCTGGGTGTCCCGGTGGATTCACTCGCCCCCCGCCCCAAGTCAGTTTCGGTGTGTCTGTAGTGGCAGAGGAGCAAGGAGCAGTGTTGTTTGTCCTCCCAAAAGTTGCAGCGCTGGATCAGAACCGCGGTGTGAGACGGCGCTTGGAGCCCTGGCTGTTCGTCCCTCGGCGATAGGCACTTCAAATACTTTCCTTCAGTACTGATCAGCCCCTTGTGAAGGTTTCACTGACTTTGTTTTAATGACTATGCAACAGGCACGAGGCAATTCTTGACAGAAAGATGCAGGTATCTTATCACAGCCTGCAGTTTAGGTCAATGTAAAAAGTTGTATAAAACAGTGCCAGTTTCAGCAGAGACGAAGCATGAGAAGTCTCAGGAATTCCAGCCATCTTCTCAAAGTTGTTTTTTTTTCTGTCTTACCCAATTTCACGTTTCCACATCACAGTAAATCTGACCTCTCCCTGTTGCCTCAAGGCTTGTCCATACAAGCTAGGCCCTAGTACCAAGGGTATGTGTTGGGGCATGTTAGTCCTTTGGTTATGTTGTAACTACACCAGAATGAAAAAAATCTATTTTTCTCTGTTATGTGAGAATGAGAGATTTTTGTAAACTTTGGCCGGTGTTGCATTGCAAGGTGCCACGCTGCAAGGTGCCACGCTCTCCCCACAGCACACAGCTAGTGCCAAGAGGAGCTCTTACCCATGGCCTGTGTGGCTCTCCCACACAGCACGGCTGAGCCTGGCCTTGTGAGATGATGGACCAGCTATGCAGGTTCCCGGCTCGGGTTGCAGAGTGTTTTGTCCAGTTCACTGGTAGTTTCCAAATGGCTGCGATCAGTGAAAGCTGAGCCCTGAGACTGAATTCTGACTTCAGCAAAACTTACTTTCAAAGGAGTGTGGATTTTAGTTTTTAAGAGTAGGAGAAAAGATGAAATGGATCTTCTCTGAGATGTTGCCTCCTGTATTCTGCTGGGGTTTGATAGTATCTAGGAAATCAACATAAACTCTAGCTGAGGGCTTTTTCCTCTCAACTCTAGGACTCTGCTTTTCTCCTTTTTGGATGAGATAGCAATGAATGTGGAAGGGCAGGCTCTGCTGTATCTTTGCCTTCTCATTTGTGCTATATAAAAGCATGCGGCCCTGACAGAGCTGGCTTGAGGCTTTTCACCAGTGTTGGCAAAATCAAATGCTGTACTTTTGAGATTAAGGGCCATGTTTGATATGCAGCAGAAAGCCTTGGAGGCCTGCTGGAGGTGTCTGGGTGGAGTGAGAACTTCTGCTGAAGAAGGCCAAGTAGTACTTACCTCAGAGGCAAAGAAACACACCAGCTCAGTCTTGTAGGGCTGTGGTGTTGGCATAGAAATCCTGTAGAAAATACTAGAGAAGTCTCTACTTGGTCTAGATGTGGCTTAACTTATGCAGTGATAGTAATTTCTATTGCTTTGGAAAATACACTGAAAGGCATAACACTGACAAAAGTCAACCACAGAAAGGCAAATATCTCAAGAAAGGTAAGGAGGGCATAGAGGATGCACAGAGGAACTGTACTAAGACGTAAATTTCATCCTGCCCAAAGCCTTGTTAAGAAATACATCAAGGAATTCTTGTCCCATCATAAATTCATGGAAGAAGAGAGTTTAATAAACTGTTTGAATCTATAAACATGTGGGTGACATTAATGACAGTGACTTAACATTTGCTTATGGCTCTGGAGAAAGTGCTAGAAAGTCCTCTTGTTCACAGAAGGTCTAGAACTGATTTTTCATGCTTTGAAAAGTGACCACTCTGTGTATTGTGTCATCCTGCAGGTAAAAGGACACAGAAAAGAAGATGGACTGGGGAACTTTGCAGGCTATTCTAGGAGGTGTAAACAAGCACTCCACCAGTATTGGGAAGATATGGCTCACAGTCCTGTTCATCTTCCGTATCATGATCCTGGTTGTGGCTGCAGAGAGAGTCTGGGGAGATGAACAACAAGATTTTGTCTGCAACACACTTCAGCCTGGCTGCAGAAATGTGTGCTATGACCACTTCTTCCCCATCTCTCACATCAGACTCTGGGCCCTGCAGCTGATCTTTGTCTCCACACCTGCACTGCTGGTGGCCATGCACGTGGCCTACACCAGGCATGAGAAGAAAAGGAGGTTCAGAAATGGTGAGAAAATTGATATTGAAGAGCTAAAAAATGCAAAGATTCACATTCGGGGTCCCCTGTGGTGGACATACACCAGCAGCATCTTTTTCAGACTGATCTTCGAAGCAGTCTTCATGTATGTGTTCTATTACATGTATGATGGGTACCAGATGCCTCGCTTGGTGAAGTGCAATGCTTGGCCCTGCCCCAACACAGTGGATTGCTTTGTGTCTCGGCCCACTGAGAAAACCACATTTACTATTTTCATGCTTTCTGTGTCTGGGATCTGCATGATGTTGAATCTGGCTGAGTTGTGTTACCTAGTGATAAAAGTTTGCATGAAAGAACCCAGGAAAACAACAGCTTTGAAATAACTTCCAAGTTTCAGGATCTCCTAGCTCCCCATTTTCATTAAACTTTCTTAGGTGTCAGAAAACAATAAGCAATATTTTCACTCTCAAGGAAAAGGATAAAAATGAATGTTCACTTGTGTTTTAAATGTATAGCCTCCCTGGAAAGCTGCCACTGATGCAGGTTTTAAATATCATGAGCTAATTCAGTATTGCTGCTTCCACAAATAGAGAAGAACCTTCTGGCAGCCGCTTTTTCAAGTATGCCTGCTGCTGGCCCTGTTGTTGGGACAGAGTCACTTTTCAAAAAGTGGGAGTGGAAAGGACCAGAGAAGGCTCTAGTGCCCAAAGGAGAGCCAGGAATCACAAAAGCACTGTGTCAGCTCAGAGGCAGGCCAGTAACAAAGGGGTTTGGTTAAAAGTGGGGTAAGAGGTTTTTGTGGGACATTACAGTTTGTGAAAAGGAAGAAGAGGGAGGGGTGATTGTATTTATAGTAGATGCCCTCTGTAAGTAATCTGGAGAGCAAGGAAATGGCCTAGGAACACAGGTGCTCTATGGCAATGCATGCTATAAGCTCTGCTGGGCACCAGCAATGGCTTTTATCTCTTTACCTTTTCATCTTTTCACCTGCACTAAGAAGCATCCCCTACAAGTTGGAGGTGGTAATCTCACTAGAGTGAGATCGGAGCTGCTCCCCATAGTCACAGAGGTTGCAGCAGTGGGAGGAATGAAAAAACATTGTCTTCCTCCTTCTCTTGTTCTCCCCCAATACTTTGTGAAGAATCTCAGTACAGTAGACTTCATTTGATGAAGAGACTTTTTACCACCTGACTGTGCCTCACTTACTAGCTATGTACCTTCAGAAGGGGTTTTAGTTCAGTAAAAACCAAGAAAAATTGCCTTGTTTCATTCTCTTTGTTATCCAAAAGAAGTGTTTCAGCTTAGAGCATGATATGAGTGCTCCTTCCACTGATCCCTTTTTCTTAACCACTCTGTACAGCTTTCTTCATAAAACCTTTTCCCTATCTGAGGAACTTTTCAAATGAGCCAAGCAAACCACTCCCAGTGCCTCTGACATTCCACATTGTGAGATTAAATCACTGTTCCTCTTCTTACAGTTGGTCTAGCATGAATTACAGACAGCTTGCAGAACTAAAATAGCAAAGTGACCAAATCAGAAATGAGGAGGAACTCAATGTTTTTCTTAATGTTCACATTGATGAGCTGTATATTATATATTACTAATTTGAAGAACTGTATAAGTCAGTCTGATCTTGTCTCAAAGTAGTCTCAAAACATGTTTTATGCCTGTCATAAGCAGCTACACCAGCACATACAGCAACACAGGTTTATTTCCCAAGTGCGTGCTTATTGAACCCACTTCTAGAAAGCTGGCTGTCTCTCCTCCTTAGCTTTAATTGCTGTCTTTTCCCCAAAATGAATGACTGCTATCTCAGCTCCTCTATTTGCATTCATCTTTTACTGTATGTTTAAATTTGTCACTGTTGGAGTAAACAAAGCTGTGTGAATTAAGGCCCATGGCCCCTCACTGTGCACTGGAAGCAGAACATAAACAGGCTTCCATTGCTTGTGAACTACATCCAGTGTTGCAACTTGACTGCAGATAGAAATCTGTCATCTAAGGGGGGAGCAAGAAAATGCCATCCTCAGAAGCATGAGCAAAAATAGTAATTCATAATGAGCTGGACTGGAAACCTGGACTGTGAAAATATCCTTAATGCAACTCCAAAGAACAAAGCTTAGCATGTATCAGGTTTGTGCTTGGTAGAGTTCCTGCACTGTTCCATGTACAAGTACAAAAAGAACAAACTATCTAGTCCCAGTGCTCTAGTATTACATTTCTTTTGTAACAGAATTCTTATTTTTTTTCCCTGAAATTATAATTAAAGCACTCTTGTGGTGTCTATTTTCTGTATTACTTGTACTGCTGTGTGTTACCTAACATGTCTAATGAAAATCTAAGTACCATAATGAAAAATGCATGCTACATTTCATAGCCAAGGGCTAGTGAAAGGATTTTAGCCTTCTGATGCAGGTTGCTTTTTCAATTGGTTACACTGCCTGTTATCCTAAAGTTTTGTAAGTTCATAGTGGAAGGTCATACATGTGCTCTCTTTGAAATAAAATATGCTGCCTAAGACAGCCTTTGTGCTTCCAGAATTGCAGCTGGAAAATGCCCGTGATAAATAACTTAACCATCTCCAGAGCTGAGAGTTTGTTTTCCCAGTCTCCCTTTGAGTTTAGCTGGAACTTTGAATGAGGCACACCAAAACTGTTAACACTAACATGATGAAGGAGTTTGGCAACCAGATTATCGCACAGGGAAAAAGATAGAATTGGAGAAACTTGAAGTAGCCAAGAAAGGGCTTTAATCCAGGACTGCAGCATCAGGCAATAATACCTCTACGAGGGCATATTTACTGTCTCTGAGATTTATTTTCTGTATATATTTAATTTGACTGAATAGCTGCTTTGTATGAGGAAAAAAAATCAGATACTGTTTAGGAACATGGGAATTGTACCTATCTCTGCACATGCTAACTTGTGTAACTGACCTTCTACAGATGGATTTTATAGAGATTAAAATACAATGCTGTGTTGAAATTGTGTTTGTTCTTTATGGAAACGCACTAGTAGTGTCTGCATTTTTGGTACTTGGTTTCTAGGCTTCCCTCAGAATGAATATTGCAAGAGTGTTGAAAACTGAAGCAGCAAATCTCAGGTCATGACTGCAAAAGAGGATGATTCCTCACTCTTCAGTGTCCAGTATAGTCAGGATATAAAATATCATTAACAATGTAGTATCAGAAGTGGGAAGTGTAGGAGTGGGACTGGCTGGAATTATACCTTGACTGAAATCGCCAGGAAAAATCACCATTGACAAAACCAAAACCTTAAAACCAAAACCACAAACATGTTTGTCTGAAGGTGAAGGAGAGGAGGGGAAGCAAACTTCACTATTAACTCACAGACCCAGCTGGAGAAAAAACCCCTAACTACCTTGGGAGACAGACTGATTTGAAAGGAAATCAGAAGCATAAATTTGTAGTTATGACTTCTGGATATAGAACTACTCATATTGAAGTTTTTCCTAGGCAAAAATAAAAAGAGTCCTTCAGTTGCTTACAATTAACATTGATGTGTTACTTTGTATCTGACAGGAAGAATATAAACTGAAAATTACATGGTACATACAGAGAAGAGCACTCCTGTACTGTGAAGGTTCAATTCAAAATAGCAACTGTTAAAAGCTGCTTTATTTTGTAAAGTGTATTGTATCAGTAAACAACAGCTAAGATCGCTTTACTACAAACTAAACTTGGTGAAAATGAACCTGTTTTTTCCCCCTATTTATAATTCCCCCCCCTGCAAATTAGGCTAATGGGTTTTACCAGGCAACAAAATCACACTCAAAAGAATTGCACTATATTTTTGTTCACTTGTTCTGATATTCAAGACAGCCATTACCCTGACTGTTAATTACAGTTTTAATTGGATTCTCACCATCTTAATATCTGCAGTCGTTTGAACCTGCTGGCAGACACTGGCAAGGGTAATGGTAATTATTTGAAGCTTAATGAGCTAAGACTAATGGTAATGATCTTCAAGATAGTTCAGAAAGTACCTTTACTTTTTCCCTACCTGACAAACCCAGCTTTTACAGAACATATTTCTCTTCTGTAAAGCTGGCTCAGCTCTGACCTGTGTATTTGCTATATAAACTTCCCTAGCCACCGAAAGAAAGTCTTAATAACCTAGGTTTGGAAATGCACAAAGCTTTAATCAGCAGGCCCAGCTGAGGAAACAAATCACATCTGAGACTCTCCACCTTTGAGAACATAGCTTGCTTTTGTTATGGTTGGTCCCCTGGTACTACCATAGAATTCAGTGTCAGAATTGGTGACATCATTGCACAAACTTTCTCCCTGTTTGTGCTAGTTTAATCGCTGCCACTAAGTATTTCACATCTGCCTGCTCTCTTCCCAATTCCAATTGAAAGATAAAGATGATAACAGTGTCATGTTCACAGGAAGCAGAACAGTTTAATCAAGCATTGTTTAAGATCATTGCAACCGGTGCCAGAAAAAATGTTTTATAATTATTGTGTAGTAAAGATTTCAAGCCTATTGTATGTTGCATCATTAGTGTAATGTCTGCTTACGGTTTGTCATGTTCCTGCCCTAGGTATTGCATCCTTTCCGAGGACTGAGTTTTTAATGTGCAGTTCAGATAGCTTCCACAATCTGTCCAGCACAAATAAACAAAAACAGACTATACACTTACCCACACACATGTGTGCACAGACACAGAGCAACAAACTGACTAAATCATTCCCTCGTTATCTGGTAGAAGATTGAATATGACATTGCAACATGGATTTGTCAGGCATAATTTCTGCCTATGCCACGATAAAAGCTTTTGTTTATAGCTGTAAAGTAGTTATTAATGACTCATTATCAGAGCATCAAGATCCACCAAATGGGATAAACTGTTTGCAGCTGGGAGGAGCTGCAGGTACATGGGAAGATAAAGTTAGGATTCAATAAGATCTTTATCACCAGGAGAAATGGTTTAACAATAGAAGTTTTGGAAATTAGGAAGGCCTAAGTGCTACTGTTGTGAAACATGAAGGAGTTGCAAAACCATCTGAAACAAAGACCAGTTTTGTAAAGATGAGCTGGAGTTTGTAGTAGATCGTCGGTGGAACATGAGACAATAACATTGTTGACTTGAAAAAATATACTGGTATGCAATAAAGGTTTATCAAAAATAAGATGTTTGAAAGAAAGTTCCCACTCTGTTAGCACCCAAAAGTCCTTATCTAGAGCCTACTTTGGGGCACCATCTGCCCCAAAAGCCCATTTATCAGTTGGAGAAATCTAGGGGTCAGGAATAATATGCCATCAAATGTCTAAAACACAGAACCTGTGAGGAAAGACTGGAAGAAATTAATTGGCCTGGAAAAGTCTGAGGAAAGACCCAGCTGCACTCTTCAAATATATAAGAGTGTGGCAAAGAAGATGAAGATGCTGCACTTTACACTCACTGACAACAAGACAAAATATAATAGGCTTACATTGCAATGGGTTGTAGGCTCATCACTGCAAACCCTCTTTGTGAAGAAGGTTAAGCTTTGAGTTGGTTGACAGACCTTTCATCACTGAAGATTGTTAAATGGCAACTCTGTCCAACATCTGTTGAGGATAGTCTGGGTATAGGACACTGCTCTAGAACAGAGGGAGCTTCTAAAATGTGTGAGGAAAGGGACCTCAACTAAAGAGTCACTTGTACACATTCCTTTTGCTGGGCCAAAGCTCAGCTGTTGAATCAAAATCTCTTTGATATAAATTCAAGTCTATTTGCCAATGTAGGGTTTATCCAGCATGATCTCAGTCAGCGTGGTTCCTTTGCGCTTTTAGCAGTTGTAATATGATATTCTTGTGCTGTAGTATGTTCCACCTAACAAAGCATATGAGGTGGCATTGTGAGTAAATAAAATTGCAATTAATATAAATGAAGTTGGTTATGGAATTCTTTTTCTTCTCCTCAGTATAGTGAGGAAAAAGCTTGTTGTGCCTTGATTTTGTGTCTCACAAGAGGCGTTCTTCCCAAGAGCAGGAAGGCTGAAACCCAGATCAGTGTTCAGTTTGGCTGCCCATTTTACTATATGTGCAAACACTGGTGGAATTCACTGAAGCCTGGTGTGCATGCAGAATATTTCCCATTAATATCATGCCATTTTGTGCTACTGATTTCTTTAATTTCAAAGGCAGACCATCACACTGTGCAGCAGTTTGAATTTTGTAGAGAAATTTTCCTATGCATATTATTGTTTTTTCTATTTCAAAGCAAGATACCTATTGCTGTTCCTTTCTGTGGACGGCAGCCATTACGTGAGGCCTTTACAAAGTCATCATGCATGACAACAAGGTATACTCATGGTAAAACATACCGTATTTGCTCTTACCCTGAATACAATGAAAAAGAACATCCTTGTTTGGGAGCCTTAGCTGTGGTTTGGCACTATGAATTGTTCACTTGCCATACTAGTTTAAGGCATTACTACTGATGTCATCCCTTCTTATCCTGTCTGTGCCTCTCTCCCATCCCATTCAACACAGTGCCTCTGCTCCAGGACCTTTACTATGCCAGCACTCTTGTTTGCACAGCCGTGCTCAGCACTGGATTGGTTGACTGTTTTAGCTGATGAAGACACATGTTTTGCTTTGCTGGATTGTTTTTTATCTGCATCAATTCCTTGATCTGGCTTACAGAACTTGCATGCTGACATAACTGTGGGGCAGTAGGCCATGGTGTTGGGCAAGAAGAGCTGCAGGGAGTGAGTGGAAGGGGTGGAGGGAATAGCAACAAGAAGTTTATTTGCTGCTATACATGCTGCAATTCCAAACCACAGCCTCTGGCTGTGTTTTCCTGAGTGACTGCTACTGGAAAGGTGAAGTCTTAACTGCCTTTTCCCTCTTCTGCTGCTGTACTCATGCTCTTTATTCCTCCCTATTGGCCCTGCTTCTCATCTACTTGCCATCTTCTCCCTTGCTCCAGCACAATCTTTCCTCAACTTTTGTATAAGTTGATTGAACACATTAGCTCAGCAGAGAACTATCTGAACTTTTTTCAGCTCAGTTAGCTTTCTGCCAGGCTTGGAGCAGGAATGAAATGATTTCAATACTTTCATTCCATATTTCTGCCTCTATTGTGTAAAAAAAATAGCATCAAACCATGACAGAATGATAGCAGGAATAATTCCTCTTAGGATTCCGCATGTCCTGTCTCTCTCTTTTTGATTCTTCCTCCTAACAGATGCCTGACTTGTTCTAGTTCTAGTTCTTCCTCTGCTACATCTCACATGGAGCTTTTGCTTCCATGAAGATGAGCTGGAAAGCATCTCACTGCTACGTATCTCAGAACATTCAGATTTTTGTTGTTTTTGTATTAGGAGACTTCCTACCATTCCTATAGGTCTTCTGAGAGGAAGCCAGTTCTGGTTGCTTAAACACCAGCCTAGTGCTATTCTCAGAACCATATAACCTACGGCAAGATATTCAAGCCTTCCTGTGCCTCCATTCCTACAAATTAGAAATAATAATAATTCTTACTGTCACCAGTTCTTGTTAATATGTTGTGTTCTCTGATGTGTTTGGCAGTAGTGTCTAACAGAACAGAACACAACACAACACGAATCATTCATTTTTACGGTAATAAAAATTAGTATATGAGATCAAACTACTACTTCAGTCTTTTTATTGCCATTTTGTTTATAATTTAATCAATTTTAAAGTCTTTCAATTACTCCATGTAGAAAACAGGTAGAGAACAAAAGACTTGAATACTCCTTGCTTCAGGCTGTGCCTCCCGAGTCAGCAGGACCCTTTCCCAACATTTAAATATCTTTAGTGCCATCTTCTGTAGCGCAGCGGCATGTCAAGCGCAATTCTTGTTACTGACATACCACACAGTGCCACAACAAGCTGAACTGAAGGCATCTGTACCTCTTTTTTTAGGCTGATTGTGTGACAGAACTGCTGTCAGCACTGCTGAGCCATGTGTCACTTCAGCGTGTCTGGTTTATGACTGATGACATGTACCACTCTTTAGGGGTATTTCCATCCATGTTTAGATGCATAGTTATGGTAAGAGTGATCTTCTGTACTACAAAGCAGATGTTTAAATTAGAAATAGCATGAGGGGAAACACTTTTTTGGATCAATAATGATCTGAAAAAGTCCTTTTGTTGAGCAGAAGCTCAGGTTTAGACTAAGAGCAAGATGTATCTCCTTAAGAGCTCTTTTTATCATTTCATAAAGCTTGATGTCTATTTTCTATCCTCTTTCCATGTATCATGCCATGACAACCTGATTCATCTCATCCTAAAAATACCTGCCTGACCTGTGTCTCCACACTTCTTGAATTCAGTTTGTTTCTGCACCAGCCAAATCATATACTGCTAAATGTCTGTGTACGTGTGAAATGGGTTGTAACTTGTGTGGAGGCTTGGATGGAAGACAAAAGGTGGCAGTAAAGAAGATAATTAATCCCTCTCTGGAGACATTCAAAACCCACCTGGACAAGTTCCTGTGTCCCTGCTCTAGGTGACCCTGCCTTGGACTGGATGACTTCCAGAGGTCCCTTCCAACCCTAACGATTCTGTGATTCTGTGACAATTAAAGGAAGGCTGAAAATTTTGTAAGTGTGCATTTTAATGTAAAAATGTAAATGTCACCTTAAGTTATATGCTGCTGTGTAGTGTTAATTACAAGGGAGGGAATCATTTAAGCATAATGAGGACTGGTAGTGCTGTGTAGCTGTAAAGGTAAGTGAGGAAGCTTAGCAGAATGGCTCTTCCATGGAAATCCTTATGTGTCAGAAAGTACACAAAGAGAGTACATAAAGAGACACTTTAACACCATTAACTAAATCTGAGCATAGATCCCTCTGTTCTAATAGACGACTAACAAATAGCTCTCCATACCTCCTTAACATGCTTTCATGCTTGGGCTTTCACCACTACTTAATTGGTTCTTTATTTTTAAAGCTGCTTCCTTCAAAATTTCCCCATGGATTTTGCATACTTGCCTGTCTTATTTTCCACAAATGACCCAGAGGGTTCTGTTGACAGACGAAACTTCTTTTTATATGAAGCCAGAAGAGAATACTTGGAAAGGAAATTGTTGGTTAATGTGTGTACTCCCATGGTAAGCAGGCACAGCATTAGATTCTCCCTATTTGAAATGTAACAAAAACCTTCCGTGGCAGTACTGAAAGGCCTCATTGCCCTCCTGAGTAAGAATATTTTTCTTAAAAAGCAGGTATCAAAGCCAGTTTGTACAGATGGTGGGAAATATCACTTGAAACTTCCAGAGGCTGAAAAAAGCCATCAGAGACACCCACTGCTTCATGCTATTAAACCTTCCAGACAGATGGTTGAAAACAAGAGATCTGTCTACCTCTCCCTAAAATCAAGCTCTTCAGCTGGCCTTATGAGCTCAGAGACTTCATCACATGCAGGAAGTTATTATAATGTACGTAGCTACTGGGGCTACTGGGATCCCATCCTGTATTCTGACATGGTCTCTCACGCCCTGCGGCTTCAGGACCAACACTGCAGTACTACCACACTTCCAATCGTGGCAGCACTCTCCTTCAGCTCTATCACCCATCTCTGAACAGGCATTTGTCCTTGTGCCACTCCTAGTGGTTAGGTCAACAGAGATCTTCCTCCCTAGTGTTTTCAGCTCGAAGATTTATAGGGAGCAATCAAGCACTGCAAGGATACAAGAATATGAGGATGGTCTGATTCAGTTTCTCAACAGTCCTCTGCTACACACAACTCCTCAAAGTGACTCAAAATTTTTGTTAGATGGTGTTTTTACTAAATAGAGCAACAGTGAGCCTTTAGAATAACCTGCTGTGGTTAAATTTTAAGTTCTTTTACTGTAGAGTAGCTATCGACAGAAACTCATACATTACTGCTGAAGAGCTGCTGGGTTTTCGTGCTAGTTCAAGTAATTCTGTTTTTCACAGAATCAAGTCATTCTTTCATAGAATCATAGGATAGTTTGGGTTGGAAGTGACCTCAAAGATCTAGTTTCAATCCACCCTGCCAAAGGCAGGGAGACCTTCCACCAGACCAGGCTGCTCAAAGCCCTATCCACCCTGGCCTTGAACACTTCCAGGAATGTGCCATCCACAACTTCTCTGGGCAACCTGTTCCAGTGTGTCACTATACTCACTGTAAAGAATTTCTTCCTAGTATCTAATGTAAATCTTTCTTTTTTCATTTTAGAGCCATTCCCCTTTGTCCAGTCACTATATGCCCTTAATAAAAAGTCCCTCTCTGGCTTTCTTGTAGAGCCCTTTAGGAACTGGAAGGCTGCTATATGGTCTCCTTAGAGCCTTCTCTTCTCCAGCCTGAACATCCCCTCAACTCTCTCAGCCTGTCCTCGTATGAGAGGTGCTCCAGTTCTCTGATGATCTTTGTTGCCCCCTCCAGGCTCCCTCCAGCAGGTCCATGCCCTCCCCAGGCTGGCAGGGATGCAGCGTTCCAGGTGGGGTCTCATGAGAGTGGAATCACCTCCCTAGACCTGCTTCAGCCAGAATCACCCCCCGCGCTGCTTTTGCTGCTGAAAGTAACAAAAGCTACTTTTAAATCATCATTTTGAAAGTAGTGGCATCTGATATTTTTGTTTGTTTGTTTGTTTCTTCTCCAACAGGTGTGCACACAGCAGCCTGACAGCTAATCCTGACTGAGGAGGGTCTGAGGGAAGGAAAAACACGGGGCTGCCAGCCCTGTGAGGCTCTTCATGCAGGAGACACGGGCAGCTGCGGCGAGGTTTGCCTCCTCATGGGGAAACCCCCAAACCTTCTTTTGCTGAGCAATCTTCTGTCGTTTAGGTTGAGTTTATGGTTTTTCCCCCCACTGTGGCTCTCGTGTCGCTGTAACCCCTGAGGGAACGGCGCGGTGCCCTCTGACAGTGGGCCCGCGGCTGGGGGTTGAACGGGGAGGGGTTTCTACCGCTTTATTTCCTGTGATTAATCGACCATGGAAAAATTTGTTGATGCATATGAGTCTTATGATATATGTGCTTACTTGGCGGGGCAGGAGGTTATATAGGCCGTAGTCATCTGGGAAAAAAAAGAATAGGAATGAATTTTGTGCTTGCCAATTACTTTTTTTGGCTGTTAACAACTTCTTTTGAACTTTGTGTAACCATGCTTACAATATAGTAATCTATATAATTGGTTGATAAGTAAAAGAAATGTATGGGGTTTTCTTGGGGTCGTTGAGTGTTGTGTTCGGAAAGTTCCTTCAAGCTCCTAGATGTTCTGTGGTTTCCTGTTTTGCTGAATTGTTGAACTGCGATGTTATGTATGTAGTGTTGCCTGCAAGTTATTTGATTTTACTCGCAGGAGGGGACACGAAGAGAGCTGCGTGACTGGGGGCAGCGTGATGGGGGAAGACTCGCCGATTTCGTCTTCGGACCACCAGAAGAAGGAGAAAGGACCTACCCCCAGCAACAGCGCAGAGGCCAGAGCGGGAACAGAATAGGCTCTGATTGGAAATTTCAAGAGCAGAGTGGATTGTGACTGGAGGCGCCGAAGAGAGGACAGAGGGTATAAAAGCGGAATGAAAAAACCCGTTGAGTTTGCGGACCGCTGGTAGAGCAGGAAGCTCCCCGGCCGCCCAGCGCTGTTTTTGCTCGTTTGCCTTCAATAAAATTTCAATTAATTACACTTTGGTTTGTCGGTCTGTTGACTATAACAATTTCCCACGGAGACCCCGCGGGGATGTTGGGGATGGGTCNTAACAATTTCCCACGGAGGCCCCTCGGGGATGGTGGGGATGGGTCACCGGCACGGCGACAAACGTCTCAGAGCACAGGGACAGAAGGGTGACACCTCTCCGGGGCGAGCAGAGGGACTCAGAGGGATGGATGGAGGGAGGGAGGGAGCTCCGCGCCGGCCCCCGGAGCGCCCGCCCCGCCCCTGCACACACACACCCCCCGCCCCAGCCCGTGCAGTGCCGCGCCTTGCCGCTTTCCCACAGCCCCAGCAAAGTTTGGGGGCGCCTTTCGCCCCCGTCCCCCCCCGGTTACAGGGGTGATGCGCCATCGCCGCCCGGAGTCGGTGCTGCTCAGACCCCACAAGCGTAAGTAGCGCCCTGTGGCGCACGGCGGGCACGGCCGGGGCCGCCCCGCCCGGGGGCGTGGGAAGGGGCTGCTGCCCTGGGCGCTGCCGCTGTGCATGGCACGGGCACGGCAGCCCTGTGCTCCGAGCAAAGCTAAATCCTGCATATAAAGCACTGCTTCCAGCTTTCTGAGTGGTGGCGCACGGAGTGTGGAGTGGGCGAGTGCAGCCCCGGTGGCTCGGGGGTTCCTTGCGGTGCGCTCTGAGTTAGCCTGGTCCGCACAGGCACTCCGTGCTGGTGGTTGGGAAAGGGCTCGGTGGCCTCCAGGCTTTCACCTCGCTCCCTGGGCACAGCTTCGGTCCCAGAGTGGCCAAAGCATGCCAGCCACTCACTTGTTCGCTTGTCACTCACGAGTGATGCAAAGTACTGACGTGAATAAATATTCTTTGGGAGGTATTTATAGTTTGATTAAGTAAGAGCTTCTAAACGTTACAAGCAAAAAAAGTTGTTTCATTTTTGTCTTTTCTTTTTTTTTTTNAAATGTATGGGGTTTTCTTGGGGTCGTTGAGTGTTGTGTTCGGAAAGTTCCTTCAAGCTCCTAGATGTTCTGTGGTTTCCTGTTTTGCTGAATTGTTGAACTGCGATGTTATGTATGTAGTGTTGCCTGCAAGTTATTTGATTTTACTCGCAGGAGGGGACACGAAGAGAGCTGCGTGACTGGGGGCAGCGTGATGGGGGAAGACTCGCCGATTTCGTCTTCGGACCACCAGAAGAAGGAGAAAGGACCTACCCCCAGCAACAGCGCAGAGGCCAGAGCGGGAACAGAATAGGCTCTGATTGGAAATTTCAAGAGCAGAGTGGATTGTGACTGGAGGCGCCGAAGAGAGGACAGAGGGTATAAAAGCGGAATGAAAAAACCCGTTGAGTTTGCGGACCGCTGGTAGAGCAGGAAGCTCCCCGGCCGCCCAGCGCTGTTTTTGCTCGTTTGCCTTCAATAAAATTTCAATTAATTACACTTTGGTTTGTCGGTCTGTTGACTATAACAATTTCCCACGGAGACCCCTCGGGGATGGTGGGGATGGGTCACCGGCACGGCGACAAACGTCTCAGAGCACAGGGACAGAAGGGTGACACCTCTCCGGGGCGAGCAGAGGGACTCAGAGGGATGGATGGAGGGAGGGAGGGA
>VXBX01004950.1:57541-188132 GCA_013400415.1 Scytalopus superciliaris
TTTTTAGTAAATAAAAGCTTTTAAAAATTTAAAGAAAAAAAAGTTGTTTTTTTTTTTTTTTTTTTTTTTTTTTTTTTTTTTACCCTGTAGGCAAAGAGTATCAGAAAACTATTTGGGTTCATTGCTGACTCACTGAAAAAATCATGTAAGCCTAAAATGTTACTAGGAATCCTTAGTGTGTTAGGTCTTTAAGACACATAGATACACTGAAGAAATCATATAAGCCTAAAACGTTATTAGGAATCCTTAGTGTGTCAGGTCTTTAAGACACATAGAATTAGGAATGACATAGAGGTGAAGGATTAATTGTACTGAGTAGCCAGAGCTACTAGAACTTGTCTTTAAGGGAAATTGAAAGGTAAATGAGAGAATTCTACTGGAGCATTGTAGAATTAAACTAGAAAAAAATTAAATGGGTTCCATTGTACAAAAGTGTACTTTAAGAAGTTTGAAGAGGGTTTATAGCACCATCTGCCTTGCAATTACTTTAACTTGCCTGAAGTCCCCTCACACGGATACTCAAATGCTGGAGTACCTGCTTCTCTGCAGTGAAAAAGGCTCTTGAGTCTCTGAATGCCAGAAAGGCTCATTTTTCCTTTGTGGGGCGAGGGGCGGGACACTCCTTACTGTGCAGTTTTTAGGTCTGTGTGGCTGATGGTGTGTGGGCACCTGACAGAGCTGCCTCATTCATGCTTCACTCACTCGGGATGTAGGACTGTTGCCCTCATGCTCAGCGGCTGCTCTGCAGTCCCCTGGTAGCTCCACACCCTTCACACCAGTCAGCTGTATTGGTAAGTCGCTGCCTTTTAATTCCAGTGTAGAGCTCTAAGATGGCATTTGAGTATTCTGGGGGAGAAAAGAGGTTACTTTTTGTTCCCGTTTTTCTCCTGCAACTGGAGACTCCGAGCAGGGGTTTGTTATACTAGGGGACAGAGCAGTGTAACAGGTGGGGTGTAGCTCTTCTCCCGGGCTCAGCCCTGCAGTCCTTGCGCTTTTCCTTTACTCACACCAAACTTTCACTCAGAGGTCAAGTGAAGTCAAGAAGTCAAAAGAAGTTTTGCCTGGGATTTAAGGAGGAGGCTCCATAGCATTAAAGCAAGTTTAACGTAATAACAAGATCAATTAAGGAGTTAATTTTTAAGAAGTGTTTAAAATACACTGAGAGTGGTAGTAGGTGTGTCTGAAAGCATGACACTGAGCATGAACAAAGGTATTTTTCAAGTCCTCATTTAAACAAGTTTAAAAAGTGAACTATGAAAGCTCCATTGTGACTTATGAAACAGTCACCATTGTGTTACATAGGTATGTACATGACCACATACCATGATGTTTCACTGGAAGTTAGAGTAGCTCATTCTGTGCCTTCATACATGCCAGTTTGTTTGGAATGACATGGTCACACTGCAGCCTTTCTGCAGGCTGACTGCTTTTATCTAATTTCTGTTAGCAGAGTTAGGAACCTGTAGTAATGGAGATGGTTGATTGTTTAGTGTAAAAACAAGTCAAATATTACAAGTTGTTTTAACAGCATCTTTTTCTCATACTGCTTTATAACATTTAGATAGTTTTAAAGATAAAAATCTAAATCCCAGGATTTTAGACTGTTGTGAGAAATTAAAGGAAACGTGGCCTGAATTTAAGAACTGGTATTCAGACAGGGACATCTGTTAGGTTGCTGAATAATTGTTGAGACATTTCTTAGATATACCAGTAGAATAAAATCATAAGTACATCAGGTGTCATCATCTGGTACTGTATGTAACACAGCTGTGTAGTTACGTGTGTACATGTCTGCATATGTGTAGATAAATTAATAAATATATACATGTGTGAGTAAAATTGTAAATAATGCAAATATCCTATTTCACACATGATACAGAGTGGTGAACCTCTCTGGTGACGTCATCAGAAGTAAAAATAATTGACAAGTTTACAGATGCCACATTATAATTATTCCTCTCCTGTTGATGTATATATATGACATAACAATTTCTAAAATTTATTCTCTCTCTTGCTCATTCTCTTTGTCACATGCACACAAACACACACCATACACAAAGTGTATTTGTACAAGTATTAAACTAGTAATTTATAACACCACATTGACTGATGAATACCATGCCATTTTTTATGTCAATTTTTCAGTATTTGTCTCAGGGGAATGATTTTGTAAGTGAACCAAACCATACAGGACAATACAGTTCTTAGTAAATGATCCCGAGGTTCATGAAGTCTTTGCTTTTCATACCGTCGAATTAGATTGTTTTCTGAGACAAATCCTCTTGTCATTCTCTAGTAGACATTAAGAAATAGAGATAAAGATGTTTCATTCCTTAGTCTGCATTTTTTCCAAGGACCAAAAGAAAAAAATGTCATCTTTCACAATATTTAAGATCAGGTCTTAAGAGTTACCTAGCTCTAGATTTCAGCAGCACTGAAAGTAATACTGTACAGTTGAAGTTTATGTAATACTACAAAAGCAAGCTTGGAATTGATTTCAAATAAAATACTGAGTTGTGACTGTTCAAATTTAGGTATTGTTGAACTTAATGGGGAAAACTCAGATATTCTGTGAGCTCTGTGAACCACCTAGTTTCATTTGATGTCATTTAGTCGTTATTTGAATTAAGGCATGCTCTTAAATTTCTGGTGTGACTTTGGGATGAGTTATGTTGGCTTTAAGAATTGCTCATTGAAGAATGTATTGAAGAAAGATACGGGACCTGGATTTCTGGGAACCCTCCAGCCAGTGTAGATACATAGCTCTGCATTGCCCTTGGAAATTATGTCCTTCCCATATCAATGTACAGTGGGCAATACACATTTGTGGTGGAGGCAATAGTTGCTGCCACTCATACTAAAATGAGCACTGAGGTTTTTCACCTCTGTGTGGTTTAAAATGCCTTGAAGTACCTGCTCATGGCGTAAATGCTTTTCTTTGTGTGCAGGATGAATTTGTGCACTCTGATACACAAATGAAAATCTTTTGACTAATGTAAGCATTAGAATGGCTTTTTTATGTGTATTCTTTGAGACATGCCTTGTGTCATGTCTTTTGTGTCCCGCATTATCTCAGCCTAGGCATTGTTGACCTGTAGTAAAAAGAAAAAAAAAAAGGTAGTATTACTGAATGGAGAATAATTAAGAATAAATTGTCATCTTTAAGGTTTACAAATTGTTATTGTTCTTCTTCTGCTTATCACTAGATAAATCTTTGGAAAAGCACAGAAAGTCCTGCTTTCATTGTAGTCAGCATCGCCTACTGATCTCAGGCAGAGATGCACTGCAGTGTGCCTACAGGGGGGAAATACTGATACCTGTGTTTACCTCACAGTGGAGGGGTTATAATTTTCCATGAGGGCAGACCAACTTCATTTGTTTTGAGCAACTGAAGGTAGTATCTGTCTTTATAAAAAACAGTGTGTGGGCTTTATGCCATTGGACACAAGGGAATTGCAACCATGCTGAAAATAGGACAGAAGTAGTGAGTTCAAGAAGATTTAATGGGCTAATATTTTGCTGGTTAATAAACTTTCTAGTACAAGTATTAGTAACAGAAGAACAAACCATAACTTTGACTACTTACTGTCTGAGCTGTCTGTTTTGCTTGATCTGGTTAGAAGATAAAGAGTGGGGCACAGAGTATTGATCTGAGAGGCACAGCGCAACACAAAGAATAGCAGAGAAAGAAAATGCTGAGGTTAGTTTTGTGCTAAACTTCTTTAACCCATCAAATATCACATTATTCATTTTGCTGTTCCTACATTTTCCTGCTCAAAATGAGAACATTCCCAAACAACAGTTTAGTTCTGTTCAAAGCGGGAACTAAACTGTGTATATCTTCAAATGGTTTTGAGTAAAAAAAATACAAAATTAATTCATTATTCCCTTAAAACTTGATACTTCTCAAGATAAGAATTCTTTAACCATCCAAAATATTGTAAACCTTATAAAATTAAGATTGAAGATTAAATTATAAAAATATTATAACAAAATATGTTCAGTTTTGGGATACTGTTTTAAGAGAAGGAAAAATACATTCTTCAGAAAGAATCTGAATATATTTTAAAAAAATTTTTAAAAAGTTTCGGGACGAGGAACATTATGTATGCAGAATTGGTGTTTCATTGTTATTGTCATTTGCTGGAAATGTTGCATGTTATACTGGAAAAAGAATCCACTTCAATACAGAAGGGAATGTGTTGTTGCAGAGTATCAAAGACATATTTCTTAGGGGGAGTTTTTGTTGAATTAATTTTGTAGGATGAAAAGCAAATTAGTATTCAAAAAATGCATAGTATTAACGTTGTTGCTTTGTGTGTGAAAGCATACTAGTCTGCAGTTACAGGTATTTCATTGCCTCATAGTAAAATCAATTTAATAAAAAAGTACCTTTAATAACTTCAATTTCTTTAATTGCCTTAACTGAAAGCCTAAAGAACTTTAGTACAGACTTTGGAAATGCTTCTTCTGGAAAACCAGTGACATAATTGCTGGAAATTACACTAAATATAATGATGAGAAGAGTGGTAAATTCCTAGCTGTAATAAGGAGTGCCTTTTTTTTTCTTGGGAATTGTAAGACATGTGGGTGTTTGGATAAGAAGTATAAGTATAGAAATAGTAAGGTGTAATTCAGTTATATTTATGAAATAGTCTGAGATTTTTAAACAAGAGGATAATCACTTTTCTGATAGGTTTTTGTTTTGTATGCAAATTTTTATATCTGAATTACAATTATGATACAAGTATTTCTCAAGGCATTGAAGTTAGCTGGAAGTAAATTTTTTTATTTGGTTCTCAGTTGAAGGTTGACATAAAATACAGAAGTGAGTTTATTAGGAGAATGAAATGTACATACTTATTACATATATTCCAATATTCTTATATATATTCCAGCTAGGAACAGGCAGAGGATAACAGAAGTAATATGGGCAGATTATAGCTTGTTTCTCAATTGGAGGAAGCTTATGAGGACTCTGATATTAAAAAAAAAATGTTGTACTTTAAGCCTTTCCAAATCAGGAAATTGCCTAGAATTAGACATGGGAGACCCATCGTGCATGAATTGGTGGAAACTGCTGAGAATATATGCCAGTTGTTTTTCACAGAAGTAAGGTCATATGATGTAATTTTATTTTTTTCCAAGAAAATCTCTGTATGCAGTTGCTGAAGTGACCTTGAGTTTGCTGGTTTGTGTTTTCCATTTTGTTCCATGATGTTGCAGTAGATAACGTTCAGTAACACTTAACTGGCAGGCCTTTTCACCATTCCTCACAAAATTTCTCATTATAATCAATATTTCAAGTTATTTAAGTAATTCTGTTTTTTTAAGAGATAAATTCAAACATGACTAGGCTTTGCGAACATGCTTGTTGAGCTGTACACATTACAAAATTAAACTGTGAATTCTATAGGTTTTGAGTAATTATTTTTCTGTGTTTGTACAGTTTAAAAGTAGCAGAGACCTGGGACATTACTAACTTCCTGAATGCTGGAGTAAATAAGTTCTGATAACAATACAATTATTAGAGTTAGGCAAACTTTGTATCACACTCTGTACAAAGGCACATAGTAGGATTATTCTGTTTCATTGGACTGATTTCGATCTGTTCTTTTCTAAATATAGGCAGGAGTAGTTAGAGCCGTCTCAGACAGAGGAAACAGGGAAGTAATGTTTTTTTAAATATTTCAATCTTGTAGAAACTCCAACTTACGAATCCTTCTTGTCTGTTGTGCATAGACACTTAAGCCTTAATGGGCTATGTGAAAGCACTAAACATCTCAGTTCCGTGCTTACCAAAGCCCATGGTTGCACGGTCACAGGGTTATCTAGTTCTTAATATCGCATATCTGCAATATTCTGTGAAAGCAAGTGCACTTGAGAAATATCATTTGTCGAGGATCAGTCTGTTGTGCCCCAGCACTGTGTAATTACAAGATTTGTTAACATTGCTCTAATTGCTCTGATGTTCTTATTGTAGGTTAGAAATCTGAAACAATGGGTGACTGGAGCTTTCTGGGGAGACTGTTAGAGAATGCGCAGGAGCACTCCACGGTTATTGGCAAGGTTTGGCTGACGGTACTGTTTATCTTCAGGATACTGGTGCTGGGGGCTGCGGCTGAGGAGGTCTGGGGAGACGAGCAGTCGGACTTTACATGCAACACTCAGCAACCTGGTTGTGAAAATGTTTGCTATGACAAAGCCTTCCCCATTTCTCACATCCGCTTCTGGGTGCTGCAGATCATTTTTGTCTCCACTCCAACCCTCATCTACCTGGGCCATGTCCTGCACATTGTACGCATGGAGGAGAAGAGGAAAGAGAAAGAAGAGCTGAAAAAGAAGGTAAGCGGCAAAGACGGCAACTACGCAGTAGCAGCAGCATCTGGTAGTGGTGGTGTAGGAGGCAACAATAACATCAAGGATCCCATTAGCAAAAGGGGGAAGGAGAAGCTCCCAATCCGTGATGAATGTGGTAGAATCCGCATGGGGGGCGCCTTGCTCCGTACCTATGTCTTCAACATCATATTCAAGACCCTGTTTGAGGTGGGCTTCATTGTCGGCCAGTACTTCCTATATGGCTTTGAGCTAAAGCCGGTCTACCAGTGCAGCCGCTCACCTTGTCCACACACTGTGGACTGCTTCATCTCGAGGCCCACTGAGAAGACCATCTTCATCATCTTCATGTTGGTGGTGGCCTCAGTCTCCCTGCTGCTGAACATGCTTGAGATATATCACTTGGGGTGGAAGAAGCTTAAGCAGGGCATGACAAGCCAATACATCCTTGAGATGCCTGTTGCAACAATGACACCAGTTATGGTAACAGGGGAGTCCAAACCCGTTTCCCTGCCACCACCAGCACCACCTGTGGTGGTAACGACTGCCACACCGCCCCCTGTTCTGCCTGACACCCGTGCTGTCACACCACTGCTGGCCCCAGTCACCATGGCATCATACTATGCTACAGCTGCTCCGAGACCACGGCCCCCCTCCAACACTACCTCCATGGCAAGCTACCCTGTTGCTCCACCAGTTCCTGAGGAGAGACACCGTGCTGTGACTCCCACACCCGTCTCCACTCCTGTCACCATCCCGACCCCCATCCCGACGCCCACCCCAGCCGCCATCAGCTACTTCAACAGTGGCAGCCGTGCCCTGGCATCCGAGCAGAACTGGGTCAACATGGCAGTGGAGCAGCAGGGGAAGGTTTCCTCCAGCTCAGCAGGCTCCTCTACTCCGAGCAGTGTCCGGCATCCCCTTCCCGAGCAGGAAGAGCCACTGGAGCAGCTACTCCCACCCCCGGCCGTGCTGCCCATTGCCGCCAACAGCGGCAGCAGCACCAGCCTGAGCGGGGCGAGCGGCAGCAAGTGGGATGCGGAGGGCGAGGAGATGCTGTCGGGGGCCCGGCCCATCTCGGCTGCCTGCACCACTGTGGAGATGCACGAGCCGCCGCTGCTCGTAGACACGCGGCGCCTGAGCAGGGCCAGTAAGTCGAGCAGCTGCAGAGCCCGGTCAGACGACCTGGCCGTGTAGCGCGGCCACCCCTGCCCGGGGCGGGCAGTGGTGCGAGGCAGAGCGGGCAGGGGAGCTGCCCTGCCTGGGGAGGCCAGGCCTGGCGTGGGTGAAAGGGCCTGGGCTTCAAACTTAGTCGCTTGCTGTTTTTGCACTCTGTGAGTTGTAGTGGGGAAAGTTATCGACATTTTCTAATAGGTCAGGGGTGACCAAAGCACAGCCCGTGGGCCAGGGGACCGGTCCCACTTTCCTTCATGTCCCTGGCAGATCTACCAAGGGCAGCCAGAGCGGAGGCCTGCACAGATAGCAGGTGGTGATCGTAGCTGGCCATGTGTCCTGAGGCTGACTTTCATCTGGGAAAAATGTTAATATCCCTAGTGCCCATGTGCCTGGCTGTCACCTCCCTCTTGCCCTTGCCTTCATTTGCACCCTCTTTCACACAGGCTCTACATGAGCAGATGTGGCGAATCACTTTCCTCCCCTTAAATCCTACGTAGCCCTATGGCAAACATCCGGGTGGCATATTGCCTGTTGGCACCTGCCGTCACTACAGGCCAACTTGCCATGTTAAAGGTGACTCGGTTTCTCCCATATAGCAGGACTTAAAGCAGCTTTCGTGCTCATGGCAAATCACCAGTGTGGTCCTCGGCCAGGTAAAGTTTAGGTAACCCCTGTCATAGATTTTTGAGGTTCTTCTTTCCATAATATTTTTTTTTTTCACTCTTGACCTGTTAGGAAGTGTTCAGTTTGACCTTCTATCCAGTGTTTTCTGACCATGATCACGCCATGTTTATAAGCCTGCAAATATGTTTGAGCATGTTTGATTATAATTTTAGATGACTTCTGAAATTGCTTAGAGGAGGACAGGAATTTAAACCACACCTCAGAAATTATTACACAGAACAATTTCTCTTCAGAAAGCACAGATTATGATTTCAATACACCGTGGCCCCATACATTGCCCGTGGACAAACAATAGGATAAAGTACAGCTCTGCATTTTAGACTATTAGATCAGCTTAAGTTTGTTGGAAAATTGCTTTTTAGAAATAAACCTGAGTGCATATTTTTAAGTATTTGAACATTTTGAGAATAATTTTGATCTAAGTTTAAAGTTACTTGACTGTGTACTTAATAATTTTAGTTTGATCTTTGATCTTACAAGAAAACGTAAGAGGAAAGAAACTTACTAATGGCAAAATTCCCAAAGCAACATTATTTCCTGTTGTGTTCTTCCCTGTAACATCAATCTGTAGTGTCTTACAGGTCAGTGAAAACAGATTTAGGTAATATTGTATTGCAGAAAAGGTGGCTCAAATATCTGGGCAACGTAGTGGCTGAAGGGTCTATTCTGATCCAGCTGAAGTCACTTGCAGAATTTCCATTGAATTTAACAAGGAGCAAGATTTGGGAATGGATCTTGCAGGCCTTATTCAAGCAAAACTAACATTCATGTAAAGTTTTGGGAGCCAGAAGAAATGTAGATTTTGGGCCTTAGACAAATACGTTAAAATCCTGCTTTTGAAAATTGTGTGTTTCCCTTAAAAATGAGTGAAGGAAAGTATTGGGTATTTGTTACTAAGGTGCAGCTTTCCTTACAGTGGGGTCTGTCCTTTACTCCTTTGTTAACAAGACATTAGTCAGAATTCTGAATGCCTGATAAGGCTCGGGAGAGTTTTGGTACAAAAGCAATGCAGAATTAGGCCCAACTTCTGTTCTAAGCAAAATCCTGAAGAACTGAAGCTTGGAGTCAGTCCTGTTGCTGCTATAAATCCAGAGTACTGTAATTGAAGAAGTGCAGTCCAACACACTGGGATAGCCCTTTGCATCTTCAAAGCATTTGGCCTGGCAGTGCAGTCCTTACTCAGGCGAAGCAGGGTCAATCTGTAGCAAGTAGTTACAATTGCCAGTTGTTTCTGCTGTTACGTGTTTTCCTTGAACGTGTTCAGTTTATTCAACAGTTAAAATATATTCCCACTGCTCAAGATTAAACATTTTTACTGCTTTCTGAGTAGTCAGAAAAAGCTTCTCATGATCAGAAGCACTGTTCTGCAACCCTTGAGCATGTTGTCTCATGACCTCCTTGTCCTGCTTTTGGTGAACCAGGTGAGGAGAAGTCTTTCTGCTCCCATGGATCTTGGGGGCAGACACTGCATTAAAAGTCAATGTGTAGTAGTACAATAAAGATATTTATTATTAGATGTTCACCTTCAGACATGCTCTCATGAATTTTCTGTGTTATAAGCCATAAAAACCCTTTCTGCCAGAAAACTGAAAGCTAAATTTTGCTTTCTATTGTACCCATGCAACTATGCTGAACTTAGGCTGAAGTTGATGAAGTTGCCTAAATCTAAACAAAGAGAGAGTATAAGACTTCAAAATTTTTAGATTTACTAGCATCTCTAATAGCATTTTTGTAAGTTTTGATAATGCCAGTTAATTATATTGCTGAAATAATGCAATATGCATCTCTGTATTTTAGTACATCAGAATTTGTAGGCTACATTTCCCTTTCTTCTATGCTTCTGAAGAATGAAGTCAAAGTCTTTCTGGAGTGTATTTATATAAACGAGACCACCTGGAATATGTGCTTTTTTATATCAGTGCCTGAGAGCAAAACTGACTTGTTGTTTGATGGGGCTCTGAATCTTGCAGTCCTTACTTTAGTACAACCCTCACAGAGTGTGTCCTGCAGGGTTTCATCCATATTGTATATAAAAAATAGTAACAGAGATAGATTTAATTTAGGATCAATTGATACCTAGTCTGACCTTTTCAAGTTATGTGTGTGGTTAGACCTGCAGAGAGTTCAGATGCTTTTGTGGAATATATGGTATTTTCAGTCAGAGAAAGCTCTAAAAGATCATTTTTCCTGTTAGGTGAAGCTCGGGGGGAGAAATGTAACTCTATTGCAACCCCTAAGAGAAGTCTGAGAGAGCAGCCTCTGCATCCAAGCAGTACTGGTCTGAGAAAGCAAAGCTACAACTCACAGGTTGCGCTTTTAAGATCAGCTTAAGTTCCGTCACGTAACTATGCAGCATCAAGCCTCTTCATTACCTACAGTTTCATTTGGAGTCCAGTAACTGTTTCTTCATTTAAGCCCAGGTAACTGTTTTGGCAGAACTCCTCCTTAGTGCTTACGACTGCTTTTAGTTGCCACCTCACATCTGAATTCAGATTTGTTGAAAAAAAACCTTAATGGTGTGGCCAATTTCGAGCACTTTAATCTTTACTCATGAATGAATGCTGAATGCAACATCCTATGAGTCAAGTGTAACTATGCAGAATTCCAGGGTTCTAGGAAGTGTGTACGAACACTCACTAACTTGCAGAATAGACTTTGTTGGTAAACATTTTCTGCTAATTTCCAAATTGTCTGCTCTTTCACATCAATTAATTACAAGGTCTCATGGGAACTGGTAGCAAGTGATATTTTGATTTAGCCCAGTCATGTAGCTGTTCAAGCCACAATCTTGACAGACCTTAGATACACAGCTAAGATGAAACCTCTAGGTAAGTTATTGCAAAAGCAGAAATCAGAACAGAATCATGCCTGATATTAAGCAAACTGAAAAAAAATCCCACTTATTTTTGCTCTTTGAGTAGAATAATTGTGGGGAAACGTGTTCTCTCTCTTGAAGTTAAAAATATGCTGAGGTGAACTATGGAGAAGAAAATACTCTTTAAACAAGTTACGAGGTGTATGATGTACTACTCTTTTTGCAGTATATTTGTGGTTCATCAAGGCACTTAGAGCTAATTAAATGTCTGACATTTTGCAGCTCTTGAGATTATTTTCTGGTATGAATACATAAGTGTAGGATCAGTAAAATAATTAAAGCAAGCTTTAAAAATCAGATCAGTGCTTAGGTCCTTTTTTTTTGGTTGGTCATGGGACCACCTCCTCAGCTGCTACAAACTGTTGCACTCCTCTGAGTTGGTGTGGGTGACAGCAGCCTGCAGAAGCAGAGTGTTGAGGCCCCAGGTATTTTTGTTTACTACAGACACTAACCCTGTGGATTTGAACAGGCTGGGTTGGTTTTGTTGTTTTTGTTTTTGGTTTGTTTTTTTTTTTTTTTAATTCCAAATGTTTTGCTTTTATTTTTCTTGTGAAAAGTGTGCTCTTTTAATTTTGATTTTTCTGAAGTTTACATTCAGTTTTTGATTTCAGATTGCACATTTGGACGAAATAAACTGCTTTCTAAGTTTACATTTGTGTAAGAAGTAAAAAAATGACTCTGCCAATGTGTTAAACTTAAGAGAGAAATGTCTTACTATAACACAGGAACTCTTCAGACATAAGGCAGTACCGTTAAAGACAGTTTAACCTGATCAGTGGTCTATAGTATCAGCTTTCTCTGTATATTTGAAATATGGGAGTTGGATATATAGGGAGCACACTATGGAAAAAGATACTTTTCATCATGAACTCAATTATTACCAAATAAAGTAAGTTTCATTAGTGTTCATATGCCCTCTTGTGTGTTTAGAGATTCAATGACAAAAACTAACTGTGACATAGTCCTTTAAAAGCTAAATTTACAGCCTTGTTTAAAATTCCAAACAAAATACTTGTGGATAAACACTTCACTGTTACATTGTAGAAGATTTTACAAAAAATAAATGTTTTGCCTTCTATGCAAAAATATGGTTTTGAGCATGCAAATATAATTTCATGAAAGTTATTTTAACATTTGCAAATAAGACCATTAAAGTAATGGGACTGTTTGCATAAGCAAAAAATGCTGATGTGAAAAAGAAATTGTAAATTTGCATTTTAAGTTTGCTGTAGATACCCATCTAATTCTAGAAGTTTCAGTTCTTGAAGAGTTATGCGAGATATGTGAGCATATTTTAAGGTGGAGAATACATTGCTATTCCCATTGCCGCTGTTTCTCACAGTTAAAGGGTTGTAAAGCATAAGAAAGCTTACTCAGAACTCTTGTTGCTTTCTAGATGTTTGTCTTTTACATGACAGAAACTTACAACAAACATAACAAGTTTTCTGGGCTGTCAGGAACTTGTAGTAACAATAAAACCAACAAACAGTTGAAAGTGCTGTCTTCAAAGAAGTGCCTTGTATATTAAATTCTGTAAGAAGTAAGTTGATGTAAAAGTTAATTTACCTCATATGTTTACAAAATTGTGACTAAATAAACTTTTTGTACCACAGCATTGTCTCTTTTAGATTAAATGTTTGTGGTTTCATACATGGTCTTTTAAAATACTAACGCAGTGAAACAGTTGGTTCCCTTCCTTTATTCACTTACACTGCTGCTTTCCTTCTTCATATGAAGTGCTCACTGAATGGCATCTGTTGCAAAACTGGATGCTGAAACCTGTTTCCATGCAGAACTCCCAGTGGCTCCAAAGGAAGTTCACAATCCAGAAGACATGTGTGATCAAGACCCACTTGAGCAGGTACAAAGGCTAAAATGCTGCCTTCTGCCAAGCACAGGTTTCAGCCTTGGCTCTTACTTTGACACAGGAGTCCCTGTTCCTCTCGTGTGGCATGGTGTTGATAGTGACCCGCATCTTTTCCCCTGGTGCTGACTCACTAACCTTGATTTATTCATCTAGCTGGTGTGTCATAGATTGTTACCTGTAAATGCATGAAGGATTTTAGTGCAGAGAAAATGTATGCTTGCTGGGGATAATATGAGGTGTCCACTGCATTTGAAATTTGCTGATTTGCCCCTTATAAGAAAGTTCACAGTAAGCACACAGAAGTGTAACCCAATTTTGTACTGAAATTGTACAATTTACTAAAGACAAGTTAGTCTAAACATTGTATAGTCCTGTGAAAAGGCCAAGTCTAGGTTTCTGTGACGTTTTATTTGTGAAAAGCAGCAGTGTGGGCAAGAATAAGTGATTGTTCCAGAAGTGTTAAAATAAGTATGAAGGCTTTGGGAAACTTTAATTTATATGCAGCAGTTTTATGGACATGGCCAGTGAGGATAGTTTCTGCCCTGTAGTACTGAGTGGTTCTCTCTCATGTAACTGTCAAACGTATTTTTTTGGTGCCTCCTCTGCTCAGGCAATTCTATTTCTGCTTTACATGACGTATCCATATGGTAAACCAGATTGTTCATCATCTTGAAGATGATTTACCCCTGGGCAGCGGTAAAACAGGCTGACAGGTGTGTAATATGGATAGTACTAAAATTATGCCTAGTGGTAATAAGCTAAGGAAGAAAACAAGTGATATGCTAACACCAGCTGTATTGCTGAAGATAACTCACTTGTCTTTGACCAAGAGCACTTTTTGTTACAAATCTGTCTTGCATACATCCTCTTTAGATGCATGTTCCATAGTTTTGTCGCTTGAAGAACAGAGTACTCCCAAGGGAGCTGAGAGCATCAGCTGGTGCGGACACACCTCAGTCCTGGATTGTCCCTCCCCTGGGACACAGCCATGCTGCTGTCACCTTGCATCCACTGTCTCTAAAGAACTTTGGGCTGGAGTATGTGGCTACCCTTGGTCTCTGAAGACCAGGGTGATGGTGTGGTTACCTTTTGCTGAGAGCTTGTGGAGAAAGCTGAAAGGTGTTTCCCCCCTCATCCACAGCTGTGTCGTGGCACCCTGAAAATCCTGATAGTAATGAGCTGTACTGGGGGAAACTCTAACTTGCTCTAGTAAACCTCGGAACAGTTGTGCTGAAAGCCAAATGAGGAGCATTCCACACGCTCCTGCACTGCTGCTGCTGTCCCCAGGGATTTGGCACAGGAACAATCAGCTGGACTTTAGCAAGCATTTTCACTGTGACTAAGAATGGGATTTAACTAGCCTCATCAGTGCTTTCCCACCCTTTAGCCGGAATAGGAATGAAGGCAATACACATTGCCCCCCAAGGCAACAGACTTGGTCAGGTCTTAATAGTTCTGACATTTTGATGACTTTTGGCAACTGGATGTGCATCAAGTCTAACTGTGTCTATTTTCAGCAGAAAACAGAGAAAGCAGATGCTTATCCAGAATCACAAAACAGAAGAGAGAGCCTTCTCATAAAAATGGTTAGGAAGACTGTGTTTTCCCTGAAGTGTTGTAGTTCAGGAAAACAGAGTGTTTGAGTAACTATACATGTTAGCACTTGAAGGTATGTAATATTATGCCAGAATTACAGGTATTGTTAATTACTGTTACTGCACTGGTAGGAGAGTTGGATTGCACCAGCTGTTCTTCACTGTATAAGGTTTTTTCATTTTTAAAGAAAGATTAATAGTACATAGGAACAAAATGCTGTCCTTTATGAGTAGTTACCTCCTTTTCTTTTTCTTGTGGCGTGTGATCTGTGTGTCTTTGAGTCACTAGCTGTAGTATAGTGTCTGTCAGAAGTATTTTAGTCCCTAGAGGAGGGCATTCAGTGTGTGGGCTTTTGCCATACCTTGTTTTTCAGAGTGACCCTCAGCACCTCTGACAGTGTACAGATATGGCTGAGGTGTGTGGTGCCACAGAGAGCGGCGCTGAGCAGAATAACACCAAGGTCACAAAGAGCTGCTCGTGCTCGCTGTGTTTGCATCACTAATGTAGCCACCTCTAAACTATGTGTGGTGGGTACCTTTTGTCAGCCAGATCTCTGTCATTTTAGAGGTTGTCTCCTGAGGAAAAAAAAAAAAAAAGGAATAAATACCCGCAGTTCTTCATCCTCCTTATTTATTTGTCCCATGAAAGCATGATAAAATATATTAAAGTATCCAGACCTTTACATTTCTAAGTAGTATGAGACATGGCTTTTTTAAGAGTTCCTGTGCTATATAGAGAATATTTTTTAAAATACAAAGGGCTTCGCAAGGTCAAACTCTCAAAAAGACAATACATTTTTCCTTGGGATACATTTTTCTCATGTTTGCACAGGACCCACCAAAGTCAGTGAATTGATGGAGTAAAGTAAAATAAACCCTTACTTTCCACATGAGAATATGGATTATATTTCTATACTCCTGAATGAAATGAAAACTAAAAAGAGAGAGCAAATGGTTATCAGCTATCATATATCTCACTTCCCTGTTGGAGAACATTAAACTTGCTGAAGATTTTGGCTTTAAGGAATGTTGTGGTTTTCTGAGCAGAGACTAAAGGATAATCATGGTTGAACTATCCTGCCTCACAGAGGAACCTACTGTTTGCTTTGCATGTCTTATGTAGTGGGGTTTGCTACGTAAATTCTGCACAAAATGCAAAAGTAAGCAGCTAAGGATGTTTTACCTAAGCAAACTCATCATGTTTGGATTATAGATACTCTGAGGGGAAAGAATCTTCTTCATTACGAGAGAAAAACTTACAACAAAGCCTGGCTGTGGTACCAGAAATACACATGGCTGATTGTCTGTTTTTTCTACATCCTGTAGTCTTTTAAACTCTCTGCCCAATTAAAGTGGCAAAACCCAATACTTTGAGAGCAAAATTCCTGGCCAGGAGTCTGCAAAACAATGCCTGCGTTTACATTTGTCTATGACTGTGCCTATACTAGTGACTGCAGTGTTTTGGGATACTGCAGCACAGAGATGGATGCAGTCTGCACCAGCCTCTGGCCTCACTTTTGGGATGGATTTTCAAAAGCTCTCCTTGTTATCTTTAACGTTCAAGTCTTTATTTTTTTACGTGAGTGAACTCTCTTCTCAGTGTATCTGTGGCTGTAGGTAAAGCTGCAAGTGCCTGCCCGTTGGCCGTCTCCATGCTGTTCTCCTCTCAGCAAGCAACATCAGAGCAGCTTGGTGGCACAGGTTGCTCTCAGTTCATCCAAGCTGTGTCGCTTAATTAAGGTTCAGAACTTCCTTAAGGGTAGAAAGAAATTACTCTCTTTTTGTGTGAGATAAAACCATAGAATGTGCCTCAGCAATTCTGGCATTGTCCCGTCTTTTTGTGTTGCTTCCCTGCCATGGATGCTCAAATGTCTGGATGTCTCAGCACTGTCCCTGCTTCTGTTGGCCTGGTCTGTGACATAAAAGCTCATCATTGCAAAACCACTGTCGAAACTAAGGTCAGACAACATTCAGAATTTCTGTTTGACAGGGGATCCTGGGGTTTCAAATCAGAATACAATGTGTGTTCACATATTCTTCATGAAACCAGCCCTGAGAAGTTTCCTCTAAAACATTGCAAATTAGAAAAACAAAGAGATGATGATTTTGGAAACACTGTGTCATTCTGAAATTAGTTCTTTTTTTCTGTTTTAGATTATTTTAAAATTATCTTGGAGCATGGGACGGGTAGCTGTGTCTCAAGCAGCATCAAGCCAAACAAAGTGGAGGTGGCAGTGATAAGGTGATCTCTAAGTTCTTCTCTTTAGGCATCTAAATTCCACAAATAGTTGTGTTTTAGTTGTTATTTTGAATCTTATTCCTTCATCCTTGTGTTCGGAGCTTTCGTATCCAGAGTGCTGAAGTGCCATCTCTATAGATAATCCAGATGGGAAAATAATTCCATTGCTGCCCTGTAAGTTGCCTGCCATCCATGTATAATGGAAAAGCTTGAATGTATTTGCTTAGATGTTGAAATCTGTTACAGCTAAAGCTGTGACCTAACTTTCTAACAAAGTTCTGTGTATCAGGAATTCCTCTTCCCTACCGCAGCTACAGCAAGTCATGCATGACACTGAAATGTGCATTACAAGTTTTTTGGTGTATAGGAGAAGTGCAGTGATCTGCATGTAATTTGGGCAGCTGTCTTTATTTTCAGCTGAAAGAATTCTCTCAGTTGCAACAACACAAATCCAGTATAACTCCACCACACTGGGGTAACACAGATAAGACTTCCTTTGTGTTTAGATGACTGCAGTGAACGAGATCAATTGCAGAAAGAATAGTTCTTTTTTAAAGAAAGATCTGCAACTTTCGGACATAATGGGCCAAATTAATCTCTGCTGTAAGTACACTCATTTCAGTGGTGTTGCGGTAGGAATGAATTTAGCCTCAAGCAACTTTACAGTAACTCATATATAAGCATGCACAACTAAATGTATTACACTTTAAACAAACTCAGCATTGTTGGGAGCACAGTTGGTCTGCTGAACCTCTGAAGTTAGGAACTAGCTATTGTGTGTTGAGTTTGTTTAGACAGTACCAGTTTTGTTCAATTGGCTACATCCGCGGTATTTTAGTGACAGCAGGAATGTTCCCTCTAGCTACAAATTGACATTATAGCTGTCAGACACGATTTTTATTCTAGGATGTGTATGCCTTAACTCTTTCGTGCTCTTCAAAATAAAATTATCACCAAATATAGAGGAAGAAATAGTTTCACCAGTTCTGAAATGTTTGAGCTTAACTCTCTGAACTATTCCTTTAATTCAAAAGGAGTTGAAATGATCTTATGCAAGAGACCTCATAAGTAATAGAAGTAGTTAGAGAGTGTGAGGACTACACCAAATCAGATCCAGGAAGTATTAACTCAGCTTTAGAGGAGCTAATATAACTTCTTTTTTTTCTGTTTTCAGGCTTGATTTCCCTGTAGTTTTTGGTTATAAATGTTGTGATACCAGATGTTTCTACAGCCACAGAGTCTCTCAGCATACAATGGATGCAGTGCTTTTGGAGATTGCTTTCTGTTCAGGCTCCACCAAAAGCAACATGTGGGCTGAATGTTTTAAGCAATCACTGTCTGTTAGAGTTGCATAAATGCCTTTTGCTTCTTCATGTTTTTGCCACTTTTTACACTATCATCTGCCAAGACCAAGGAGACTTTGGCTTTATTGTGTTTGTAACTCCCTTACAAACAGTTTTAGGATCCTGTTACATCCTCCCTTAGCCTTCTCTTCACCAAGCTAAATAAGCCCATCTCCCACAGCCTCTCTTTGGGACTCCAGGCCCCTGAGCATCTTGACTGACTCTTGCTGGGCTGTCTCTAGTTTCCACATTCCCCTTGAACTTAGGGCTGTGAAACTGGACGCAGAACTCCAGGTGTGGCCTCTCTGGTGCTCAGTAAAATCAAGCAATTTGCCCTCATTTTCCTCATAACTCCCCGGGCTGCTGCAGTGTGACAGTGAGCATTCAGAGAGGTATGCAGTTAGCTCTCTGCTGGAACAGCAGGGAGATTTCTCACTCACAGCTACGTTTGAAGTAGCCCTTTAAAGAACTTCAGCAGCAAGAAGAGGTCAAAACCAAGTGAACCCAGAAAAACATAAACTGAAAGCATTGCAAAGTACACTCTGAGAGAACTAGGCAACAAATACTCCTGTGCAAGACCAAGTTTTTATAGATATTTGGTGGTGTGGCTTGGGCCAGATTTGGATCTATTTGTGCTGTTGCTAGCAATAATCTTTGCACTTAGAAGAATATAATCTTCTATGCTGTGCATTGTCCATTTTCCTGCATCATCTGTACAATATCCTGTATCTGCTCTTGGGTTTATTGACTGTGTGTGTTGTCAAATACCCAGCTGTCGCCTTATCAGATGAAGAGAGTGAGGTCTGGCTGAAGAACTATGATGGTGTGAGGTCAAGTCCAGACGTGGCAATTCTGCTTTTGGTTTGATGGGGTGGGTCCAGAGGATGTGGCTGCAGAGGTTCCAGTAGGCCAAGGGTGATTTCCATTTTTACTTAGTTGGCCACTCTAAGAAGAATAAGGGTGTGCTTATCGCTATGGATATTTATAGGGTTTCCTACAGCAGCATGGTTTATAAATAACTAGAGCTCTTTAGGCAACTTTCAGTAACAGAGGCAAAGGAAGTTTAGTCTTTCTCATAGTTTAAGAAGTTGCTGCTTGTGATGCTTTTTATATGATTCGAGCCACAGCCACAGTGTATGTGGTTCAGCAGATCTCTCTGGGCAACTTGCTCAGAATTTTTTTTTTTATTTGTTTGGTTTTTTAATACCAGTAACTTTCAGGTCCTCTTCAGCACCCTGAGAAAATCTTGCCTGAGGGTTAGTCTCACCTTTACAATGCCAGACAATATTTACAATATTTTCTTGCAATTTGCAACCCTGCTTGAAGTGAGGTTAGTGGCCTCGCTGCAGTGACATATTTGGACTGAGCTGCACCCAGCCTCTGGCATGTCTGCAGCTTGGCAGATATTCTCCTGCATGGCTGCCCTGACAGCCTGGAGTTTAGGCGGGGATTAAAGTACTGATGATTCTTGGGAGTTCTCAGCATTATCATCCCACACATTTAGAACTTGGCTGGGCAGTGACCAGAGTGTGCTAAGGAGGACTGGTACTTTGGGAATACTCTCTTCAGCGGAAAGGACCCCACTGGCAGGGACAGCGACTGCATGCTATAAAGCTTGGGGTACTCTTAGTGACTGCAGTTTCTAATTGTTTAGAAATCCATTAAGGAATACACCCAGGAGATCTCTTGCTGTCCAGAGATCCTGGGAAGCTCTGATACTGATAACTGTGGGGGTAGGGTTACTTAGTTGTCCACCTAAGGAAATGTCAGACCCTCAGACCTGGAGACTGGGTTTATGGACTCTTTGCCTTGATGCTGGTTCTGGGTGCTGGCATTGGCAGTGTAAGCACTGAGGCCATTGGGCAAACTCCTTGATCTTTGAGGAGAGCTGGGATAGGCAGTGAGACCAGCATGGCAGGGCATTGCCTTTGCATTGCTAAACCTTTTTCTGTTAGTGCCTTTACTCCTTGGCATCCTGGAATGAGATGTACAATGCTGTCCCTGTTTCAACCAGCCACTGTCAGCACTGAGACTGAGGGACCTCTTACCTCTCATGCTGGGGGCAGGCATTGTCTCCATGGTGGGTCTCAGAAGAAGTGCTAGCAGAAGTGGGGAGGCTCTAATGAGCAGAGTGTACAATCTGTTGGCAGTCATCGGGACATGTGTGTTGAACAGCATGGCCAAAAATTGATTGCCTCCTCCTTGTGCTGTGTCTGGTGCTGCACTGGTTTCTATTGATGCTGTGCTACCGGAGGTACCCTGGGAACCCGATGCTGGAGGCTGGCATATTGTTGGCACTAGTGTCTGCAGTGACTTTCTGCTCATTATCAGTCCTTCATGAAAAGCCTGAGGTGAATGAAGTGTGATAAGGTGATGTTTGAACTACCATGCTGAGTATTAGGAAGGGGAATCCTCCTAAGGAAGAGAGAGAGGATGTAGAAAATTGGTTGGAACCAACTTCCAGAAGGACTGGAGTCCAGCATGTTGGTACAGGGCACCTCATTCCCAATTAGGGAATTTGTAGGCACTCCCTGTCGCACTGACAGTTGGAGCTATGTTAATATAGATATGGGATCTACATAAGTGCTAAAGAATCATTATTAAATGTAAGATTCAGAAAAAGGGAGCTTAATTCTCCATTTTGACCCCTAACTTGTCAATTCTAAATTTAACCAGACCACATGCCATACATCCTGACTTCTTTATTTTCACAAGAATATTTTAATGGCAGTACTGCTTTCTGCAGTGCAGAAGGGCTCTTACTTACTCTTTCCTAAAACTGGACATTATCTGTGTGTTAAGAGGTTTTTAAAAAGGCAACCAGTGCTGGGCCTGGACTGAGATTCTGGGTGAGTCTGCTGAGGACTCCTTAGAGGGTGACATCTGAGGATGTTCCCAGCCTGATTAGTCCCTCCAGAGGCAGAGGTCACTGCCTCCTGGCTTCACAGGAACAGCTGAAAATGTCACACTGACAGACTTCTTTAGAAACCTTATCTAGGCAATTCTTTTTGACTCTTGCTGTAACTCTGTGCTTCTTTCTCCTCCCTTTCCTGTCCTACATGCTCTGCAGTATCATCCTTCGGTGGACAAAAGACACAGTCAGACTTCTTCAGGCAAAAAGCAAAAGACACCTTATTAACTACAAGCTTCTCTTGTTATCCTATTTTTCTACTGTCCATGCACATATGTGCTACATCTCATTGGCTTCAGAAAATATTCTGGGAGGTATCACTACCTATGCCAGGTGCTGGTGCCTGTATATTATAATCATTATAGAGAGCTGGCATGCAGGACCACTGGGCCAGATTCATGGGTCTTGCTCACTAGGGTGGGTTGGCAGCATCAACCCTGTAACAGAAGTTAAACGATCTCTTCTGCTGCCTGAGTTGGCAAAAGCGAGACCCTGTGAAAGCCCAGCAAGGAGTTTTTCAGGATAATGGTGGTTTCCATGTTCTGGTGAAAGTCAGTGCTGATTTCCGGTTCTAAATTATCTCCAGCTTCTTGAAATCACTGCTTTTAAATCTGCTCATCAACATGTAAATACGAGTTGCTTACAAAATTGAGAGATTGCTTCACTTAGGAGCAGGTGCTACTCAGCTTCTTTTTCTAGAATGAGCCCTCATGTAAATGCGATTACATATTGATTTATGTTAACACTACTGTGAACCTTCCCTTAGCCTCATTTTAAGCAGAGTTTCATAGGTAATTTCTTGAAATACACTTAAAAGATAACTTGAAAGATAACTGTCTTAAAAAGTGTAAGCTTGAAAGGTGCTTGTGTTGCACTCCATAATGTCAGTCATGAAAAATGAAGCAGGGCTGTGCATATTAAATATCTCACATGACGAAGGGATCCCGACATAGAAACCTGCTTGGTTCTTGGGCAGATTCCAAGGACAAACAGAGCACTTTGCCTGTGAAAATAAATTATTTTTTCCTGGTAGGCTGGCTAGTATCACCCAGACACAGCAGACTGAAAGTGTATTTTGCCTTCTTCTTCGAGGCTCACACTGAATCCTTGAACTGACTGTTGTTCTGGTCTCCAGGTGATTTTGTTTAATTCTGTTGGCCATCTCTATACTCTGCTGCAGTCAACAGTGTTGACACATCCCCACACGTGAGTCTGTTCACTTCAGGACGCTTATCTGCCTGCAGCAGGAGCCCTGTTGCACTGAGACCCTGTGCCACAGTGTCTCTGGCCAGATCTTCTTCTAACTGTATGATGGGTCTTTCTGCATTTTCACCCTCCCTGCTCATGTAGCACATCAGTAGGTATCTTATTGCCTCTCTGGACTAAAAGGGGCAGGCTTGCAGAATACATCCATGCTCGACTTATAAACATTTTGTACTAGAAAATAACAAATCAGTATCTGTGATATGCAAAGGGAACTTGCTTACATTTAACTGTTTCCAGCTACTGGAAAAGAATGATAACTTTTGGCTGCAGGGAGTCCCAGTTGCACTCCTCACCAGGATTATTCCTCTTTGATGTTGCAGACAGAGCCCTCCATCCAGCACTTGGCTAGTGGGATGATCTTGTGGCCACCAGTGGCCAATTGAATTTTTCAAGCTCTACTTTTCAGGCTAAGATGCCTAATTTGCATGTAAGAAATGAAGATAAAATTTTGTCTATCAGTGTCAAAGCTGCAGTTTGTTAGCTGTCCTCATGTATGCACCAGACATGGATAACCACGAAGAGGAGAGCTAAAGGGTTAAATATAAAATGTAGAGTAGTCACCAAGCAACTATTTTCCTGTCTGTATAAGGGTTGTGTTATCACTGTGCTGCTGAGAGATAGACGTGAATTACACAGTGAAGTGGGCCCAGGAAGCATAATCAGCTTCATGTCTCTTACTCCTGCAAGCTCAGCTGCTCTGTTAGAAGCAAAACTGCAAAGTACAGGACACCGAGCCAGAAAAGTACATTCTGAGCATGAAAAATCCAACTGATTGACTGAACATTCTTCTGTACGGCTGAGTTCATGTCAGAAGGTGAGGAATTGCAAATTGTTGGTGTATGTCAGTCCAGCATTTTTGAGGAGGGCTAGCTGGCTGGAGTAACCTTTTCTAAAAACCACTTCTTGCCAAGACCAGACTCACACTGCAGGAAAGCTGTGGCACTCACTGCCCTTCTTATGAAATAAGTGTAGTACCTGACTTTTATACTGACTTCTCCAAAGTGATTCCCTAGTATTTTAGTGCTTTATGCTCAGTGTTAATCCAACAGCCATGAAACCTCACTTTCTCTTAGCAATGCCTTCACATGAACCTTGAGAAAGTCTTGTCACTGCCCCAGTAACTCCCCTGCCCCTTCTGCAAAAGGGGGCCATGACAGTCATTTGCTTTAGGGAGTGATTCCGCATTTTCAGGTGAGAAGCTTTATGTTGTACAGAGAAACTTTCAGTTACTGCAAAGGAGGCAAATTTTTGAGAACAGACTTTGTTAAGTAGTATAAACTTTTCATTATACACAAATGTACAATAATATTTAAAATCAAGCATGTGTGATTTAGCAAATTAAATATGATGAGCAAAGTACAAGTCTTGCGGAAAACAACCTATGAAAAAACCATTTATTTCTAATCATAACACTGCTGATTCTGTATAGCACTTCATCCTTTACTGCAGCTCTAAAAACCCCTGCCATGTGTCTGTAGGTTGACTGATTAGCTAAGGACATCTCAAACTGTCCCATATAGTTCCATGACAATTACCACAGTCCTCTCTCATCTGAATTATGTGTCAACAAGTCCCTAAGATACAAGCCAGGGCAATTTTAGAGGAAAGGCCCAAACTGAGGAGGAATTTGAAGACATGCCATGAGCAATAGTTATTCAGTGTAACGAAGTACTGAAATGTGATTAATGGGGACAGTGTCACATGGCAAAATGAGAAGCAAATGCTACTTCTTCAGGCTCCTTTTGTCCATCATGAGAAGGAAACTGCAGTGTTATCTGTGTTAACTGTTTTTTCAGGCACTGGGAAACAGTAGGAAACTTCCCACGTTTTGAAAGACTACATGTTGTGGGATCCATCAAGCAGGGAGGTTTTATTTTTCAGGATTCCCCATGACTGGAGTAAAAACCAAGTGCAATGTCTTCATGAAAGTGAGAAAACTAACAGAGGCAAAGGGAGCTTATGGTTGTGTCTCGGGAGGATACTGCTGACAGTACACTGCAGGAACATTGCAGAGCCAGGAGAACAATTTTTATAACATTCTTTAATTGATTCTGCATTCCTAGGCTGTATTTTGGATCCTACTAACTCTGCCCCAGAATGTTACTGGGAAATACCTGCCTATAATTGGTTTCAGAAAGCAATTGCAGATGGCCATCTGTTTCTTGGAGAAACTCAGGAAGTGGAAACCAAGTGCTTTGGAGTTGGCTTGGACATGAACTAGACCTTGGACAGGATGGTGCTGGGACTGGTCAGACTGGGAGGAGCCCTTGGGCTGTGGAGGTGACTCCATCCAGCCTGCAGCAACAGAAATGGTGCCCAGCTGTTCTTCTCTCCCATTCTGTGCAGATGTTGACAACTTGTTGACAGTGTTAATGATGGGGTCAAGCACCGAAAGTGCACCAGCACTCAGCCCTTCACTCTTTCTCCTCCATTATGCCAGCACTTTAGATCCCAGCGGGAAGTACTCTGGACTGGCGTGGATGGAAGAGGACACTTCTGATCTGTTGAAGAAGAGGACTTCAGCATCATCAAATTGCTGTTCCTCATAGAGACAGCAACTTTCAGCTTTGACAGAACACTTTTGAGGGGAAGTGGTTAACATAGAGAGGGAGGTGAAATGCTTTTAGCATTTTGTTAGGAAATTAATTTGGCATTGGATCCAAATGGTAAAGTATCACGTTTCCTTTGATGCTGCACCACATATAGGGCATTGAAGATGATTTCTCCCAGAATAAGCTAGCAGTAGGTGCTGCACAGACCTGGCTGGTGTACTACAGCTACAGGGTAATGTTAAAGTAGAATACAAAGAGATGCTGAGGGATGCAATGATGGATGATGTGAAGATGGAGAGACGCAAAGACACTGAGAGATGAAATGATGAGAGATGTAAAGACAGAACCAGTGACAAGTTTGATGCCAGCACATGGGGTTTTGACGTTATGCTGTGGCTACTGCCCAGAAAAGAACCTGCTTATTTCAGCTTTAGAGAAAATGAAAAATCATTAAAGTGGGATAAAAAGTAGGATACTGTAGCATTTTATAATTTTATAATTTTATTATTCACATACCTAAATTTCATTTAACACTACTGTGTTTAGTACATTGACCTCACACAGGTTGAAAAAATATGTCTAAAGCTGGTTGAGGCAAAGCAGACAACACCAATAGGGCAATTAGCTCAGGCTGCCCTGGCACTTTGCACTGATTTACTTAAACATCAACACCACCATCTTTTTGTTCATAGACTGTACACAGGATATTTGCTGCCAGGAAGATACTTTAGGATGGAACAAGTTACTGCTGTCTTAGACGCAATAAATAACAAACAGAAAAACCCCCACAATCCCTTATGTTTTCTGAGAAAATAAACCTGGTCCCTTTTTCTAAGCTGTTGGTATCTTTCAATTTCTCAGCTGCTTTTTTTTTTTTTTTACTTTTATTTTTTAATACACTCTATAATGTCAAACTCCAAACAACTCCCTAAATTCCTTTTTACTTAAAGAAGCACTTGAAGCCACACATAGCTATTGTAGGGTCTCCATCCTGTACCATCCTGGGTGGAGGTGTGCTAGAGTCACTTCAACAACCCCCATTCAGAAAAAGATGACTCTGTGGTGAAAGAGTCAGAATACTTTAAAGAGTAAACTAAGCCTCCAGACCTACCATGATCAACATTTTTTTCTGTTTAATAGTTTCTGTAGTTTTTGTAGTCTTACTGATCCGTCCCCTCAGATGCTTTATATGTATTATATATTTATAGGTATTTATATATTCTGATGCTTTATATATATTCATATTGGCAAGAAAATAAATAGTTATTCTGAGTTTCAGAAGGACCTACCTTCTAAAGAGCCAAACAAGCTTTTCTCTGCTGGGAAAAGCAATTCATTCTGTCTGTTTTTGGTCCTACCTGGCTTTTCTATGTACACAAACCAGAAGTCTGTGGTGTTCATCTTTTCATGCCTCAGAAATATAGTCATGAATCTACCTGATATTTAAGTATGCTTATAGTTCCACATGGGCTGTTTAGGCTCCTACTCTTCTCAGAAAATGGCAAGGAACAACAATAGCTCCCTTCCTGGAAAATTAGTGTGTTCTACTGCTCCCTCCCTACAGAGCTGATAATCCCTGCTGTGAGTTCTGAAAGGCTGCACAAGGGCTCACGCAGAAGTCCAAGAACAGTTGACAGTAAAGCCCAGAGCAATTCACCACATGCAGAGGATTCCTGGCCTGGGGAATTGCAGGTAGCTTTTTAAAGGTCCAGCTACAATAGACAAATCTGTCTCAGAGCACAAACATATAAAAGGCTAGTCACATCTCTTACTCCCACAGCCCATTTTCCCAGGGGAAGGGCAGAACACATCTCATCCAGCACCAGCTACCCAAGTGCTGCATAGCCGGTCCATCCCATTCAAGCAGGCTCATCCAGTAGACAAGAGGGACGCAGCAGTATTTCCAGATAGCAATTTCCCCAGTGCATGACAAAATCTCTCTTTCTCCTGTCTTTTCCTCTGGCAAGTGCTTTCCTAGTCCAGGGCACAGGTATCAGCAGTACCCAAGGGCCAGTGAGCCATGGGCAGGAAAACCACCTGGTTCCCACACAAGCTATATGGGATCTCAGTGTGCATTAGGAGAAATAAAACGCTTTTGTGAGCAAAGCTTTTGTAAGATCGTATTTATTAAATGATTCCCTTCTCTGACATGTTTGCTTGCTTGTTGTCATACAGTTTTAGTGCTTTGCCTCAGTTATGAGGCTTTACAGGCATCCTTCCTGCCATTTGAGCTGTTCATACTGCTTTTGCTCACTGCTGTTTTGCAAAGGTCAGAGGCTTAAAAGACACTGATATCACATAATGCCCCCACCCGACATCAGCAGAATAGAGCTGCCAAGAGCAAACCAGCTGGATGTGAAGGCCATGGTCACAACATGGACAAACTTGTGAAGGTACCTACAGAGTAGAAAGATGTTTCTGTTTGAGAAGTGTGTGCTAATGCAAGAACGTGCAGCACTGAATGATCAAGCCTTTCTAGTTTCCTGTAAAGTTTGTAAACTTCTATTCACATGGAAAACATAATTATTGCTCTTGAGGATGTAACAAGGATAAATTGCCAAGTGTTCTCTGACATTTTTCTTCCTCCTGCTTCAGAGGGCAACACCTTGTCTTGAAAATTAATTCTCCTGGGAGCTTTGCAGGAAGACAGTGTTGCATGGCAATTACCCAATGAAGAAAAACCTGTTGTTTCATCTGAGTTGTTTAGGGCTTTTTTTGTCCTTGACTGATCTTCCCTTTAGCTCCTTTAGTACTTTCCAGTTTTGTGGGTTTGAACATGAAATATTTTCCATGTTGACCATTTAGATGGGGCACTGTATTGCAGTGTTCTAGCAGTATTATCTTTAGTTCAGTAAATCATGCAACTCCAGGATATGGGAAACTGTGGACGTGATTTCTGGTAACACACAGTTCTGTTGACCTTAATTTCCCTTTCCTTCTAGCAGAGTTGTGTGAAAATGTTTCTGATCCAAAGGCTGCACTTTGAATTCCTGTTGCTGTCATCACTATAAGGGAGACAGAAATCATTGAAGTAGAGAGAATACTGTTGGCACAGCAGGCAGCAGCTGCATTCTTCATTCCACTTCTGCTCTTTGCAGTCTTGTCCCTCAAGTGCAGAACGTTGCACTGTGCTCCTGCCAGGTATTCATGAAATAATGGTAGAAAGGGGTTCACATCAAGAAAAAGTCTGTATGAAAAAGGCAGGTGATACAGAGCTGACACATGAACTGTATTTTTTGGCTGCAGTGCTACAGATTGTCTGCTGTGCAGCCAGGTCCATGTCCATCTTCTCCAGTAACTCCTGTTTCACCATGGACATCAGCACTATCCTGGTCTCCAGGGAAAAGAGTATTTACCTTGGATCTCAGAGATTTCATATGCCAACCTGATGTAATTATTTCCTCTGTGAATTTTGGCACATATGTGAGTATTAATTAGTTGCAAATCTTGTAAATATGCACTTAAAAGTATTTGATTATAGTCACCATAAGACATCTAGAATTCAGGGGAAATTTTCCATATATACTGTGCATAAGAATGATGTTGTGGTTGTGGAACTAGACAACGACTCAAGTAGAGATTTAGGCTCCTGCTTTGCTGCAGACTCCCTGTCCAACCTCAGCAGAGTCATTCACTCTCTTTCACTGTCCATTATTTGGAAATCAGCAGAATTAATACTTCTTTATTTCCTTCTCACTCTCCTGTTTTGTTCTGATTCTGCGGATTAGAAAAACCTCAACTTTATAATTCTCTGACTGTGCACTCATAAAGCTGGAACGTGATGGGACACTGAGGTGCAGCTGTGTCACTCATCATTACTCTGCCAGTCTTATGCTTGACTTGACAAGGAAGTCAGTGCTGCAGTTTTACACTGGTTTAATTTGGTTTATTTATAGCTGTTCAGCAGGTCTGGACTAGTAGGAGTCAGCAGAAGCATGTAAGAAAACAGAGAATTTCTTCTGAGGATGTCAACCCACCTTGTCTGCTGCAACAAAAAGATCATAGCTTCAAGGGGACGTCATGTCTGACCACTCAGCAAACTTCTATGATGAGTGGCTTGTTAAAATGGGCACAGAGCAGTGGGTTTTGCCTACCTAGACTTCAGTAATGTTTTTGAGGGTCATGCTGCCATTCAGAGGCACCTTGACAGGCTGGAGAAATGGGCCAACAGGAACCTCATGAAGTTCAAAAAGGGGAAGTGCAAAGTCCTGCACCTGGGGAGGAACAACCCCAGGTAACAACACATGCTGGAGACCAGCCAGCTGGGAAGTTGCTTTGCAGAATATGACCTGAGGATCCTGGTGGACACCAAGTTCAACATGAGCCAGCAATGGGACCTCTCCTCCAAGAAAGCTAATGTTATCCTGGGCCGCATTAGGCATGGCACTGTCAGCAGGTCACAGGAGGGGATCCTTCCCCTCTACTCAGCCCTGGTGAGGCCATCCCTGGGGTGCTGTGTCCAGTGCTGGGCTCACCAGGACAAGAGACATGGACATGCTGGAGAGAGTCCAACAATGGGCCACAAAGATGATGAAGGGACTGAAGCATCTCTTCTGTGAGGAAAGGCTGAGAGAGCTGGGACAGCTCAGCCCGGAGAAGTCTTGGAGAGATTTTATCAATATATGGAGACACCTTAAAGAAAGGTGCAAAGTGGATGGAGCCAGAGTCTTCCCAGGGACAGAAAAGGTAACAGGATAAATACAGGAATAAATACAGAAAGTTTCCTCTGAACATTGGGAAATACTTTTTTACTGTGAGGGTGATGGCGCACTGACACAGGCTTCTGAGAGGGGTTATGAGGTTTCCATCACTGGAGATATTCAATAGTCATCTGGGCATGGTTTTGGGCACTTGGCTCTGGGTGGCCCTGCTTGAGGAGGGTGATCTTTGGAGGTCATTTCAAACCTTCTGTGGTTCTGTGAAAGGCTGTGAGACAGAACAGTCTCTGGCAATGCTTATATTGTCTATCAGCAAAGATCCTGCAACAAACAAAGCCAGAAAATTGTAGGCAGAGCTTTCTTTCAAAAACTGAGCTCCCATGCTAAGAAGTGTTAGTGCAGGCGTGGTGACATGCTCTTATTCATGAATCTGAAACTCTGGAAATGGAAGAAATGCCTGCACTTTGTCACTGCAATGTTGTTCCCCATAAGAAACTCTACTGTGGTATACCTCTTCCAAATTTAAATTTCCCGAATCATATACTTTTTAAACCATTTCTTACAAAACCATTTTATAGCACAAGTCATAAAGATTTTTTTGCCACTTTTTGCCTAAATCAATGCATTTTAAACCTGTGAAATCACTCATATCCTCAGGTTCCAGTGATACACAGGGCCATGGGAGACCAGGACATTAATGACATGGAACTTTATAGCAATGTTTCATTAAAATTTGTTGATTATGTATCTGGGTGAGGAGATGAGCAGTGCAGGTTCCTGCAGTAGAAAGCTGAGGAATCAGAGCTGTTGTGCAGGGCAGAGGGGAGGCATGGCAGTCTGTTTTGGGGTGACAGAAGGCAGAGGAAATCATAGCAATGCTTTTGTGCTTCCAGCCAGGACTTCCAAGCAGTTTACAAGGCCATCCAGAGAGACTGTGTGCCCAATTTCATTATGAAACTAGTTGACCTGGCTGCTGGGTACTTACATGAGTGCTTCCCACTGATATTCTCGCTATCCCCTGCCAGCAGTAACTGACCTTTCCTAGTCGTATGAATTAGTTGTATATGGCAGAATATATTCAACAAGTCAGCTTTAGGATCTGGAGCAAAGGGTCTGGGGTGGCTGGGCAAACTGGCCCCCACACTAGTGACAGTGTTGTAACCATGAGTTCTGAGTGGTGATAAGGCACTGGAATGTCTCACCACATTCCCTTCAGGTACAATACTTTTTGACTCTCTTGAACACTGAATATATTTAGTGATATGTAACTAGAAGATTGTTGAAGTTGAAGATGTGTCAAAATTGACAGTATTTTCAGACTTTGACATTTTGGCATGAAACAAAGTCTGTAACTAAAGAAAATCATATTTAAATAACAATGACTAATCATTTTAGAACAGAATTGTAGTGGAATTTTTTATATTTGCATTTTTAATAACACATCTTGAATTCACTGTTTAAAATTTTGCAATTATTTTTGGTATGATACCCTAGTTTAATTTTCACTTGAGCTCAAAGATGCAGGTGGATACTGATTGCACATCCCCTTTTCAGGGGGTGAATCCTCATGTCCTGAAAAGACACTTGTTCTAACCAAAACCATCTGGAAATACTTGCACTTATTTTAACTTCAGTTTTTCCTAGTTATCTAAAAAGATCACACTGTACTGCTTAAACAAAACATTTAAAAATGCAGTTGTCATCCATTCTATTCCTCCTGTAGCTGAACACTTTGTTGTTTTATAATAAATGGTGACATTAGTTCATATCATGTGATTAAAAAGGATTCATCACACATTAGAGCCCATAATCGCAGCCTATAGTCTCATTTTAACATTTCTCACTGGCATATCCTACTTGACCCTGCTTACTGCAGCACTTCTATTATGCTGCCTAAAAGGACAAGAGGACTGAACAGAAACAAAAATGCAGGGGTGAACATTGCTTTCACACTCACAGCTATGTGTTCAGGACTGTTATAGCTCTCGATGAATAGAAGAAATCTGGAGTCTGGCCAACGCCGCTCGATAGAAATCTCCATCTTCCAAAAAAAATGTCCTGATGTGTTTAAAATAAAGTGACCGGCTAAACCGGTGAGCAAGAACTTTCTTTCACAGAAATAAAGAACACCACTCAAGACAACCTGATTTTATACGGTATCAACTTCATACTTTATGTACTATCACTGTTCAGTGGTGTTTATTTTCTTTCTTGGCACACTGATAACGTATGATCAGGATAAATACCAAAAGGTTGAAGGCTACTGACTAGATCTTTCAGTCTAGGTTAGTAATAGGTAATGCAGCATTGATGTATTGCTTAGGAAAGAAATCAAGCTGTAATAAAGCAGAAGTGCACCTTTATGGGTCACAGGGTATGCTGATAACATAGTGAAAATAGTTTTCACATCTCTATTTGAGTTATACAAACAACTAAACCAGATCTTTCTTGTCTTAGCTCTTTCTTTTTGCTGTATTTAAGAGATCTGTATACCAAAACAGCATGAAAATAAAAGGTAGTGAGGTGCTGTCTGAAGCTGAGCTAATCAGCTTAGCTAGAGCTGAACCACTGCCAGGTCTGTGCCATGGGCTCTTGGGGCCAGTGGAGGCAGACAGATCTCCTTGCTGTGGGCGAGGGAATGAGTGTTCTGTCTCCAGTCCACGGGGCTCCAGCACTGTGCACACTGGTGCCAGGCCCTTTGCTTTGCTTTGCTTTGCACCAAGAGCTTCCAGTCAGAAATATGTTGAGAAAGCCCAACCTCAAAAGACATCCCAACCTGAGGTTTAGCCTGGACATTTCTGTTTCTCTGCCCCTTACACTTAGTTATCATTATTTGTCGTGTCTGCAGTACTTTGTTATGGGCTCTGCCTCTCACCTCTCCATGGCAAACCTGCTGGAGACAGGGCTGGCTTGAGGCACTGCAGGCACTGTCTTCCTGGTGCCTCAGGGCTGGGGATTTGCTCTGACATTCTTTTATTTAGCAGATCTAGAATAGCCTTAGAGTGTAGCAGGTCCAAATGAAAGCTGTTGGCCGAGTGCATGGTGTGGCACGGTGGTGATGCAGTAAATGTCCCTCTGCCCTCGTACCCTGCTTCTGGGGGCCCAAGCATGGCCACCTGCACATTTCCAAGCTACACCTCTGGCTGGGCCAACCAAACTCATCTTCTGAACTGAATTTCCTCCAGCTTTGCTGAAATCCAGGTGCTCAGTGATGGCTGGTGTCCACCCAACGGCAGTTCCCCTTCCCAAGGAAAAAAATCCCAACCAGCCTGAATTACACCACCTCAGTTTCTTCATTTTAAAACCCTACTCCACGGCATATTACTTCTCTCTCAATTGCTCAGTTGTTTCCTTCTGTGACGAAGAGACAATCTGTTCTAGTGGCCTCTTCTTTTGCTTGGCAAAATGAAGCTAGGCTCAGGCTTTCCCCAAATTTCTCATAGCCCTCAAAAAATGATGTATACAAACTCCCATGCACAGAAAAATCACATGAGACATCCCACAGTCTAAAGTGTTTTATATCTCCCCTGGGGACATCACTCAGGTTTTCAAAATTAAACAGAATCTTCTCTGCTCATTTTGCAGAGACTGGTTAGCCTGACTGAGATGTTTTTTCTTCACATTAACATATTTTTCATTATGTCTTCTAAAGTTCATTTTTCAGGACTGCCTTACAGTGGATCTCTTTCATTCTTCCAAGGAGCCCTTTCTCATCTCCTGCCCACCAAAACCAGGACCTTTTGCTGGCTACCACAGAGATCTGCTGTTTCTTCCAGACCATCCCTCACTGGTGCTATTTTTCCATTGAATCAGCATTTATTCAGCAAAAGTAATAGTTAAATAATTAAATGGTTGTTTCCAGCAGTATCCAAGCACTTACATAGAGGTAGTTATTATACTATCCAACCTCCTCGTACTCTGTGGCATTCAGGCAAGGAAGGGGAATTTTGTTACTTTTGTTTTCCAGTTTTGATTTTGTTTGCCCACAGCCATACAGAAAAGCCACAGTAGAGCCAGTTCAAGAAACTCAAGCTCACATGGGCTATGATGACAGTGTGATATGGCTACTAACACAGAAACATTTCTCTAACAAGCCTCGATGATAGCTTCTGGATTTTGACAGGTCAGGACATTACATATTTACATCTATTACATAAAGAAGTATGTGAGATAAAATAGAAACTCAGAACTACTTGTGTCATTTAACATGTTTGAGATGATTTTCAACTTGTCTAAGTTTAGATGGGAATAAATTTGGGCTCCTTTAGAGTCCATAGTGAGAGAGGCACTTCTGCATTGCGATTGATGCATCTGATTCCCTTCAGATAACCACACTGGGCTTTGCACACCAGAGAGCTGTGCCCCCAAACTGCCTCTTTTCTTACTGAACTTGGAGGGAGCTGACGGGCTAAGCTTTGATGGACAGGCAGCATCACAGGAGGGGACTTCCCTCCTCACAGCCCTTATTCACTGCTCTGTTAACAGAGTAGCTATTGGTGTGCTGGTGATTTAAAACACTGAGTGATGCTCATCTTCTCGCACTCCAAGAGCCACCACAATGCTGCATTCTGGTCTGAAAAGTTACAATGGTTTTTCTGTGTATCTTCAAGTCACAAAAAGTATCTGTTACCAACTATCTCCCACCTGCACATGCAGCAAGCCTGGAGCAAGCGAGGGTGAACCCTCTTGGTGGATTCCAATAGGCAGCAGAGCACCAGCTTTTAGGGTAACTTCTTTCCTTTCATTCCTTTGGGATGATTTTATCTAGAATTGTTTCCTCAGCTTTTGATGTTGTGCTCGCTAGTGCCGCAAGTGTTGGTAGACACCCCTAGTCCTGACTCCAGCTGGAGACCCTGCTCCTTCCCCATCCTCACCCACATCAGTTTTCCATGGTCTGTGGTCTGGGTGTCCCACACCATCCCATGCTGCTGCTGTCATGGTTTGCCCAGGGCTCTCATCTTCATTTTGGAGTTGGCAACTCCATCATAACCTCTTCTCCTATTCTTTTGTCTAAAAGACTCTGGTCTGGGTGTCTGTGGGGTTGAGCAGAGACAATGAAAAGCCACAAAAACCACACAGCTCCAAGAGTGACCCCACCAGCATGCACCTTTTTTTATTGTGATAAAATTCTCTTTTCTGATGAAAAACATTCCCAGCCAAGACATGTTCTGCATAAAACATAGAAAGAAACATGGTTAAGTCTTCCTCTGGCTTTCAGGCTGCTTGTTTAGCACTCCATAGCTGTGGGGATGGCCAGTTTAGGCCAGGATTTTCTCTTTGCAAGAGCATAAACACTTCGTGTGCAAGGGAGGATGTGGCAATGCTGTGCACGAGTCATCCTAACTCACCTTTGAACTTTCCCCAAAACTGCCACAAACAAAAACTGAGACGACCATCCAAACCTGCCCACAGTGTGATGTTCCCAAACATGCTCCTTTGTACATGTTGCTCCCATATATGTGGTCCATGGTCCTCAGTGTGGTGCTCCCATGCAACAGGTCTATTTTTCTTATGCTGGTGCTCCTGCAGTGGGGTGCTGTGGGTCCTCAGCATGGTGCTCCTGGGGCTGGTGCATGGTCATGGTGCTGGTGAGGAGAGCTCAGTCCCTGGCTGCTCATCAAGGAGGTGTCATGAAAATTGCAGTAACTTTCACATGAGGTGGCAGAGCTGCAACCTTTCCCATCTCACACCCAGCCACCCCTCCCAAGACTTGGTGCTGTCTCCCAACACCTCTCCTTCCATGCTGAGGAAGTCAGATGTGAAATCATCGCTGCTCAGGTCAGTCCTCCTTCAGGCCAGGTGCCCTCACACCCTGTGGCTAGGGTGGCTGCAGGTCTCCTGCAGTGCTCTGCTGCCTCGCTTCATTTCTCTCTTGTCTGTCAAATAGGAAGGGAAAATGTGTAGTGTAAAATTCCCACCACCCCCAACTGCTTTTGAATTATACAGTTTTGCTTGAATTTGCCTGGTTAACATTGGACCTGCTTTATTACAGCACATCCACGTGATTGGAAACCAGCAGCCCTGAAAATGAAGTTCAGGAAAATAAGAGAGTTGAAACTCGATTACTGTTTCCCCCCTTCATTATTAAATGAATTTTTTTTTTTTTTAAAATCTTTTGCTTGTTAACAGTACTAGCTAATTTTTGTATCCCATTTCACTTTAATATGAAACTCTCTGTGACCCGCATTGTCCGTGTTCCTGAGTTTTCACAGAGTTAACAAAAATGTGGTTACACCAAGCTTTCATTGTATGTGCTGTCAGGGATGTGCTGAGGGCTTTGTTAGGCACTGGCTGCGCACGCGCCCACGTGACCGTCTCAGACACCTCACACAAAGGCATAAAAAGGGTCTCGTCTTGTCAGCAACACCAAAATTGTCAAAAAAAAAGAAAGAAAAAGATTTCAAACAATTGTCTTCTGTTGGAAGAGCATATATTTTAGTAGATAGCTCTGATGTCTTTTAATGCTTTTTTGCCTCCTCACTGAGAAACACCCAGTCCCTGCATTGTGGTCTGTCTTCCCACACATATCACCAGCTAATTTGCCTGGCTCTGCCCATGAGATTCTCTTACAGCACTCGGAATGCTCAATACCTGAAAACTATGTTGAAAATTAGTACAAATTATGGAGTAGCATTATATATAAGTTACCTGCCTGCTGACACATATTGTTTATTCTGTGAAGACGACAGATGAACTTGTAACTCAAGACATATAGAAGTCAAACTTGGCAGATACTACAGCAGTATACAGTAAACAGAGTTAATGTTCCCATTTACAGAAAAAAAACCCTGATTTAATTGTTATCGTAACTGAGAAACGGAATCATGTATGCCCACAGAGCTATGTACAAAGCTCATAAAAGACAATATCTCTGCTTTCCTTTCCTGCAGCCATCACTGGGTCAGGACCTCCCAGTGGCAGGGGACACAGCTGCTGTGAGATGCACTTCTTAAAAAGGCTAAAAGACATGATGCATTTTTGTAGTAAAGAAATACTGTTTGACACTCAGGAAAAATTTAATTGTTATGTAAAATGCTTAGTTTGAAAATAACATTTTCTGCTAAAAGAAAAAAGTTATTTGTCTCAGGTATGTTGTACATGCTCAGAGATCATTATCCCAGTGGGAGAAACTGCTTAGAATCATGGAACAGTTTGGTTGCTGAAAGCCCAGCCTAACCTGACCATGAATCTTACCAACAATGAGGCATCCACCACCTCTGTGGGCAACCTGTTCCACTGTTTCACCACCCCAATGTAAAAATTGTCTTCCTTATATCCAGTCCAAATCTACTCTCCCTCAATTTAAAAATATTACCCTTGTCCTGTCACTATAGGCCCTTATAAAAAATTTGTCCCCATCTTTCTTATAAGCCCCATTCAGGTACTGAAAGGCTGCTGTAAGGTCTCCTTAAGAGCCTTCTGTTCTCCAGGCTGCATAACCTCACCTCTCTACGTCTTTCCTCATAGGAGAGGTGCTCCAGCCCTGAACACCTTCACAGTCCTCCTCTGGACAGGTCTATGTCTTTCCTGTGCTGAAGACGCCAGAGCTGGACACAGCACTCCAGGTGGGATCCCATGAGGGCAGAGTAGAGGGGCAGAATCCCCTCCCTTGACCTGCTTGGTCTCGCTTCTTTTGATGCAGCCCAGGACACAATTGGCTTTCCAGGCTGCAAGGGCACACTGCCAGCTCGTGCCCAGCCTCTGATTCATCAGCACCCCCAAGTCCTTCTTGGCAGGGCTGCTCTTGGTCTGTTCATCCCCCAACCTGTATGGATACTGCAGGTTGCCCTGAAAATAGCTGCAGCACATTGCACTTGGTCTCACTGAACCTAAAGGGTGGGTGGTGGTTACCAGCCAATTTGATTACAGGCCACATGGGTTTGCTGCAAGGATGGACCTTTTCTCCCAGACTGGACTCCACCCAAAATCTTCCTAAACTGTAATGTTTTGGCATAGAACAGGCAGAACCCTCTAGGACAGACAGAGAAAGCCTAAAATGAGCACAGTTGGGGTTCAAACCACTAACATAGAGGAGGCTTCTTCCTACTGAGGTTTCTTCCCTATCGAGCACACCATTTCTGTGTTATATTCAGTAATGGTTTCACATACAAATTCCATAAGCAAGCCTTAAATCAGTAGTGTAACAAATTAGAAAAGTTTAGGTATTTCTTTGGTTTGTTGGCTATTGGATTCACACCACTGAAAAGAGAATAGATACCTTCTCACAGAGGCTATTTCTGATATTTCAGCACAGTTCCTTGGAGGGATGTAAACATACAGGCTTAAACTACCATGGAAACAACTCTAAAATGAGATTCCTCACTTGATGAAGGATGCACTTGTATTTCTCTGAGCTTCATGCATCAAACATCAAGCAGCTGATGTAGAATTTCCTTTTTTTTTTCTCTATGATGTCACAAATTATCTGCAGGCAAAACAAGTTTGTCTTTCAATATCAGCATTTCTTAGCCAGGCTTTATCCCATTCACGTAAGACATAGCTCAGTGTGGGATGAGTTTAAAGGGCTGCCTTCTAAAAATACTGTAAACATGATCATTTTTTTAACCTCTGCCACATCAGCTAAAATTTGCTGTCTCTTACTCTTGCTAGAGGTATAGTTTAAGATACACTGCTGCAAGAGAGCAGCACTTCTGGTGTTTCTATTGAAGAGGAGATGGAGAGTGTGGGTGTTCTGCTGGGCAGCAGAACATCTCCAGAATCATGCAGGGGGCAAAATAGCAATCATGACGATGTTCAACAAGCTTTGACCCTTGAGGCAGACACAAAACAGCTAACGTTCTCCATTTGAGAGGTCTGCTGTGTGCTAGCCAGAAACATGCCAAGAACCATAGCCATTCCTGATGTGGCCTCCTGTCACATGTTTCTTGCTCTGATCACAGGAGCTTTCTTCTGAGGAAATCAATCTTTATGATTGTGCATCAGGTGCATCTGCCATTGGCTGAGACACAACCTCAGGATAATATTTATCACTTGGCACTTCCATAGGAAATCAGCTTTCACTCAGAGTCTCTGCATCATCAGACCCAGTTGCTTGTGGACTGAAAATGATGTGTGAAAAGATTAGTTTTCTGTCCCTGATCTCCCTGTTGTACTGAAATAAGGTTTTTCTCAGAAGTTGAAATATTGTCTTGATGACAACACCGGATTTTCTTGAATTGGACCCAATTAGTAGGTATCTTGCTGGGCATCCTGGGATAGGCCTGCCCTTTGAACCTGACAATTTTTCTATCACCTTTTTTAACCCCAGAGAAACCACAAGACCTTCATAGAGTCCAAACCATCACTCACTATAGTCATGGTCTCAATTTGCAGAGCTACAAAAGCTGTTTCAAAGGCCTTCATTACTGTTACCTTCCTGAAAACAAGAAGCTTGGATATCTAGATTCCTGTGACAACAGTTCAGCAAGGCGATTAGCATGAACTAGAAATGGCAGGCTATAAATGTTCATCTTCCAAATCTTTTTGAAGAAAAAGCAACCCAAATCCTTAAAGGTTCCTAAGCACTCTCCCTGGTCCTTGCATTTTCTGTAAGATAACAGTTTCGGAAGTAAGCTGAAAGCTTATTTCCCCTGGGAAGTTGAGAATCACACACAATCAGGTTGCAGCACAGCAACCACAAACACCACAGTGAGGGGAGCTGGCAAGGTTTTGTCAGAGGTGTGAAGACCAGGAGTTCTCAGGCATGACTGGTGAACATGGTTACCCATTGGATGAGACATTCATAAAAACATTTTGCTTTTATTGTTTTGCTCTTTTAACACCATGATACAACTCTTGAAAGCACCAGGATGTGAGAAATCACAGCAGGTTCTGGATGGCTACACCTCCAGGCTCTGCTGGAGGCAGGCATCAAAATGCTGCCAAGAGCCAAAATACCTCAGGTCTGTGAAGTAACAGCAGATCACCTTCTGCAGTCGATACAGATGGGAAAGAAGCACACCCATGCTACAGCTCCCTGCCTTCAGCTCCCAGCCTGAATGATCCACTACCATCTGAGGCATCTTGCCCAGAGACTGGACTAGTGCCCAAATGTACCCTGGGATTTCTGTAAGAAGGTCTCCTATCACTCATCTTCCCAGCCCTGCAGGCTCATGGGATCCCCACAAGCCCTGCAGGATCTGTGAGGTCAGTCTCCTGGTTGTTGCTTCCACCACAGGAACCCTGCAGACAGGGTACAGCAGTCACCCTGACACCAGCGTGGAGCTGCCACAGCTTCACCTTCTCCAGCAGGATATGGGAATTACTCTTATTAGTGAGAAGGAACAGGAACAGGCAGACACAGGAGCAAACACTAGAGTGGGCTGTTGAGGTGTTTCCCAGGAGAGGCACATCCAACACCACCAGGAGCACAGCACCTCAGCTCCCAGCCTTCTCCACCAGACCAAATGCAGCCCCTATCAGTGCACCTCTAGTCCATGGTGGCAGTGAGGATGACAATGGCACCAAGAAATCTTTTTCATGCTGGTAATTTTGATCTCAGAAGATGACAGCAGCACAATACAGCTCCCCCTTAACTCAGGAACCTCCTTCCCTATGCTGGTAACAACTGTGTTTTCGGGAAGGCAGAGGACTAAACCACTCAGATAATCTGGTTCCTCTGAGGCCCTTTTGCTCACCTGTTTCTTCCTGCCTTGCACAAATCTCTCCCAGGGTGCTGCTGGAGGAGTAGGAGGTGGAATACTTGCTTAAAAAAATACAAACAGGGGAGAAGTGTCAATTCTTTGCATTTAAAAAACCCCCAAATTTAAATAATCTATAGATTATTTCTGTGATGGCTCTCCTTATACAAAAATACATCCATCCCTACCTAGAAGTCACAGCACTGCTCCTCCACTCTGAGATCCCAGCCCAATGGCTTTCTGCAGAGTAACAAAATACTGTGAAGGGGGCACTGCTCTTCTTGTTGATTTTTATTTCTTTTGCTCAACAGTCTGTAGTGACATCCCTTGTTATTCACCCTGCTTGAGTTCAAACAGTCCAAACCATTCAGCCTTTCTCCCAGAAAATCCTTTTCACATCTTTGCTAGGCTCTGATCCTTACAAAGGTCAATCATGGCAGCACTAAGGCATGCCCCCTTGTTGAAATGATTGCAGAGCCACCAAGGAATTTCATAGGATTCTCTCTTGTTCTGGCAATATACTGAAACATAACTCACCCCTCGCCCGTGGTTCTGGACATTCAGTTGATGTGAGGAGTTTCAGGGCAGTAAGTACCTCCTCCTTTCTTCTTTTGTGGGATCCTCCAGTTGAAGCTGGATGAGAAGTCTCATTATATCTTGATGAGACACCAGTGATGCAGATGAGAATGCCCTTCCCTGTCAGTGAGCACACTTTTTTAACATCTGCTGAAATACACATTGGATGTTGCCTCTGGGGATGAGGTGGAGTTTTATTATAAGAAATATGTTTTGCTTGAAGGCCAGCAGAGATGACTGCTTCAGGGTAATGTGTTCATCTTTCTGCATGAGCAGTCACATGTAGGTATACTGTAGATACATCTCTGAAGTATATCACTTCAAGTACCTTGGCTGCAAGAGCTGTCCAAGATACAAGAGCATCTACATGAACAAGCTTGTCTATTGCAAAAGATGCCTGGGCTCCTATACCCCAGCCAACTCGAACTGAATGGACACACTGGTAGAGAATTCAAATTAGGGCCTTTTTAGTTCCCTCAGCTGACACTGAGGCCAAAGACTGCTCTTCCTCCTCTTCTTTTTCAAAGCTTGTTTTTTTTCATTACTTTTAAAAACTTTCACCTTTAATTCCGCTGAGGTCACTGATATGGCCGGAATTCATCAGAGGGGGAAAAAAAGGATTAAAATAAAGCTTTTTTCTTTAGTTAATAGAAATCAGACTGTGAATCTTTCTGTACTTATTCTTTTGATTATCACAATAGAGTCATTACATATTAATACGGATGTCACATCTGAGGCTGGAGAAAAGACAAACAGAAAATACTTCAAGATGTAGTGAGGAGGGAAGATTTTTGCGATTAGTTTTTTTTCCAGATGTACCGAGGCTGAAGATTTTGCAATGATGGTTGGCCCCTTCTTTTGTCTTAGTGACACAGCTTTACCCTTAGCTCAAAAGCTTCTTCTTCGCTTCCAAGTAAGGTATTAAAACAATTATTAATTGGAGACTAGAAATGCATGCACATATTGCATTGGTAACACATGCTGAAGGCAGGAATAATCCTCATGACTGGAAGTAACCTTCATTTCTTAGCAAACACATTAAGAAACAATATAATATTACATATTTTAAAACAGTAAAGCACTTTCAGTGGTTTGGCACACACAAAATCCCAGCAGTTTAAATTACAGAGATGACAAGGATGTTGCTGTTCCTTTCCCCTTTTATGAACCAGAATTCTGGTGTAAAAACAAAACAGAGGAGTTATAAGTACCTTAGGCACACTGTACATGACACAACCCACTAATACTCTGAACACTTTCCTCATCTTTGACTGTGAACCAGGGACTATTATCTATATAAACAAATCACCAAATAGATAAATAAAGGAAGAAGCAGCTAATATGCCTGACTGTCCTTGTACTGGGGAGAAGATCCATCCTTGAGGAGTTCTGAGAGAAACCAAACCAGCCTGCTCATGTTTGGGAAGAACAAACCACCAAAGCTTTTATTCTTAACGTACAAACTCAAATCCAAGAACGGGCACAGCATGAAGGAGCTGGTTTAATGCTAGGTTTTATTGTTTCCAGACCTCTCAAGTCCAAATTACTGTCCCTGCTGCTCGACATCCATAGGATTTGTCTTCCAAAGCTTTCACCTCCCACACAGCTGTAGACACCTGGCAACAGAGGGACACACCTTTTCAGTATCTGCCCTTCTGTCAAACTCTCACCAATTCAGGCCAAGGTAGGTAATATAAAATAGAGATTCAAACTTGGGGAACAATTCTGGGAAGCTTTCAGCACTCACATCAGGAAGGCAGCTTTGCTGCTGCCTTGATGTTGCCCCCAAGGCAGGGTGGCAGCCAGAAATGACCCTCACCAAGTGTCACATGCCATCTTCTCCAGGAACCACCACATTTCAGAGAAAGCAAAACTCAGCAAAACAAGAGGGCTACTGTATGGCTCCTTGCCTCTCACTTCCTTCTGCCAGCAACAGAGGAAATGACCAATTGTGCCCTTGAAGGATTTTTCTAAGAACTCTGTCATCTTCAAAGATTTTCTCCTTTCGATTAAAAAACCCCCCAAAAAACAACAACAACAACAAAGACACAGAAAAAAAGGCACACTGGATATAACAAAAAATTGATGAATTAGCAGAAGTGCCCCAATACCTCATGGGTACCTGGGCCACCATACAACAAGTTAACAGCATCCTTCCCTTGGAAATGTGCCATGACTGCTGTATCAGTGGCTTTACTCCATACAGACAACTAGTTCTTGGGTGAGGAAATAAAAATACTTTCCAGACACATGTATTTGGAAACACCAACACACCAACATCCTGAAAATAAAAACTAGGCTGACTGAACCCTTTTAAATACATAACTGATTTCCATATACACTGACAATATACAATGGTTGCTGGGTGAAAACTTTTGAGCCAGGCTATGTGGGAAGTGTTAAGAGGTATCAGAAGCTCAGAAGGCACCATCAGAGTACATATCAACCCTGCAACTTTTAAACCCCATTAGTTGTCCAAAGTGCATACAGTCAGCCTTCTCTGTCCTGTCTCTCTGTGCATTTGCTTACTCCCTTTGCCCAACACTAGCTCATCTGCCCCTGCATCCTGATGCTCCTAATTACACTAGTGTCTCACTCAAACTCATTCTGGTATTTCGTCTTGGAGAACAGGGCTGGGGAGAGGGGAGGCTTTTATAAAAGTAACGTTAAGATGCAATTATGCCATATAAAGGGATCATGAACTTGGCTTATGTTGTAGTCACATGTTTTCCATCACGGACCAACAGCAAGGAACTGTGAAGTGACCGGGAGCTCCTTGACAGCAAAGCAAAGAGCACAGGAGACACCCCATGTGCAGAGCAGGTCCCACCTGCCTGTGAGCAGGAGAGGGGGAGCACTGCCCACCAGTGCCCGCAGCGAGCTGGGGCCCTGCCAAGGCTGAGCTGCTTGCCAGCAGCTGCTGGCTGCCAGCTCCAACCAGAGTGGCACGGAGGGCAGGCACTAATCCCACAGCACCCCTGTGCCGCTGTGAGATGCCTGCCGTGCTCGCGGATGTCCACAGAGATGGCTCATCAGCACCACAGACCAAACAGCAGCCCACGGTTTGCAGTATGTGCTCCATTACAGACTGGTTCCAAGCATCTGTGCCGTGGCTCTTGTGCTGAGGCTTTCAGGTTTCAACATTTCAAATTCAAAAGCTGCCAGGGGAAAGATTTATTTCTCACTTGAGAAACGGGAAATTGCCGCACTTAACCTGAGCCCCTGGAGACAGCGTGCCCCATGCCCCGTGCCCTGGCCACACTCACATCCCTCATGAGACACACACACAAACCCTGTGGCTTAGTTCCAACTCCAAACAAGGGGTAACTCAATTTTTAATCCTTCCAAAACATCATTAACCCTTGCTGTTATAATTTAGAGACTCTCGCTTCACATATGATGACCAAACACCCTCTTAAAATTCAGTAACTTAAGCTCCCACTCCACTCAGTCTGCATCATGCTTAGTCCTACGTATAACATGTATCACATTAATGCACAGCATCAAGTGCAACAATCTGAAAAGCAGATGTTTGAAAAAATGGAAATCAAATCCTTTAACTGCCATTCCTAGCAGTAACAGACAAAAATGGGAAAGTGCAACAGAGAAAGAGCTTCCATATAATAAAAAAGGCCAGCAAAAACAGGTATGGTGTGAGTGCCTACCACCAACTCATGCCTTTTCTCTTCCATCTCACACAGCACCTCCTTTTGGGACCGCAAGGCTTATGGACCACCTCTTCTGTTTTCCCCACCTATTCACACAGCCTCTCATGGGACAGAGTCATAGATACCAAGAAAACAAATTTTGCTGCATAATAGAATCCCACTGTGAGTACATTAAAGGTAATTAATATTGTACACATTGAAATTACTCCACAGCTTTTTGTTCAAGCAAAACTGCCGTAATTTATGCTTAATTCACTAATTACAAAAAGCCACATTTTTCTCAATGACTGAACACAATTACTTACAAAAAGAAAGATGACTAATGAAGTAATTTTCTGAAAATTGCATGAATTTTTCACTAACACTAAATTGTATTTTCTATGTAATTTGCTTACTGCTGCTGTCTAATTTCTTTAGTGTTTTAAGACTACTGCTTCACCTGAGAATTCTTCAAAACATGATCTCTATCCAAAGAGCTGCAGAACACATGCTGGCACAATTGGAGAACTTAGGAAAACCCTGCCTGGACTGGACTGCATTGCCAGGGCCATCTGCAGGGCTCTGTGTGGACAGAGCAGTATAGTCCCCACACTGATTTCTCAGGTGACCTCTGCCAGAGCTCACAGGGATGGCCAGAACAGCCAAGGTGCCACTTCACACCCTCCCTAAGGGGGAAAGCAAGGGCAGTTTTCTGATACGTATCACTAACCTGAAAGCTACATGTCTGTGGGGCATCAAGTACTGTCCTGCACTGCAAGGTGCATCTAACTCCTTGGCATCAACCTTATTCTAGTCCAGCTGCTGAGAGCTCTTACCAAAAAACAAAAAAAAAAAAAGTATTTGCCCTGAACTCCTAATTATTATAAAATTACATGTCTTTATTGTTTCAGAACTAAGGTATTTATTGCACTTTGCACCACCATTCAAATTTAGGAATAAAATGCATACATTGAACCATGATGCATACCTGACTGCAGTACCTTTGCAGTTTACAATGTTCAATCTGAACACATGAACCACTTGAAAAACATTATTGCTAATGATGGAATAGCTCCATCTTCTGGAATAAAAGTTCTGTTCTTGACAACCGTCTTTATATTTTCAACATGGATCTCTATGTAAAAACTTCTATTTCAAGACCCAACTTGGATATTTTTTTCTGATGGCAGATTAATCTTGGGCAGAAAATGGGAGGAATTTAGGACAACAATGTGATTTCTTATAAACTTTAGGAAGCATTATTTATTTCCTAACGATGCTGAAAATGCCTATACACTGTTCAACATGCCATACTAAAGACTGATCTTACTATTTAAGAAATAGCTTTAATCTGATTTTGAGAACAAGAGTTTAAATCTCTGTTTAAGACAAAACACTCAACACACATACTTAACTTTAAGCTTCACATTAAACGTTTGCAGTTTTACAAAAGTGTGTTTGTGGCTAAACACTGTTGTAATCAGGGAGCAATTGAATCCCCTGCTGAAGTATCTGAAGTCTGAACTATAGAGAAGGGGCTGCAAGTGATTCTTACTTCTATTTATCAAAACAGAGGTCTAGTTAAATGAAATATGTCAGGTTATGCACATGGTAATGAATAAAAATTCCTATACGTAATATTTAACTTCTGGTCAATTCAGGTATTAAAAAAGCAGGAGAGACCAGAACAAAACAATGACTACAATTCCTGATGTCATCCCTTTTATGTATGATGGGCACATTCTGTGGCTGCTGTTTGAAAACCAAACAAGTGTTAATGAACTAAGTTCTTACGTATTCACTCACAGAGGGAAAAGTGCATTGAAGCTGTTAGTGATCTACTCACTGGTGCTGCGCAGTATTTCTTGATTTCACAGGAAGGGTAATGCCACCAGAAAGAAATTAAAAATTGAACATGTACATCTCCATCTCAATTTGAAATAGTAGTATGTCTAAAATTAATACATATTCACAGACACACCAGAAATTTAAATAAACTTACTTAACAAAACAAAGCAACTGAAGCTTTATTTCTCTATATAGAAAGATGCGTTCTTATGTGCATTCTTTTAAGCTAAAGAAAATGAAAAAGCCATGCAGCCCTTGCAAGAAATAAATGCTCAGGTGGTAATATATATACACAGGAAGTTTCTCCTTTAGTAGATGACTAATGCCATTTAGGAGAGACTTAAACTTATAACTACTTTATAGTAGAATATTCTACTACATTTTTTTCAGTACAATAGCAAGCCCATTGCTGGAACCACCATATTGTTTGCATCAATTAAATATGAGCAAATAACAAAACTTAAGCAGTTAAACATGTATCTGGAAATCAGACCACTTATGCAAAGTAAGCACAACGAAAGGATATTGAACAAACGAAAGGACTTTTCTTCAAGAAAAATTATCTTTCGATTTTCTGTAACTTCACATCTCATATGGCTTTTGAACAGAGGCATTAGTTGAAAGAATTTTCCCACTCATAATCAAGTATTGCCTGTATTTAAATACAGCAATGCAAGGACAAACAAATGTTCAAAATTTAGCATACCATATTACTTCATGTAATATGGCACAGAACCCCTTTTTCTAAGGCTACAGAGGACAAATTTACATTAATATGAGGTACTGGCATTTATGATTGGAAAAGTAAAGATGAAAAAGGATTATACAGCATTGCCATCAGACATTTTTTTTTTCTTTTTTTTTTCCGTTTTTTTGGAGGGGTTTTTGGTTTCAGTTTTCTTTTTTACAAAATACATGTCTTGATGACCACATGCTCTAAGCTTATATTCATTTATTTGAATATATATTTTTTACTTGTAGGGGCAATTGAGAGAGAGTCACAAATAACGAAAGGACACTAAGGTTTTAATAAGGGCAACAAAAAAATGTTTTCACCAGAATCGATTCACGTTACAGTACACCAATATTGACAGCATTCTCTTTTGTCTATTTTTGGTACATAAGATGGAATCTCTCTACATAACCTTATAAGGCTTCAGTAACTAAAAAGTAAAAAACCTATTAGTTTACAATTCATTTAAAAATTCTGAAAGACACAGCAAGTTCTAAACTTTAGTAGTGCTACCCATACACAATCATCCGGTTTGAGAAGCCATTAAAGAGCCTCCTTTCAAGAGAGCTTCCAATAGCAGAGTTGTGCAACATGGATGTCTCTTACTACGAGGGGGGAAAAAAAATTACACATGGCACATTCTCATTCGTATTTTTGCAATGTAAAAAGTTACAAACATACCTAATCAAATAAATAATAAAAAAAGAATCTGAAATGTGTTTGTTATGTGTCCTAAAACCACTACTCAGAATAATGGAAACTTTCACTCACAGACTATTTACACGGTAATACCCAGGTGAGGGTACACACTGCTACAAAACTCATAAAACAAAGGGTAAACTTGAAATGTTTTCCATAGTAAAGGTCTAGCAGCATGACTATATCTAATGCTGTTTGTTTTCTTGACAGTTTTTGGAAGCTTGTTTTAATCTATGTCTTCATCCAGTTCATAATTGTCTTTATCATAAATATCTTTTACTAAAAGAACCCGTACGAGCATGTTTTCCAAAGTGTTGCGGTCCAGTGAGGTGGCAGTGTACCAGATGGGACTCTCGGCGGAGACAGAGCACTCTGGCTGCAGGTAGAACATGTCTGTCCTCTGGTTCAGATTCTGGGGGCTGCAAGGAGGGAAGAAAAAGGGGCTTATAAGAACAACCTCACGGGACAAAACAGTATGCCAGCAATTCCAAAATCCTGCACCATCAAAACTCTGGTGGCACCCAGGCAAATTACAGTGTGGAGAAATGCAGTCTGTTCACAGAAGGAGCCAGTCCCACAGCCTCAGAGCAGCCTCAGAGCCCCAGGTGCCTGGGACTCAGCAAGCATACAAGAGACCATAGACTCTTCCAGCTTTCAAAAATCTGAAGATCCAGGACTTGCTAAAGCAGGAGGTACTTTCTATGAGAGGCCCAGCACTGACATCGGTAATTGCTCATACAATTGCTGGCTGATATGGCTGTCTTTGAATGCAGAGCCCAGGGTTCCCTTGTAAAATCAAGGATGGTAGTTCTGAGATGCATACAGATACAACAAGCTAAAATCCCCTCCTCCTACTCTACTTAAAGGTTGGTTGGTTTAAATCTTAATCCCTTAATTCCTTGCCCACTATACTACAGAGTTTAGTCCAGCTCAGAAACATGCTCTAAGCCACTAGAGAAGACTCCTTCAGGGAAATTCTAGCAGTTTGTCCATTTAGGCAAGTCTCAGAAAAGAATTTTCAGTTCTGTATGTGCAAGTGCTCACTCATGCTCCCTCCTTCACAAACACTGTAGATGGCAGGAATCAACTTTATTTCATGCTTCTTCAGTAAAAATAGGAATTTTTACCAGCTCACCTTCCCAAACTAGCTGATAAGGTTTCAGGTGTTGCTCTTCACCTGCTAGGATAAATATTGGCTTATTCTGCTCTCACATAAATCAGATTAAGAGTCAGAAAAGAATCAAAATATGAATGTTTAAAGTATTCTAAGAATTAAAATACTTTAGCCTCCTTCCTTCTTTTTTGAAAATCCAGTATTTTTACAGGAAAAGCAATCACAGAATCGGTTAGGTTGGAACAGACCTCTGAGATCATCCAGTCCAGCCTATGACCGAACACCACATGCCAACAAGACCATGGCACCAAGTGCTATGTCCAGTCTTGCCTTAAACACCTCCAGGGACAGTAACTCCACCACTTTCCTGGGTAGCGCATTACAATGTTTAATCACCCTTTTTGTGAAGAAATTCCTCCTAATGTCCAGCCTTAGCCTCCCCTGGCACAACTTGAGATATGAGACAATGATATGGTGTTTATAGCTGTGAATAAAAGCATCCTGAAATTTCAGCTGCAGCTGTTCGCTAGTTGCCAAGTATATTTCAAACAGCTGGCATTACCTAAAATTTTACACCAGCTTTTAAAGTGTTAAATATTTTGTTATAATTATTTCAACAAAGATGCAAGCTATGTTTTATTAGAAGCAGGAGAAGCAGTCTGCTGCTTTAGTTAACAATGATGACCAATCTCTGCAGGACAGCATGATGTGTAACCTCTCCATAAATGATGCTCTAAATGGGTTTAAGTGCATTCTTTTTACCTAAAGCTGAGATGTCCCTAATGGGAAAAAAAATAATTAGGTGTTCTCCCTCCCCTAGTGGCTGCATAACTCAGTTCAAAAATCCAACTTCAACTTTTTAACAATATACCCTCTCCAAACCATGACAGTAGACAGAGTGAAGGCAAAATCCCTCTGCAACAACTAGAATTAACTGAGTTTATGAAAAACAGGTGGTTGCACTAACAGGCCACAAGCTACTCTTTACTTGTTTCTCTCTATAACACAACATAACTACTTCTGCTGACGCTGTGTGTCACCTCTAAGACTAAGATGCTGTTTCCTAATGTATGTTCGGTCTCACATTTCATTTGATTTATTGGGTTGTATGTACAAAGTGATTTTATTTCTTTGGTATCGCTTGCCTATGTTTCCCTTGGAGTTACATAAAACCTACAATAAAATCAGGCACTTCAATGGTTGTTACAACTAATGGAAAGTATTTCCCAAGAAATCCCATTTTCAAACTTCCAAAACAATTAAATTAAACCAAATGAAACTCCCGAATGAATCCTTTTAGGAGTTGCCAAAGTTGTTTTTTTTAATGTATTAATTTCTGCTTCCTTCCTGTACAATTAATTGTGTAGGTTGGATGGAAACAAGCTATTTCTACTGCTTGGGGTACCAGTAGGAGTACTTTTCCTAATACAGAATACTTTAAACATGCTTTCACAGTAGGAATCTCAAAAGCATCTAAATTTCATATTCCTGATAACTTAGAATGAAGGAAATCCATTGTCTCAATCCAATTCTTACTGAAGAGATGAGGACCTCAGAAACGAAACCCTCAGCAGCAAAACCTATCAGATCCCTTGCTGGCAATTCTCTGCAGAGATACCGAGTGTCCCCAGATAAGAAAATTGAATCGTACTGCCATTCTCAGAAGGAATCCTTGACAATTAACACTGAAGTACTCCACTGCTCCCACACTTTCTGCACATCTTGTTCAGATACAGAACTAGAGACTTCAGAACTTTCGTTTAGGTATTTTTCAGAAGATCTCAATCCATTCCCTTTGCTTGAGTGCATTTCATGTTGCATTAAAACAGTTCCCTTCTGTACCTGGTTTACCCTAAACCCCTTCTGTACTACCCTGTATCATACTTACCTTTTAGACAGATAGCACTCGAACATTTTCACAGGGCATCTAGCTGGATCAGACGTGTTTTCAATTTGTTCAAATACTGGTACGTCATCTTCATGTTTCCTTTTCCCAGTAGTAATTTTATCTTTAAGAAGAAAACCAACAATATCTAAGATACAACTTGAAGTTATTTCACATTTTTCAGTAAAATTCCCAGTGTGGTCAGCCCACCAAGTACAGCAGGGCGATCACCAAAAGCACATGTATCTGCAAACTGGAAATGCCACCCACAGCCACAGCAAAGTCACAGCATTTAACAGAGAGAGCTGTGGGCTCACAGGGATAACTTAGCACAGAAACCCTGTGGTCTCCGTGGGCCACACGCTCCGACTGGAGATCTGGGAGCTGAGAGCTGCTAAACCTCATGCAAAGGCAGAGCTCTGGCTCCTGGCAACATGCCCAGATGTTCCTCAGAGGAGCACAATGTGGATGCTCCTACAATACTAATTTTCAATTACCACAGTACCTTCACTATCAGCTCTGCACAGGGAAGACACTTGATATCGAAGACAAGCTTTGCTTTCCATTGTTAGAGGATTTTTTTTCCACTGTCTAAAAACAGTGCCAAAAGAAAGTCTTAAGTGCTGCTCCACTGTTTTCAGGCCAAAATACTTAGTGTTAAAGTAGAACAGAGTATTCAGAAGAGCAACAGGTGAATGAGATCCCAGCTGTTTAATCCTCCAAAGATAATCTTCTTCAACTCGAGAGAATATTGATCCTTGGGGGCGAAAAAAATAACATTAGAGAAAATACAATGGATTAGCCCAGGTGCAAAAAATCAAGTTTTTGTTTACTATAAAAGGTAACAAAATGCTCAGGAGAGAAGCTTCTAATAGACATGTTTAATTATATGTCCCCACCCCCAAAACTACCTCCTAACGACAGACATGTACTGAGACAGTCAATGGGAACTATCAGTGCAGGCAGTCTCACAGGGAACACATTTCTGTTTCATTATGACACCACTGCTGACATGCAGCTCCCTCATGTTATTACATAAAAACAAATGCTCAGGGGGTAATCTTAATTCCATTATCATAAAAAGCATATTTTTGAGTTAATTTTATTCTGCTCAGGTAAAGGCCTCCAAACAGCATACTTTCTTATTACTAATGGATATCTCACTGGAAAGCACTCCTTGACAAGTACCCAACACAGAGGCTCTCAGGAGTTATACAGAGAGAAGCCAGTATCAAAAAGAGAGAGGAAACGGTCTGGCAAGGGCAAGGTCACTCCAGAGAGGATTGTGAGCGAGATGGAAGAACAACTCATTCTACAATTCAGCTCCAACATTTATCTGCTAGGGAAAATCTGTTTTCTCCATGAACCATGGATTTTTCTCCATGATCCCCCTGAGCGGAAGACCCACATCAGAGAGTTCTCCTAAGCAAGCCGAGAAAGGCTAAAATACACCATCTGTTAGCCCTACCCACACACAGCCCAGTGCCTGTCTGCTTCCAGCTGGGAAAAAAATGGACAAATAAAAAAAAATTCAGCTCAGGTGAAAACTACAGGTCAAAGAGCTTATTTGAACTCTCTTTCCTAAAAATGGATAGTTAATTTTAACAGGCAGTGGCAAAATCAATTCCTGTAGCATGGATTACCCAGGAACAAAACAATAAGAACAGGTACAGTCTTAACTGAAATCTTAGATGATATCTTTATAATTCTTCATCAATTACTATCACAATGCATAAAACGTTTATATATATACATGCTTAAGAATACAGAACTATTAAGAGATGAAAAACATACATGACCAAAAAGAAAATTACCATCTGGAAGTATGCTTGGTTGCCAACTTCTAAGGATTTTATTTAATTCCTGTTCAAATGTCTGGTAGATTGGATCAATAAATATGTTGTCTTTTCGATTACTTCCGTATAAATACTACAGAAAACAGAGAGAGACACAGCACTTACAATTTAGATTAAACCACTCCCGTGGCACAGGGTTCTTCTTCTTTTCATAAATGTTCAAGCATTGTACTAAAAAACAGTATCTAAAAACAAAGCTATGGCACTTTTCCAGTATTTAACAGTTAAAAAGTACCTCCAATATAATGTATGTTGTAAATTTCTAACTGGATCTGAATCACAATTTAATTACAACACTAACATTTTTCTCTAAGATTTCCTGTGTGCAACACTGTATCACTGAGTGGGGAGTCATTAAAAAAAACAAACCACAAACAGCCTGTTTATCTTTTCCTCCACCTAAGTCTTCAAAGAAGAAAACCCCACACTTAGCAAGATTCGGCAGTTTTAAATGTGAACTCTTGACAGTGACAAAAGCAGCTTCAACACAAAAGGGGGAGCAAAGAAACCCCCATGTATTTGTGGTAACAATATGCAGCAGTGCTAGAAAAATGATGCAAGGTGCCTGCCTATTCTTCAGTCTAATTACCTTAACCCTCTTGACCTTACAGACAGAAATTCTTTTAAACCTTTACCAAGAATTACTGGCTGAGGGCTATACCAGTATTTGACACTGTCCTCTCTGGAGACATTTCTAGGAAAGGGAGGATCGGCTTCTTAAATTTTCCACTTTTCCAAAGTGTTATCTTTGCATGAACAAGCCTGTTGTTAGTGAATACAATAAAAGTGACAGGCAGAGCACGGACTCGCTTCTGGAAACGGCATCTATTTCTGTACACATACTTGAAATAACATTAAACACAGCACTTATTTATACTAGGTGGCCACTGCCCAGCGTATCTTGGCTTCCTTATCTTTGCTCTTAGTTTTATAATAAGGAAAAATTAATGAATTCACTTCCTAGAAGTCTCCACCACAACACCTTCATTCAGAAAACTATTTTATATGATATAAGTAACTAATTCTTCAAAGCACACTATTCCCCCAAATCTGCTTGTTTCTACATACAGCAGTTTTGAGTTTATAAAGAAATTCTAAACCAGGTAACACAGCTTACTAGAGGCTTCATGGGTTTGCCCCTCTGTTGCTGGCACGTTATGCCTTGGTGAATTTTTCTTGTTCTCTGGTTTGCATTCAACACTCACACTGAGTGCTGGCAGTGAAAATTAAATCAGACCGAAAATCGGTCCAAAACCAATTCACACACAAGCTTGTGAGAACTCAACGAAAAATATTTCTGCTTCCTGGTTCAGAATAGGTGTTTGGCTAAAGTCTGACACCCACAGTAGGAAGGTGTGAAGCACCCCAGACCCCCAGCACCACAGTCTGTAGCAGAATGCTGTTGTCTAGCGGGGCACACTGCAACGTAACACTCAGCACACATCTGCAAACCTTCCTTCCCACGCCCTAACGCTGTGCTCTGCAGCAGAGGAGGATAAATCACCAGCCAAAGCACTTTCACACAAACATCTGCCAAGCTCCATCAGCCTGAATTTTGCCCAAACAACCCCATTACTAGACATAGGAAGGAAAAAAAACCGCACAAACCCCAAATCCCAATCTACACTGGGACAAAGAATGAAGGCCATGGTGCAGCAGAGGAGCACAGCAGGGTAACAGCTTCTTCTGGATGAGCCCTCCCCACTAGATGCCTGTCTGACCATGCAGCAACCTTTAAAGTGTGATATTTTTTAGGCTCAGTAGCTCAGAGTTATCAAAACCATTACTGACCCCTTTCTGTCTGAAAGCAGAACAATTTCATCTGCAAATGAACCTGAACTAAGAGACTGCACTATCTGACTCAGGGACCAGTTTCCTTTGAGAAAAAGTTATTCTATAAAATCAAAAATACCCAGCTTAGGACTTGAAGACTCCTGGGCACTTCCCCTATGCTCAAACCACATTACACCCACAAGGAAAAGCTCCAGCCTGAGTGTGAATTTAGACAAAGTGATTGTAGTAACTGGTGGAGAGGGAAAGTACTTTTTTACTAACCTATGGTTCCTACATTCTCTTCCGTTGAAGAGAAACTCACTCTAAATTAGCAAAATATTGATGATCTCTGGCACAGCTTTATCCTTAAATGGCATCATTTAATCTCCACTAGTGTTCCAGCATTTTGCATGTCTATTAGGGCTCATGCTGATTGTGTTGTGCCACACAAACCATAGTTCTGAAGAGCTGAGAAAAGTTTTACACATAACTAGCTTTCATGACTAACAGAATAGATAATGTCAAAGGCACAAAGAGAAAGGTTAAAAAAACAAACTATTTGAGTCCCGTTTTATAAACACATGCCTCACTCTGTGTGTTATCAGCTTAGTGTATTTTCAACACAACAGAAAGATACAGAGAGACAGTGTATCATGCAAGTGCAGAAGCAGAAAGGTAGCTGAATCTGAAACACGCCTTGCAGCAATATTGACTAAAAAGCCACTGACTGAAATGAATGTTTGCTTGTCAAATTTCAACCATGAGGTAAAGATATCAGCTAACTCTTTAATTTTGCATACTTACAACACAGAAAAATCAGTGGAGATACTATTTATTTTTAAAATATTTCAACTAAAATATGTATTACTTGATCCAAGAAGTCCTCTGCCTCAAGTATGGAAGAGTTTAGGTAGGATTGCAAGCCCTGTGAATAGCTTGCTTTCCATATCATACCCATTTTTCATTACCTTGAATGAAATTTTCTGTGCTCTCTGCTCTCAACACTGCTTATTTTATCTGTGTTTTGCCTTATGCACAAAAAAATTAAGATATTCCCTGCTTAGAAGACAAGCTGTGGAATAGCTTTTCTAATTATCTAGTGATACATGTTATTGCTTTCACATACATTACATCTAACTTTACTCTCTTCTACCTTACAGTGTGTAAGACAGCCAATATAGCAGATTCCTGCACTGTGTCCTGTCTACAGTCTGTAATATTCAGTGAATTAGACCCTTCCTCAAAAGTCACTTCAATTAGCTTGTTTGCATTATATGTTAAGTAACAGAATTAGTAAAACCTTTACAGATCATGCCTTGCTTCATTCTGTTTTTACATTAGACATCTTTTGCAAACAAAATGAAGCACAGCATTTGAAAAAACTATGTCATTTTTGACTGCTAATTACTTGCTTTAACCCAACAAGAGTGTTAAAATTATTACAATACACCAATTGGTATTTGAGCTTTCAGGATGGGTCTGCAAACTCATGCCCTATACAGACAGCTTTCTACAATGTGATTTACAGAGCAGCCTGTGTTCCAGATCATAGCCATACATTAAGAATAGCTCCTAGCCAGTAAATCCATGTTATCCCCATTCTTCCCCCAAAACGGGTTACAGTCAAATCAGCAGCTCCATTTCCCATCTCTACAGCCTCTACTAACCTCCTGAATCCCAAGACACAGATAATAGATGCTGTCAGGTGCATAGTTCTCTCCATTTGGCCTTCGAATTTCATTGACAAAATGTGTCAACCCATAGTTTAACTCAGCTGAAGTATGTGATAATAGATCTTCCTTTAATTTCACAGACTTTACTGTAAAATAGAGAAAAAATGCTACATTATACAACAGAATTATCACACATTGAGGGTGAGATGGGGTATTTTTTGACTGGCAAGTGGGAAACTGGCTTGATGTCCTCTCAACTAACCAGTGAACAAGACTAGAATATACCAAAATAGTTAAAATGCTAGGTCTCTATTAAAATAAACAAGTCTACCAGAGTAAAGTCTAGTTAACCAAAAGCAGTCGCAATTCTAGCAAATGTATGTCATGCACAGCTGAGGATGACGCAGAAGCAGCCCAAGATGCTGAAGTGAGGACAGTGGTGTGGAGAGGCACCTTCAGGAGAAACAGAAGTTTCCAAAGATCCAACAGCATAACACAAGGGTGCTAGGATGCATGTGGGAGGCAAAGAATGGCAGGAGTAGCAGCAATTCCCCTTTTCTGTCATAGTACAAATGTACACAGAGAGGAATGTTGCAGAAAGAGCAGCAAGGCTCCACAGGATCAAAAGCCACCTCGTGCCAGAGCTCCACAGCCAGGTAATGCCAGCCTCAGATGAAGACCTCTTTCCAGGAAGAAGAGGACGATATCCCTGCCTTGCAATTCAGCAGTCCAGAAGTGATATGAATTCCAAGGTGAGTTAGATAGAATATGAGATAAAATAGGATGCAAACAAAAAAATCAAAATGGTCACAGAAAGTCAGAAGAGCCAGGAAGGTGCTGTCCTAGCTTGCATGGGAAGCGTGACATCCAGCATTTTGAATGAAACTGGGGTCAAAAAAGAGTTTAGCAACTCTATGGTAAAATAATCAGTCACGGTGGGAACATTAGGGACACGTGTATTAAAAATTCCCGCTGAGAACGATATGAGCACAGCAATTTTCACTACCGAGCAAGAAGGTGGGTGCCAGACTCTTGGAAATACTTACTTGATTTCAGTTCCTCTAGCTCTGGAAGCTCTTCATGCAGACACCGTGACTTTACCCAGTGCTTCCAGGCGTTCACGCCATACGCGTACTTGAAGGGGAAGCTGCACTCGGAGTTTTCCGAGCTGTCGTCGTGCGCCTGGTACTCGGACACCGCTTTCCTCTTGACTCCCTGCCATGGAAACACAGCGGATACCACGGCTGGCAGCGCTGCCACACAGCCTGGGCAGGACCAGCCGTGGGCCAGAGCACAGACTGACCGCCCAGCGTAAAGAAGCACACGCTTCATTCAGGGGGTGGTTTCTTTGCTGATCGTCCTCCCAAGGGCAGCATCTACTTCTGCTGATGGGCATTTCTAATTTGCCTCTGAAAAATGGTTCTTAACGGAGACAGTAATTTTTGATAATGCTCTATTTTATTACACAACAAACATCTGATGCGTCAAATAATTCAGTGTGTTTATAGGATTTTGTTGTGTTAATGTGCAAGAAACTAAAGATGCTACAAATCTATGCCACAAGCTCAACTTTTAGGCTCAACTGAGCCCATCAATGGAAAAGCCAGCACTGGTGCCAAATTAAAGCATGCCCAGCAGTGGATATATGGATAACGTACAGTGGATAATACTGACAGTTTAGACTCCAAAGTTAATACTAGAAGGACACATTTGTTCTTAGAAAGCTTTACTAGAAGTTAGCTGGGTTTTTTTAAAGCTGCAATATCTACTGCAGTTGTTGGAACAATATCATTTCAGCTTTGTGCCAGAGGCACAGGAAACCATGTCCTCTTAGTGTCCTTCTGGATAAAAGCATACGGGTAATAATGTCTAAACCCAAGACTGACTGAAAATAAAATCTGGGAAAACTACAAGCAAATAATTTTATTTTTTTTAAACTCTTTTATATAGGAGATGCTATAGCTCCCATTATAAACCATAGTAATGCCAGCATTCTTCCACTCTACTACCAAATTAAACCAAGACACCTTTGTTCTATGTACAAGGTAGAAAGGCACTACTAAGAGTATAGCAGGTACAAAGTAGGACATTCCATCAATAGTTCTACCACTATGAAGTAAAAATGGGATCAGAATTCACAAATCACACTCCTCTTAAATCCAGCAGTTATCTGCAACAGACATAGGACTGAAATAATTTCATTATATGAAATATATAAGTTTACATCATAAAGATAGGATATTAGATATTAATAGACAGTAACATTTTAGAGCAGTATGAGAACTAGACTTAAATTTTGTACTTTTTTTGATATTTTTAATAGCATGACAAAATTACCTTCTTTTTGGGTCGGGGCCTTGGCTGTTCCTCGTATTCTTCACCAAAAACAGGAGGTAATAAAAATTCATTTTCTGTATCAAGCTCCTCAGTTGCTGAAAATACATTAACAGAAACTTATTTCTAAACACTTTTTGAATAACACTGCTTTGAAAAAAACAATGAGCTATATCAGTGTACATTAGCATAAGGGGTCCATAAAACACTGGTTTCTTATATTCAAAGACCTATCCTCATATTCAAAGTAAGACAAGGTTGCCAAAATGTTTATTTCTGAAAAAATTGTAGAGGACACAATGCTCAACATTTTCAAGCACTATCTTAAGTCACTATGGCAGAATTTTTTACAGTGGACTCAGATAATTCTTTCTGCCCAGGCTGTCTTAGTATCAAGAAGTTTAAGTTTTGGTGAGAACGAGCAGCTATGACTGGAAAAAATACAAATTAACTGAGCACAGGCACTTTTGTTCATGTATTTCTGTAATTTCTATTCATGTTTTACATTTTATAAAGGGCATTCTATTTGATTAAAAACATTAAGAATCAGAAGGCAAACTCCCTTCAATGAAACTGGCCTATATTTATACAAGTGGTGGAGGTCTAGCTCATGATGGATGCTACACTAAGTTCATTAAGAAGACACATAGTTTGTCAAAATACTATTTCTTTAACATTTCATGGGTAGGCTGAAGGACTCTATTCAGGCAACCCAGCAGAATGAGAATTTATGAATCGATTTAATGTTGCAAGTTCCACCTTTATTCACTTTACTGAAGATGGTTCATCCTTCATTTGGCCATCAATGTCTTCACTCAAAACTGAATGCCTTTCTAATAGTCTGATTTCACAACCTTACTTCTCAAGACACTTCTCAAACTGGCCCAGATGAAACAGCATTCACATCCAAAGATTTAAGAACTCCATACCTGTCTAAAAAGCAATCCTTCTCAATCTTATCTCAGAAGCACTTCAGTGCAATCAATATCTCAGAGACTGCTGTTACTTACTATTCCTCTTTGATTATTTCTTTTCTTCCACAGTTTTCCTTTCTCAGGTACCAAGCCTCACTTACAAGCACAGTTAAAAATCTAGTATGAATCTGACTAGTAAACTTCCTAAAATTAAGATCAGACTAACCCCCAGGATTTCTCTTTAAATTAGACATACAGCAAAGTGAGAAACCCAGTCTGGACATCTACTGTGGCCATCTATGGCAGAACACAAAAGGAGACTGCCAACATCAGCTACCCAGGTGAGGTATCAGAGTTGTATGTCCAAGAGAAGCTATGTCAAGATGGACTCTAACTACAGCCAAAAGTCTTCTTGGATCTTGGATTGACTGGGACATGGTGTAAGGAAACAGACAGTGTTCCCTGTGTTCTGCAGGGTGGTAGAAATTGTACTATATAAAAATTAAACGTTTCTCTCAACCAAGGTCTCAAAGTAGTGATTTTGCTGCTAATTCGAATAATGCTACCTTCTAAAATGCAGGTATGGATATTAACAAGATATTAAAAGGTAACACAAGTGGTGGGCAGCGTGCCAACTTGCAATTTTCTAGCAAACTCAAGTGGGAAATTTACCCTTTTGTCATTTCTGCTCTAAACCATGGAAATACCTGGTGATTGAAGAATGCATTCATTATGTTTTCCAAGACACATGCCAACTGAGTCCTTGAGCCTCCACAACAGCCTTCCTAAATCTACATTCAAACCAAGTGATGCAGCCAAGTTCTTTGTGAAAGGTAAATTCCCCTTTTCTTTGCATTGTTTCAAATACTGTATTTAGAAAGATGGAAGAACTAATTCAGAAGTCCCCATTCTTACAAAGAAATGGCAAAGTTTCGCCTAACAGTCAGCCAACTGGATCCTGCAATCAAATAATGCTTCTCTGAAAGGATGATTAAACAAGGTACAATGGTTGCTCGCAATGTCACTGTATTTATTAAAATCACAGAAAAATTACCTCTTGGAAAGTCTATTTCAATATCTAGGTCTGGCTCATAGGGAACATCAGGCAAGCTTGTCCGTGACTCTATTTCTGAGTTTAGTAGATTTGAGTCAGCTATCACACCTGCTAAAAAAAAAAAAACAGAAAGAAAAGTAAAAACTCTTATTTTAACCAACACATGGATTAGTAAACAAGGCAGATTTAGAACTTCAGATGCCAAGTGATTCTAAAGCTGCTTGTTCTCCTTGTCCACCATCCCACCCTTTGTTGTTCTTGGGATCTCAGATTTACTTCTCCAATGTGATTTCCTTCAAACATAAGAGATATATACTAGCCCTTTGCCATTCTTCATTAAGATGAGTCAGCAAAGCACAGGTATACAAAATCAAATACTGGTGAATATGGATCATATCATCCAGTGACACAACTCAAACAAGCTTGACAAAGCTAACTATCTTTCTACCTGATTCTATCACAATGGAACAGATTTTCAAGTCTACTTTTGTAGTACCTGTTTCACAAACAAGGTAGGCAAGCAGGAAGACACAAAGCTTGACCTCTTTCCAGCTTCTGGCAAAGACAGATTTCTCCAAATTCAGTCCTCTGCAAATGAGCAAGCTCTGATGCCATACATCTGCTCATTTAGCTGCAGTTCACAAAGGAGAGCAAGGAACTGCAGGTGACAATCTTGCAGCACTACCAGAAGTGTGCAGTTTTAGTGCGGGAACGCAATAGTTTGAAAGCAATAAGCCTCCTGGGACTGCAGTTCCACCGGCCTCCCATATACCAAACACAAAGCATAAGTTCATATAATTTATTAACATCCTTTCAGACACCTGTTCAAAGAGGTTGGAAAAAGAACTCAAATTTCACCTGAGTGAAGGCAAATTTTCCTGGAAAGATACAGAGAAGACTCGAGAATTTTGGCAGGCAGAGCCAGGAAAGATGAGCAAAGAGACATGTGCACTGAGAAAATATAATTACATGGTACGTAATTTTGATCTCCAGATATAAATTTTTATTCTGAGAATAATGTTGATAACACTCTGGTGTGTTGGTTGTTGCTCAAGGACTTTTCAGTTTCCTATCTTCTGCCAGAGAGCAGGTGCACGAGAAGCTGAGAGGGAGCATGTCCAGAACAGCTGAGCTGAAGTGTCCAAAGGGACATCCCATACCATGGAATCTAATGTTCAGTATATGAAGGGGAGTTGGCTGGGGATCCAGTGAATGCTGCTCGGGGCAGGATGGGCATCCATCAGCAGGTGGTGAGCAACTGCATTGTGTACCACTTAGTTTTCTTGCGGTTTATTCCTGTCTCTCTTCCTCCTTTTCATGGTATTTATGAGTATTAATAGCATTATTATATTTTGGTTTGTTTCAATTATTAAACTATTCTTAGCTCACAAGGCTTACTTTTTTTCTGATTCTCCTCCCCACCAGGTGTGGGGGAAGTAAGCAAGTGGCTGTGTGGCATTTAGTTGCCCTCTGGGGTTAAACCACAAGGCACTTTAATGTAAGATCTCAATGACAGCACGGCTGTACTCAAACTTTCCCCCTAAGCCCAACACTTCTCTTGATTCACACACATCCCCCAGCACTCCAAAGAGCTGAAAACTCATCAGGAAACTCACCGGCCACATCAGAAGCTTCAGCTTTTCCAACGTGTTCAGGCACCATCCCTGACAAGTTCAGTAGCTCATTTTCCAGAGGATCTGAGGGCACCTTTCCCCTCAGCTCTTCTATTGCTGCATGGATTTTTTCACTGTTATCCAGAGTAGTGGGCAAAAAGACTGGAACTGGCACCTGTGCAGACAGGGAGGTAGAGATAATTAGAAAAGAAAAAATGCTGCAAAAAAGCATCAACAGTAGCCAACACAGAAGAAAATTCTATACTCCTCTTCTAAAAGACAGAATTGATACAGATTAGAAACAAATCACTCCAGTGTGAGCTAGCAAAAAATGCTGACAGGTTTAAAAGCTCAATATAAATGACTGAGAACAGAAGGGAATGCAGGAAAGAATACAGAAAAAATAAAAATATGACAAAATACATCTGGTCAAAGAAAGAAGAGAAGGGACTTTGGAGCTTCAAACACATCTGATTATAACCTCAGACTAACAGTTCGGACAAATGAGCATCCTGTTTTAGTGGCTTATTTGTGAAACATGGAATTTTAGGAAATCAGGTTCATTTTCCCACCATTTGGATGAGACTAGGTACATAAGTGATAACAAATTAAACTTAGAATTATTTTCTTTTGCTGATACAAGTTCAGTTTCTGGGTTTTTTTCCTTTGCTTTTCTTCCTTCTGTTTATCCCACTCTGCCATCCTTCCCCAACACGACCTTTTTGGCTTCCTCATTACCAGAACAAATCTTGCTGTTTCAGCAAACTCAAAGTATCACTCAGAATTGTTCCTAAAAAGTTCAGCAGCACAAGACTTTCACACAGAAAGCAGGCACATAAATCCTAAGGAAAAATCAGGAAATGAAGTGCCACTGGCAGATTCTAATGCTTTTTTCAGTAAATAAGTGCTGCAACATCCTGCAATCCTTTAAATAGACCAGAACAAGAACAGCCAACAATATGAGGTGGTCCCACACACGCATGTCAATTTTAAAATGAAGCTGAAGTTTCACTTACAGGAACAGGAACTGTTGTAGGAACAGGAACATTTTGACTATACATGTTCATAGGCACCGGAACATAGATAGGTACAGGAATAGGCACTGGGACATACTCTTTTTTCCAATCACCTTCTATTAAAAGAAACAAGAAAAAGGCAAGCACTGCCAGGTATTTAAATACATTTTGCACCTGCCATATAAAATCAGAATATTTTCAGTATGTTCAAAGAAAGCAACCACTAAGAAAAATCTGCAATGAAGGAATGGGTAGTTGCAGCACAGTCCAGGAGTTACCTGTCTGACAAGATTTTGTCTGCATATGAGGTTTACAGTACGTGGCTTTCGTCATTGTCAAAGGCTTGCAAAGAACTGCCTTGTTCTTCATTTCTCTGTTAGGGGTGGGAGAAGGTGGTGGTGCTGAGCCCTGGGGACAAGCAAACAGGAGAACATGCTGTTGCACCACACTGATTCCAACATGAAGGTCTTGGCTTAATGCATCAGTTGGTACTTTTCATAAATGAGATACTGAAGAGGATGCACACAAAAGCTCAACACAACAGCACCAACTACCGTTCTGTAACTGCAAGCTATTCTACATTCCTAGTAAAGAGCTGCCACTACCAGGAACATAACATTTAGTTGTATTTTACTTGGTCAGGGCTAGCACTATGACTAACAACTTATGGCTCTTTTTTTTTTTTTTAAATTTAAGGTAAAGATTTTTTTTTTACATTCTTGTTTAAATGAAAGCACAATTCAAGCAATTTTATAATGTAAAAACCCCCAATTTTAGCTGTAAGAAGAATCCACTATAAGCAGCATAGCAAACTTTTAGCTTCTTGAATTATGCTCTAACCCAAAGATGACTTTTTAAAAAAAAAAAAGTATTTCTGAATAGAAATTCTCTAAACAGTTTTTAGTACCTAAAGTATGAACTTCGAGCTCCCTCTGCTGGCTCTACAATAGTGACAAAAAACCACTTGAGGACACACCATAATGCTCACACTGCATCCTTAGTGTCAAGAAGTAAAAAATTCCCCTTGTTCCAGTTTTATTTGGTCATATGTAGGAAGACTAGCCCCACTTGTCCTTCTAAATATGGAAAGGAAGTCAAGTCCCAAGAACAGCAGTACACTCTAACAGGTGTACACTTTCTAAAATACAACAAAAAATACTGTATCACACAAAGCTTTGACATGGTCTTTAAAAATTTATGGACTGAATTAACATCATTAAACATAAAATACCAGAAGTTTTTAACATGACAGTTTAGCTTGTCTGATGTCTCTAGTCGCCTAAGTAATTTTATTTTCTGTGTTTTTTCATAAATATATTTATAATGCCATCAAAAAACTTTCACTTAAATCTAAGATTTATCTTTAATGCCTATTTGCATTTAAAAGGCGAGTCAATTTTTTTCTCAGAAAAAAACAGGCAGTTCTGAGACCTCCCATGTGACAAATAAATCAAAACAAAACAAACCACACTAAACTAACTGAAAACAATATTAATATTTTTGACAAGCTGACAAAAACTGCAACTCAGAATGCTCCATTGATGATTCACACTCTCCTAGACAGCATCCTGCAAAAGGTTAGTTATACTTCCCCACTGTGTCACCTGCAGCAAAGTCAATCAGACCTTGAGCACCTAGAGCATTCTGCTGTTGGGAATGATAAAATTTAAGACCTGAACCCTTATTTCCAGCCTTTCAAAGCTGAGCTACTATCTTAATATTCTAATTGGCCAGTGGAATTCTCTTCCCTTTCTATACTCAATAAACAATAAACTTATTGGTCTAAACATATGAATAAGATACACAGTTTGTTCATTAACTTTTAAGCAACATTTGAATGCACTATAGCTACAAAACACATGGCTGATGATTTAGTTTCCCAGAAGATATTGAAAAGATAAAATATGAACATTTAAAAGTTTTATTTCAACTGCTGACATGAAAAAAACTCCATAAACTATCATTCAAAGAGACTAATTTTTGGTTTTAAATAGCATCCCCTTAAGTCACCAGGACCTCACGCTTTAAATACATCTAATTATGTTCTATATATATATGAATGTGTTTATATTAAATATATGTACTTACTGTTATTTTTGTCCGGGGGGTTTGACAGCCCTGATCTAAAAGTATAAGGAAACATTTTTAGAATTATTTTTTCCCCTTTTTCAAAATTGAAGCAAATTTCAGTAAGCAACCCAAGACAACACCTCTAATCAATATAACATTAAATTAACAGCACTGTTTAACACCATAGAGGTGAGAACAGCACATAACTTTCCCTTCATAGGCACTTCAATATTCTGGTACTGAGTCTTACACAAAGGCAAATACTAAATCAATGCTCCAGCCAAATGTGAATACAACCTCTTCCAGAAAAGTAAACACCAAAATGTTCAGCTATGAAAACGGCTATACAAAGTAGTTGTGTTCCCATAATTACATTAATTTAAAAGCTGATTTATTCAAACTTTGCCTGACTTGCCATTTGTACCATGCAAACATGCACTCAGCAAATTTACACAGCACCCATTGCCAACAGAAAAGCAATGTGTTCCTCTTATCGAGATAACTTTTGTTCCATTCTCTTTTCATTTCACTTATTTCCTTTTAATCCCATTTAATTAGTTTGTTTTTTTCATTCCTAGTGCATTTATCTGCTCTCTGTGACCAAAAGGCATTTTGAGAAGTGTTTCCACAGAGCAAGTAATGACAAACTGGATCTCAACGAAACAAGGAAAACATCTTCTGTTCCCATAATGATATAACACTAAAGTTAAACTTAACCCAAAACAGCTCCGTGATGCCCCTTATCGTGCCACGGAACAGTGTAACCTCTAACGCTGTTTATTAAAAAACATACATAATTCATGCAGCTTTCAGTTTCTCATGAGCACTAAGCCTCTTGTTTGACATACACGAGCCATAAAGCAGCACATACCGTAGTGCAAGTTCTCGGGTCCTTTCTGAGTTGCCAGGTTTGGCTCATTCTGCTGGCAGTAGAAACGGAGCAGGCAGTGCTGGTCGCAGAAGTGCTTCATCTCGCCGCGCCACTGCACCTTCTCTTTGAGAGCTCCTTGGGACTTACAACAGTCACACCGAACAGCCTTAATGCAAACGGAGATTTGGACATTTTTAAACAAGCCTTGGAAAAAACAATTATTTCTACATTTCAAAAGGTTATGTTTTTAAGAGTACTGAGGGCTCATTACCACTCCCCAGTTAAGTCTCGCTCACGTACAGTAGTTACGCTACCCTCCAACCTGTGTATACAGGCACATCTGTTATGTCACTCTTGATTGTTTGCTGGGGGTTAACACCCACAATAAATCTCCACTAAATCTTTAAAAATTGCTGACTTCTAAACAGTCAGCAAAAAATGAATTCATGCATCAATTTTAATTAATTCCATTTAAGCATTCTGCAAAACAAGAGCAGAAGGTGACAAACTCCTTAATGACTCTATTGAACTGAGAACAAATAGAGGCCTTTTTTCCCCTCCAAAGTTTGATGTTTTTTTGTTTTAAGTCACCAGTGGAATTACTCCTCTAGGTATCAAATCAGCCCTTTAGTGTAAGTAGTTTTTATATTTTCATTATTTTAGTAGTATGGCGGTGATTTTATATTCCAATTGTTTACTTCATCCAAATTTCTCTCAGGTTTATAAGCAACAATTGTTCTCAAACTAAAGAGGGCTCCCCAAAATCTAGTTGGCCTGTAACTTGAAACTCAAACATTATCTTTCACCAGCCTACATGGTATTTTCATGAGGCATCACTAAGGCAGATACTGTTTTTCTCCAAAACACATTCCATTGCATTTGATCTGTCATGCTATAAATTATTATCTGAACAGTGGTAGCCCCAGTTTCAGATCTTCCAGTAAGCAAAGAACTGTTTGCACTACAGCTCGCCTCGATACTGCTTGCAACCTCCATCCTAAAGTAGACCTTAACAAATAAAAGCTTTATAGATGCTCAGGAATCCAAAGTAAGTCAACCTAATAATACAGCCAGAAGAGAAAGAGGGAAGTTATAATAATATGCAACATAAAACATTAATACATAAAACCATACACAACATTGCAGTTATGCACAAAGCTCTGATGGCTTAAGAAACAAAACCAAAAAAAAAAAGTCCAACTGTAGTTTTAGTGACTTCAAAAATGTATGAACAGGTCAATCAGTTTAAAAATAATTTCATGTTTAGTTTCTTCTCTCTACTTGAGTAGTGTGGCACCATACTCTGGCAATGTAAGAAATTAAGCTCTCAGTTGTATTTCTCAAGTATTTAAAGATGATGCATAGAGAGACTCGATTCTAATGGTATAACCAGCTTTAAATTGGGAGCAGTTAAAGCTGCAGCTTTGGGATCACCTCACACTGAGCACCAGGTGCCCATGGAAGGGCAGGTATTTCTGTTCCCCTTCTCTGTGCAGGTGTCAGCAGTAGTGCTTATGCACCTGCAGGACACACAAGGTCAGAGACCTTACAGCACTGCATTATCCCCATCCTCCCTCAAATCTGTTACATTTATCACTTGGGACTTTCTGCTGATGCTGATCCCCAGTTCTTTTTGCAGCAGAGATCTTCTCAGTGGGACAAAAGAGCAAGTAAGTTGTATTCTTGGAAGGGAGTGGGGAAGAAGATGAAGTGCAGAGTGTTGCCAAAATAGTCTACATTTATCAGTTCAGGGAAGCTGTGAATTCACACGTTTAATGCAAATGCATCTTCCAAAGCCACCAAGACTGAAATACCAGTAGAAAAAAAATATGTATAATTCACTCTAATTTTAAATCTCAAGCCCCCCCTAGAACTGATTGACAGCTGACCCACGTACAGAAAAGCCCATCTATTCTGACCTGCTGCACACTGCTTGACTATCAAAACATCACTTTTTGCTCAATTTTTTCTCTCCCTCAAAGAAAGCAAAAGGGGTCAAATCTTGTTAAAACCAGAAACTACAGCCTTTCTACAGAAGGGTCTGTTTTGATAGGACAAGGAATAATGGTTTTTAATTGAAGGAGGGTCAATTTGGATTAGGTATCAGATGTTTTTTAGAATGAGGGTGGTGAAACAGTTGAACAGGTTGCCCAGAGAGGTTGTAGATGGCCCATCTCGAGAAACATTCAAGGTCAGGTTGGATGTGACTCTGGGCAACCTGATCTCGCTGGAGATGTCCCTGCTCATTGCAAGGGTGTTGGACTAGAAGGCCTTTAAAGGTCACTTCTATCCAAACTCTTCTAGTGATTCTGATTCCTGCAACTGTTTTCTCCCTCTTCTGGTTTGCTTTTTTCATCTAGGCCTTTGAATAAGTGTATTATTATACCTTCTGGGCTGTTAACCAAGTTAATTAGGTGAAAAAAGTTCGGTTTGATTCCACAGGGAAATTACTATTCCTTATCAAGCCTGAGATTGCTTTATAGTGATACTTCTCATCCCTACATTTGCTGCACCATAGTTCTACCATTTCAGTAATTGTGCTTACAGTCAGTATTATACATCCTTCCATGCACTGAAGTTTCCTGCTACCTTCCTGCTCACCCACTGCTCTGACCATGAAATTTATTGGAAGTTAAAGTGAATTAATGGTTTTCATTACATTCTACACTTTTGTGACTTTCTGCTTTTCCTTCCTTCCCCCTTCTGTTTGTTTTTCATTTGGGATATACTGGTATTATATGTTAATTGACTCTCCAAAATACCTGCCTTTAAGTCTGCTCTCTCTCTGTTTCCAGAAAGCCCATCTCTCCTTCCTGTGTTTCAACTGCACGTAAGGCCTTTGCCACTTATGACTGTGTTTTGGTAAATTTCTTTTCCCATTTCTCCTCCAACATTTTCAAATGGGCATGGTGACTAGTATAAATCACTAATGTTCGCCCCAAATTTGCGTTAAAGAATAAACTTTTCATATATGGGGCTTTTCTTGACATTTTTAATCCTTCCATCACCTGTTCCTAAATGTTCTCCAACAGTATTAACTAATCTTAGCTGTCTATTACAACTTCAGTTGCAATAAATAGGAAGCAGAAGACGTTTCCAGAGAGCGAATGATCATAAGAGAAAGGAGATCAACTATTCTGAAAGAGTACTTACTGGAAATTGAGGTGCCATCTACAGAACGGCTGAATTCAGACAAGAGAAATTCCACAAGGCTGTCTTGCTGCCTTTACCACTCTGATTAAGGCTGGCTGCAGTTTCACATTTTACCCCTGCTACCTGAGCTCACCAGCCACCAGGAGTTTCCTACGCCTGGCACTGCCGCTCCCCCGCCTCCTACTTCCCCTTTGCTGCAGACACCTGACCTCCACTGAATACACAGTCCCCACTGCTGAGCCTAATCAATTCTCCACTGCAGCCTCCAATGACCTGGGTGCACTTCAGCTGTAGTGCTTTCAGCAATGCTTCTCAGTGTATATTTAAAGAAACAGATTTCTGTGCTGTTCTCATAACTGTATACTCGTTTCCAAGGTACTTTTAATGCTCTAGGGTAACATCCAATGATTGAAACGGTCATCAAACATCAGGCTACTAAAACATTTATACTGAAACTTCCCAGGCATTTTTCAGACTAATATCCAAACCATTGCATGCAAGTTTCCAGGAGGATGTTTAACAGCTTGGGGAGCTAACCTCAAGACACCAAAAATTTTACCCTTTGTCTAAGAGGGGCATGGACAAAATACAATAGAGATTTTCTCAGAAATAGGCATCAACTGGTAACTGTAGCTGCTGCCCAACAGATGATTAGGCCTGAACTATTCTTTTATATTTCAATGCCTCATATTAGGTTTAAAGGACACTTCTAGGTAAGTCTGATGAACTACTAACGCTTCTAGCTAACAGTTGTTGTGCTTCTACCATTGCTAACTTCCTCTGGCTTTTTGAGAAGAGAATTTTAGCATTCAGGGAAGTTGTCCCATAATGCTTGTTATTTTTAAAGGTTACAGTGTTTTTCACATAATACTACATGAGAAAGATGTGTCCATAAAAAAAAGTAGACAAAGAAGATGGAGACAAACATTTGTTTAATGAACACAATGATGGTGTTAAAACATTACTAGGTTATTACTACTTATTTCTCTTCATGTATATACAGTCATTGAAACTCCAAGATAACACTGAACATTGCATAAATGAGACAAAGCTCATACATATGTAACTATTCTTTTAAGAAGCTAACAGACAAAACGGCTAATGAAGTACAAATTCGGGGAGTGGTCTTTATCTATTCTGTCTTCCTACATTTTGATCATCTACTTATGGCTAGTTAAGAACATGAGCTAACAATGCACTACCAAATCTAAGATATCTAGGGTTACTTTTATAAAAGTGGAAGAAGTTACGAGCAAGGAGGTAGAGAAAAAAAAGAAGAAGAAAAAAAAAAGAGACTTTTAAAGCAAAAGACACAATTTCCCAAAACCTATTATATGTCTTTCCCGTATAACAAATCCCAAACTTTTATAACCAAAGCCCAACTATGTAAAGGCTTTAAGAAGCACTTGAAAAAAAACTGCAATCAACAATTCTTCATTGTGTAACGCTAGTTCCACTAGCAAGTGTAACATTCAAAAGGCAGGAATATCTACCACCTCAATATCATCAAAACCATCAGAAGTCACTAGTTATGAGCAAATCTGTTTAAATTGCCTTCTCACAACATCATATCTAACCTTCCTGTAACACTGTACCATCAGCATTTCTTACTCATTCTTCTTCTCATGGGCCAATTAACTTATTACCTTATCCCATGAATCAGGGTAACCTGAAGTCCGAGTTTTCAAGTGGTTCTCAAAGCTGACTCACAGTACAAGCTTCCATAGAAGCTTATGCACACGGAACTGGTTTGGTATGCACACCCCCAGAATGCATTCTTTGCTGAATCACCAAAGATTTCTAAGGCACACCAAAGATTTATTAAGTTCTCTATCAGAAGGCACTTTTTACGCAGGGGTAAATTTCACCCCATACCCCAAGTTTAAGGCATATAGATTAAATATTATTGTATGAAGTTAACATTTTAGTTAAGAACTTTGCAGCTAAGCTTCGTCCCCCTATTTTCACAGGAGACAAAAGAAACACATTGTGGTCTTCAGTAGTTTTCTTTTAGGAATGTCTAACAGGACCCTACATACATTTTTCAAAATAAAGAATTTACAGTGTTTGGCTGTAACATTTCTGGAACCAGCCATTCCAAAATATCAGCTACATCTTCATATTCAGTTCTTTTATGGTAGGTAGATCATCTTGAATTACAGGACTTGTATCTAGCCTTCTAACATTTCAAGCTTTTTATTGCCTTCCAGGCTGCGTGCAGAGTTTTGGTACGGTGATGAATTTTGTACCGCCTTTTTGCAATTTCATCCACAAGTGTAGTTCTTGCTTTGATATTAACAGTGTAGCTTTCCAGGATGTTCACACCAGAGATCAAATATTTAATCCATGGCACTAATCGCAGGTTTTCATCTTTTTCTTTCAAAAAATGTAAACAAAACCTCTTTGCTGGTTGTGCTTCACCAGGTAGTTAAGCTTCCAGAGATTTAGAAATACATGCCATCTGTTTGATTTAAACTTTTATTAGAAATCCATTTGGTCTTGCTTTTCCCTTTGGCATCCTTTCCACTGGGAAATACTGAACAATCAAAGCCTCTGCAGTTCAAACTGTGGGAGAAGGGAAAAGGCAAAAAAGGAGGCAAAAACAGGAACAAGAAAAACTCCACTAACCTAGTTCATTGTCAGTCAATTCAAGGTATCCACCTGCTACTAACAGTGTTTTCAACATTCTGAATAAACATTTAAGAAGTTTTGACAAGAAAAATGTAGTATCAATTGAGAAAAAATTAGAATTGTAAAGTAACAAATAAACATAGTAATTTCTTGGGTTTCTGTAACTCAAGACTTTCTTGCCAAATGAATTAATAAAATCAGGTGATAGAAATGCTGCTCTAAGATCTATGAAAACCCAAATGATGAAATTAATACATTTGCTTGTTGTATAGCAAATGCTTTGCTGAAGTAATCCATATTTGCTGCACAGTCCTTGAGATATCCTCACATGTGCATTTTTGGTTTTTTTAACTGTGGAGCTCTCGTCAAAAATTCTGAGTTACTTGCCTTGTAGTACCAGTCCTGAAATTTTTTACAGCACTCTTCACTGCAGAAATCTCTCACTACACCATCAAGTTCCTTAGTTGCTCCCTTTTTGCACAGCTGTGAGCAGTAATTACAAGAAACACATCTCAGTCCTAACCGTCTTGCAAAGTCTTGTTTATATAGCAGCTTGCAGCCTGGAAACAGATTTTAAACATTAGGAACAAAGTAATTTTTACAGAGAGATATCACAGTTAAGAGTTAAATATTGAAAATTAAATGAATACAACAACAGCTAACAATTGGGGCTTCACACAAATTCAGGTTGCATAATAAAACTATAGTTCAAGACATATTTACCTGAATACCTTTCCTGCACAACTCTATGGTTTCCTGTGATGCCTGCATCTTTTTCAAAACCCTGTGCTGAATCTTTGCTTATCAAATCCTTGAATAAACAGTCAGGGGAAAAAATACATAATTTTCTTTTAATATAGACTCATACAAAAGCATTGACTTGGAATTACATTGCTCAGTTACACATCCTAGAAAGCTAGATATCCAGACAACACTGTCTATTAAAGAAATACCTATCTTCAGGGATCAACTTCATTTTATTACTACCTTTATTCATATTAATACTACAAACCACTTACGAGAACTCATCAATGTTTAAGAACACTAATATGTACAAGATGACCTAAGAACTGAGGAGTTAAAAAATATGACTATAAAGTAAGTAATGACCAGTACTGAGAATAATTATGCAATGAAAGAAGATTACACATGAAAAATTGTGAAGAATTTGTACGTATTTAATATTCAAATTTTTCTTTTCACATTAGGGTGGGAGTGATGGTTATTTTAGTTTTGGTTGGTTGTTTTTTTCTTTTTTTTTTCATTTGCTATGCAGTCATAACTTCAAGGTTGCCATAATGACAGCTATATTCCTCCATAATCTGATCCTCCCTCAAGCAAATTAGAGAAGACATTCTAACGTATTAAATGCGTTAAAAGATGAATACTGTAGCTATTATATAGGCTATTTTGAGAATATAATGTATTTAAACTACCTCAAATCTAGTGTCTATTCAGTTGATGCCTAAATCATATACCACATACCTCTGTAATTGTCCTAATTTTATAGAACAGAACAGAATGAGAAGACAAAGTAACTCTCTGTATCAAACACCAGAGGGAGGAGATAACATTTACACAGACCTAAGGTACTGCACCTGTTTTTATGACCTCCCAAATACCACAGTACCACCAAAGACCAGAAATCAAGTCTTCCAAATGTCCACTCTGCAAGGGCATATATATAGTCTAACAGATGCAGACTTCTGTATTTTCAGTATGTTATGAAACTCAATATGTAACATACATGCTGCACTTCCTCTGCCATACAGAATTCAGTAATTTCAATTAAGTGACTTGTGCTGTTGCCTATTAGGGTGGAATTCACATGTGTGAAATTGAGATACTATTTTTAAATCAGTAAAAGCACAAAAAGGTAAATGGAAGCTGCAGCAGACAGCTCTTCCAAAAGGTTATTGAGGAACTTTAATTTGCAGTGCAACAAGCTTTTCTAACATTAAATTTACTAGTAATTGCAAAACAAGACAATTATAGAATATTGCACAAATAAGACACTATAGGTGATAACAGTTTATAACTTTTTTTTTTTTAAGTTCTATATCTGGTTCTTTAACAACAGATAAAGAAAATTACTAACATGGAAAACAGGCAGTGCAGATGGAAAGTGACAAATCAAGGAACCATCCTTACAATACAACTAATTTGGATTTTAAATACACTGCTTTGAAGGAATAGCAATTCTAAAGATACCAGTGTGTGCAAGCTATTAATTAAAAGTACTCATTACAAGCATACAAAACTTCTTGCCAGTATTTTTTCCTCCTGGCTGTATCTCTCTGTTATTGTATGGTACATCAGACTGTTTCCACTTATTTACAATTCCAGAGATAGTTTAGCACCACAATGTACCCTTCTCTTCAGCTGCGTCTTAGAAAAGCCATCCAATGCCGCATCAACTTTTCAAGGCTATAGATTACTAACACTCCTCTACCACCAATGAGGTAACCTACATCCACCTGGCTGAACAGTTTACAAACAGGGATGGACAAAGTTGACATTTCTCTTAGCTGCTAAACCACAGGAAGTAAAATTGAAGATGCAGCTGCTGTCGTATTAAAAAAAAAAAAAGTTATCAGGTAAGAAATTTTCCATTCTACAGTCAAACATCTCCCACATCTCTATGACTCACAGTAAAAATGAGCAGTGAACATTAAGAAAGGGGAAACAAAAAGTCCAACATTCCAGCCCTTAAGACTAAATGCCTGAAAAACATGGGGTTTTTTTATAATAGATCACTGATTACAGGGGTTCTTCCTGAAGGAGGCCTCTAAATAAAATAGAAAATCCATCTTTATAAAACTTCAGATGTTGACATTAGATTGTTACAACCCTGAACATTGCTAAAATGGAAGTACAAAGGTTTTCTTCTGCAACATCATGAAAAAAATTCTTCAGATTCGTCTGAATCTTTTTTGTCTTTGTAATAGGCAACTTAATCTACCTGGCCAGGGAATATTTGGTTTAGCTTCAAGATCTTGGCACTTCAGACAAGAAAACAAAATGCCTTTTCTGGGTCCTTGGTGCTCTGTGCAACCTAGGATGCACCTTTTTATGATAATGCTATGGTTTTGAATGTAATAGTAAGACTTTCTTTGCATGGAAAAAGGTATTCACCTTTGGCAAAAGAGATTCTGAGCTCCAACTTGGCCTTCATGGTGCAGAATGGAAAACCTGAATCAATGCAGCAGTAGCATCCAGGATGGCTTTGTAGATGTGACTGTGAAGTGGGCTTTGACTTAAAGTACATTGTGTAACACAAAAAGCACTGGTCGTCTGACCTTTGTAATATTAACACTAAAATCCCGAGCGTTTGGCCAGCCTAACTCCCCTGGGGACTTGGGAGTTCATGGGTATGAAGTGCTGCCAAAATCAAACAGCTGACAACCCCAGTATTTTGAACAAAAAGTTAGGAGTAAAATCCGAAGTTCCTCAGGATTTTGGCTACAACACCAGACATGCAAGTTACAGTGTGACCAGATGTAAACCTTTAGTGGTTTAAAGGGACCGAGAGAAAACAGCTCTTATTGTCAAAGAAACGTGTGAGCAGAGGTCATTTGCCTCAAGGTGCATCAGTAATCAATTATCAGAGTTCTAACAGACCAGCCCACAAGTCAGCTGTCTTAGAAAGACCACTAAGGAGCATTTTCAGATGAAGTATCTCCAACTCAAAATCTGAAGCAGGCAAAAATAAAGTAGCTGAGTATCTGCTAAATTAACATAATATATCCTTAATTATGCTATTAGAATTCTGGCTTCTAAGCAAAGCCCAGCACAAAATGCATCTCTTCCAAGAGTCTGGAATTTTGGTTCCCCACAGAAACGGTAGAGAGAAGACACGGATCTGAACACATGCAACAGAAGATTACTGACAAAACAACATCCAAGCAGTTCCTCCAAACCTTTACCTCAGGGAAGTTCCAGGTTGAGGGAGCTTCCTTTCTCCTGGCTGACCCAAGAGCTGCCAGGTCCAGCCCTGCGGAGCTGCCTATGGCAGGAAACCTGCTTCACCTGACTGACTGTAGACTCAGTGCAAGCTACTTAAGAACCTGATCCTATTCCACCAGCAGCACCTACCCGAATTACAGGAAGTTCAGTACATTTCCACATGAAGCAGCTGTGAAAAAGGAATTCTGAACTAGAAATATTCCTGAGTCCTCAACACCAGTCTCTTTTTATCACAGAGACTATCTTTTATAGAAAGTAAATGATTAATCCTAAAAGCAATCAGATTTTTATCTCTAAAAGGCTGTACTTACTAGACTACATTTCTCCTTCAAATAACATACAAGACCAGCTGTTCTCTCATCTTGTAATAACTTCCACTGCTATCCATTAACAACTCCATCTAGAGAAGAATAACAACAGGCCTGTACCATCTCAAGCCTGTAGCATCACAAGCTAGGTCTTAAAGATCTCTGGAGCTATGTTCCACCCACGTTTTTCTGCTGTATCTCCCACTGAATTGATTTGCATGAAATAGCCACCTCTTCCGTATCCATATTCCTATCATCTATCATCTGCTGCCTTTGGATTCACAATAAGCATCCTTATCCTTAGGAAAATTGATGTAATGCATCCAAATTGGATTGCCATCAAGGAGACCCCATCCTCTCTATGTAACAGAGAAGCTGTGTACTACTTCTTTCCTTGTCTTTACCTTAAAACCCTTTTTATATTATTATTATTATTATTTAATTCCACTTTTACACACCCTCAGTTTAACCTAATATTTTCTGATAATTAGATACTATCTCCTTCCTTTCTCCTCCCTCCTACTCCCACCCAGTTACTCATGTTTTGCTTGTTCTTAAATCTTTTCAGGTTGATTATTCTTTCAGATTAATAAGAAGTGTCTTTACAAGCTTTCTTCTTCTTGTGCTCATAATCTCAGCACCTTAAATTACATCACCCCTTATCTGCAACAGCCAATGCTGTCTTCACTTAAAGAACTATCTCAAATCTCTTTAAAAGACACAACACTGGAATTAACAAGAATGATAATGTAACAAGGAGCATGGGTGTTGAACAATGCACAGGATTTCCCCTGACACTCTTTACTATGTCAGAAACTAGCTCCTCACAAATAAAACCAAAAAATCTCAAAATTCAACACAACATGCACTCAAAATTTAAATGGTGTTATTTGAATAGTATCAGTGTTCTCCCACCACAGACACAATGTCTTCCACACCGTATTTTTCAACTAGAAGAACACTGCCAGAAACATCAAAATCCAGGTTAACAAATTAAAAATTTCAAGTAATTTCAGAAGATATGCATCCAAAAAGCACTAATTGGAAACTACATCTACACAACAAGACTGTTCCACAAGTAGAATACCACAAGAACCAACTGTCCAGCTTTTCACGTGCATTTGTCTAGAAGGCATGGAACTATGTTTTCCCTCATCATGGCCAAGAGCCTTCACTTGGTGCTTCTGTTGCAAGGGAGTCTGTTAAATATTTCATAAGGGACTTGTCAGATTTGAATATGCTGTCTCCTTTCCCTTAACTCATTTTTATCAGCAGAAAAAAATATTCGAGCTTTTACAGTTACAAAATTTGCTTGGAATAGTCATCTGCAGCTCACAGATTTAATCCCAGACTACTAAATCAGATGATATTGCCTGCACAACTGTGCTGTGCCATCAGAGTCCCCTAATGAAAACTGTCCCACTGTAACTTCTGTCCATAGCAGTCAAAGGAGGTCATATTCTCTCAGAAAAGCTCAGGCACCTCAAAATCCCTCCAAAGTTGACTTCCACCTCTCTACTAACTTGATTTGTTGGAAAGGAATACATTCCCTTGGTCACAACATAACTCTTGCAGCTGTGAAAGGGCATTTTTAGGGATCATACATTTTACAGTATTTAAGACATACTTTGCCTTTCATTTGTACCCTTTTGCCACAATATTCCAACTCAGCACCAAATAAACCTTCAAAGAAAGTCACCAGCAAGCTGATATTTTAGGTTACAATTCATCTCAAGACAGACACTGCCAAAACAAATGGTCATGAGCAAAACCAAACTCTATAACATGGTAGGTTAGAACTGAAAAAGCACCATAGCAAGAACAAGTTATTTTAACATGGTTGGCCTCTGCCAAGAGCTGCAGAAAGGGAGGTAACAGCTCTGTGAAGTACCAACCCAAGAGCTGGTAAAAGATGATTTCATTATGCAAACCACTTAACTGTGATATGAAATTTTTGCACATACTAAGTATCTTCTTTTTCCCCCCCTCTAATCACATTCTATGCTACTTGCCAATGCTTGATAGCTATTGCAAAGTAGTATACAGTTAGCAAGTTGCAATTATACCATAAAATTTTGCATAAAAAAGGATGCTTTTCTACAGTCTTCAAAAATTTCTGTATGCTAGCCCAAATTCTGTCCATTTTATTTTTAAAAGCTGTATCAGTGTCTCTAAAATAGATAGTTGATAATATAAACTATTAAAAAGCTGTGTTTAAACAATCTCTGTAGCCCTCGCTTTAAAAATGAGACCAAACACCAGGATCACATCAACTCCACCAAACTTCCTTGGTCCACCAACCAGAGAAGCCCAGTAATTATAACTAAGTCTTAGCAACACTTCATATCGCATGTCAGTTTTTAAACCATTTTTTTTTCTGTTTCTAATAACAACAAGAATTGCTATAAATTTCAGGTAGTATCTTAATTGGCTGTGAAACTCTGTTCTGTAAACACCTGTATAAGATCTAACACGCTTGTGTTTAGGCTACTCTCAGTATCTGCACTGTTTTCATGTAAATCCAGAAATTAATCAGCTAATCATTTCATAGTCTATTTTACTGAACAATTCACAGTGCAGTAGTGATTGGAAAAATCCCACTCTAAAATCTACAATGCTTTAAATGAATATACAACTTTCCCAGACATACTCAATTCTGCAATCACCTAATTTTCTAATTTTTTTTTTCCACTTGTTAGCTTGACAGTATTTTAAAGGAGGTTATCTCTACTCAGATGAAACATCAGAATTGTCTACATTGACTTTAATTTGCAGAATCCATAATTCCCAAAAAGTTATTAGCATGCTATCAAGATGATAAGTACAGTTGCTGGTTTCACAGCTGTCTTTTATCTGTATTACGGATTTGAAAGGAATTCCCAAGCATCAGATAACTGAGTTACTCCACAGCTTATTGACCTTCTCCTTCCAAGAACTACTGGATATTACAGTGTTATTAAAATTTGCAGTATTAATTTATTAAGCCTATGTTATTTAACTCATAACACTCAGTTCTACTGAAAAGATGACTTAAATGCAAAATAAGTCTACAAGTAAAAAAAAAACAAACTATGGATATACTCATCATAAAATAGTTTCATTGCTGGATTGTCAATGATTTTTTGTCCAAGACTCTCAGAAAGTGTGTATCTCAACAACAACAAAAAAACAAAACAAAAGGAAAAAAAAAAAAAAAACCAAAAAAAAAAACCAAGAAAACCCATCCCAAAAAACCCCAAGCCCAAATTAACCTCAAGATTTCCACAGGATTAAAAACTTCCAGAGCCTACCCTCAACTGTTATTCATGCAACTGCACATACACAAAAAACCACAAGCAACTTGGGTCTTCTTACTTTGGTGTACATAATAGGCACCTTATTTAATTTAGACACTGGCATTTTGGAATGCTGCATTCCAAAACACCATAGCACTGGGGGAAATGATCAAACTCATTCCACTAGTCCATTCAGGTTGTTCATTGCTCACATAGCATTTGACTTTTGGACAAAGCCAGAAAAAACCTCCTATATTTCATGAAATAATTAATAACCATCTTTAGCACAAAATCTAGGTCAGTTCTAATTACACCTTACTGTAATGGAGGTTTCAGCTATTCCCGGAATACATTTTCAAATATCTCAAAAGAAACAGAGTTGGAATAAAACTGCACAGAAACACTGATCCCAGGGACTTTAAAGTGGGTGCCACGGTTTGTGTGTAAATATGGATGTATATGCAGGTGTAAAAAACCTTGAGTATGAAGAATGTGAGCAGAGCAATGATGACACCTTCAGTGCTCCAGCTAGGCAGCTGTAAGCAGTCAAGAGATATTTATCATTGATCTTATACATGCTTGAAGACGAACAAGTAAGCTTGCAAAAATTTCAACACCTGTTTACTTCCGCTGATTTTATCTAGGAGCCTTTTATAAACACACCCTTGAAATTCCCCAGTATTTTCCCTTGAGAATTCAATTTCTTCCAAAAAATGCCAGTAACTTCTGTGACTGAGTACTTTTGGCTATTCCTTCTCAAATTCTGATACATTGTCTTCTGGTGAAGAATAATTACACACTCAAAAAATAATCTGTGGTGGTGAGGTTCCTTGAACACTTTGCAATATCAAAACCAGGATGGCCACCATATCCAACAAGTATTTGGTCCTTCTACTGGTTTTTCTATTTCACAAACAGTTGGATGTATATCTTGGAAAAGGCTATCACATTGAGGACAAAATGGTGGTGTTAGGTGCCTGGAAAAGGGGGAAGCAGCATCTCCCAACTCTGAAGATGAAACTACTACTTGTTGACCTCCACTCAGTCCATCAGAAGTCCTGGCACTCTCTTCCCCATGTCATATCTAAACACTGTTAGTTCTGCATTGCAGTATTTCTGCAGCCATTGATGACAGACATTGGTTTTCCTTTAAAATATGTGGACTAGGTTGTTCCTATGGAATTTCTGTCCAGGTGATCAGTTTATTTGCATCAGGAACACATCAGCTCTTTGTCATGTGCTTCACCTCAGCTACAGCTGACAGATATGCACCATATTTATTCAAGTTACAATCTACTTTATGGTGCTTTTGAGTACTCCCTATTATGCAGTGGGGTTCAGATCATCACAGTAAGCTGATAAACTTTGGTTTTATGGTAACCTTTCACATGTTCACCCTCACAAACACAGGCATTTGCTCTTTAGCTGACAGTCTAACCCTTGCAAACTCAAGACTCACACTAAGACATCTGGCAATAAATTCCCCCCACTTAGTAACTATATTCACATAGCAGAGACTGTTTTTATTTCTCTCCTTCCTCAAATTTTCCAATAGGAAACACAAGTCCTCACTTATTTCAAGCCTCCTCATACAGAAGTAGTAATATGGTATAGCTGGCATTATGAATCTTACTGAGTTCACTGTGACAGCCACCAGGCTTTAAAATGAGGGAGTCATAAATATTCACAGTAATACAAGCATATACTGTAACCTCCAGAAAAGCAGCTTGCTCTTGTTTGCATATATTCTGTAGAATTGTTTAATTCACAGACACAATTTCTACCTAGAGCACTGCAATGACACACAGTAAAGCTGGGCTTTGCTTTGTCCTTTCTGTACCCTGCAGCTATCACTTCGCCACCCAGAACACAGCAAAAAAAAAAAGCCTAAGTCACCACACTCCACTCTTCAGAAACAAAAGACTGCAGAGTCCAGAGTAATAAGGGAATGGCATGGAAGGAAGGCTGCCTTCAATTCTGCACTCAACCCTTTCCCAGCTTAACAGGATCCTCCTACATGTAAATGGGCACACCTACTGTTTAGTCAGCTTCAAAGTAGAGATCTGCAGTGGGGTTTATCAAATGACAGTGAAAGTGTTATTGTAACCAAAGAAAAACAACATTCACTGTATTCTTGAGAGATAGGTCATTCAAACGCACAGTTAAAACTTCTAAGGACTTCTAAGATCATGATTAAATACCAGTATCAAAGGAGAGCTCACCAGAAGTGGAAAGGGTAAGTCCTTGTTAAGACCCTATTTTGCTGTTTCTATTAAAACCATGCTTTAATGCAACTTCAAATAATCCTATGCCCATATAGTTCCCTTTAAGTTTACATTCTTTTTGAAAATTCAAGTAATTAGTCAAGAAAATTACAGTAACAGTAATCAACACACATCAACAGGCATCATTTAAGTTATTGCTTAAATAACCATTCTCAGCCAACACAGAACTTCCACTGTTGTACTGAATTTTGAAAATACTAATCAAAGAGAAAGCTTGGTATTCATCAGTGCAGTTACTGTCGGTATATGCTCTGCTGCATAAATTCAAAAAAATTTATTATTTTGTGCACATGTATATGTGCATGTCCCTACATGTGTGTATGTATTTATCCACACACACACTCGAGAGTGATACCCACTCTTCCTTAACCCAGAGTAAGGCAAAAAGCTCTAAAAGCAACTCAGATAAATGAACAAGTACATGCACTAATACTAATGGGTACATGCACTTCATTAATAAGAATGAAGAAACTTCTGTTTTAGCCTCAAATACAACAGAATGAGTTGTTGCCTTAAATTTTAACATCACAAAGTAAGTCAAGTGCAGTAGAACTACACTGACCAACACCTTAGGAAAAAAACAAATATACACATACCTTCACTGCAAAAGGGTCTTTTGATACCAGAGAAATTCACCGTCTCGTGCAGCGTTTTCTCTTCTTGACAGTATTCACAGTATGTAACAATGCAGTGCAGTTTCTTATAATCATCAGAACATGCTCTGCTGCAGAACTGATACACTTTGTTCTAAATGCAAAGTTGCACAGCATCATGAATAGGGTTAATGGATAAAATCTGGAGGGCTGGATAGTGCAACTTTAAATAATAATTGCCATTAAGACACAACTTGCAAAGTAAACAGAAGGGCAAACACACAATTAGGGTATGACTTGTAATGCTAAAAATTAACAAATCCCAATTAAGCTGACAGTGAGGGCTACAAATACTTATTATTTCACGTGAAAATACTGAACATAAAATACGCCTGTCAGTCATAGTATACCCTTTAGATACTTCTGTCAGTTTACAGAGAAGTGTAATAATAGTCTATCATATCTGCAATAACTGAAAATGAAAGCAGATTTCAGACTTACAGCTGATCTGAGAAACTACATTTTTCTTTAAATTTCACAGATACTATTTATGAAAAAAGACTTCTGCTTTTATCCATACTGAAGTTAAATAATATCCTACAGAACTGGGTAGATTTTAACTTAACTTTTTAAGCTTCAATACCTTATAAAATAGCTATCTAGAAAAACTGTATTGGAGTTCAAACTTTTTAACACTTCATCATTCTAATAATAACACCAAAAACCCCCTTACCTCCCATTCCAGTACTTCTGGCTTTGAACAAAAAGAACTTTTGCAATAATTACATTTCAACTGAATATCACTGGGAGAGACAAACTGACCATTTGTTGAAGACTGCACACTGAGAGTCTGAAAAACATAAAACATATATACACACATATCACTAAAGAAGAAAGTTACTTCCAAAGCAGTGCTTTTTTCAATTAAGCTTATAGTTTTTGAGAATTTGAGAGTTAGTTTATAAACTCAGGAGCATTATGGCAAAAGCACAGCAGCTTGGTCTTTTACCTTAATTCCTTTTCCCTTGTCATCATAGGTTTTCCAGTTTTGAATCTTTACCCTTGCTTTCAGCATTATTACTTTAACTTGTATTTTTTTACCTTACCTTTCTAATACCTGCTATTTCAGGGTAAACAAATTTTTGTTAAAATGAAAAAAAGTCTCTCAAAACTGAACACCTGTTAAACACAAAACGCATCTTTTCAGATAAATACACTTCAGAGTTCGTCTTATTTTGGTCATAGAAGTTCAGATAAAGACCCACAAACAAATACTTTCATTACCAAGGCAGATTATCAACACCACTTGAAGATACAAATACTGCACTAAAGGCTTTCAGTGAGAAACTGAGCATCTACTCAGATTAAGAGACAAGCAGTTAACAGTCCTTGCTAGCCTCAAGCACCAAGGCAGGAAGATGCAATGTTCCAGTTTTTATACAATTACACAAACAATCCAGGGTTTTAAGATTGAGAAAAACACTACAGATTGCATGTACAGGTATGAGAATTCAATTCTGTAACTGAGTCATTTCCTTAATGCATTTCTGAGGCAATCAGTAGATAAGAGAACTCAATTATACAGTACCAGTGTCTTCCAAGTAGGTTTTACGTGCCTACAGAACACACCCTTTTGGCACATTCCCTAATCAAGCAAGAACTATTGGTGTATTACACATGCCATGATCAAGACAAAAAATTTAAATAAGTAGCGATCTCAGACAACTGAAGAATTCAGGGGAAAAACTTCTTACATCTGTCTTCTCAACAAACTTTCTCACACCGTTTGCTACAAGACAAATATATTTAAAGACAAGCTCTCTTTAGACAGATTTGTTACTACCTCTCCACCTTGTAACAGTGAAAATTCAAAACACTTCTGTTACAGAACACTTTTCTTCAGACTGTCATGTTAGTAAAGGTTCACCTACACTAAAAAATAAAGAAAAATTGTGATGAGACTTATTACTGATATAAACCCTGACATAAGTGGTGCTGCTGGGTGCTAGCTAGCAGTGCAAACAGTATCATTTTATGCAGATGCATTAATCCTGTATCAGGAGTTTCCAGGCATGAAGCAGTCATCCACAGTTCCCAATCACAGGCAGGACCTGTGCCATACAGCAGAAAAGATGACACCTTTATCCCAATGGCCCACTGGCCCATAATAACTTTAACACAGTCTGATGCTCACACACAGTATTGCCATATTTTTCTCATTATATCCAGCAAATGTCCCTGTGGTTGAGTGAGATTTGCTATACCTTGGCTGCTCTAAATAAGGTAGTTGAGGATTTGCACTAGCATGGGAGCCACAAAGGTCCAGCCTGCACACTTTATATTTGCTGTTTCTTCCCAGAGCAAACACCATGCCCAACACAGGCTGCCATGTGGGTTATGTAAGCACCATGGAAGTCCTAGAGGCTCTGGTTGAAAACTAAAAGAAATCAAGAAGCAAGTATACCCACCACCTCCAGTTCAGGAGTGAAGGAATGTACAGAACCAGCAGATGTGGCAACTTGTACACAAACACTGAAGACAGAGGGAGGAATGAAGATGAAATGTACTAAGTGATCATACGAAACGCAAAGGTGTTTTTCGTGTCTGTAATTACCTTTAATATGGGACCAAAACACCCTATTCTGAGGGCTATGAGTTAAAAGTAAAACCCTTTTTTTTGTTGTTATTTTCTGAGGTATGCCATTCACAGCTTCTTTTCTTTCATTTCCAAATTGTTTTCTGGGGTAGAAATTCAGACCCACATAGTCTAGGGGACTGGTAATAGAACAGTAACAAAAGCTAGAGGTGTGAGAATGACCAACTTTAAGACTCTTTAAAATTGGAACTTGCTTTAAAGAGTATTTACACATAACTATAGATTAAAATAAATCTACACTATTAAGTATTACTGCTTATAAAACAAAACCAATGTTTTTTATCATGAACTCCTATGATCAACTAGGTATTTTCCCATAAATCTGTAAAGAACTGAATTTGTATTACTGAAAGCTATAAAACAAGCAGAAGATGGTTTTTAAATCAACAGTTAATCACAAGATTATTTTGTGTGCCTGTTTAAAGTTTCTATTATCCTGGTTACAGTTAAGGACTGCTTCTGTATAATATTTTAATGAGTCAAGATGATATGCATACGGTATTTTCATCATCCAGCTTTGCCTCTAGCTTACAAGATACTTAGAGTATTTGGGAGCATTATTACACACAGAGAATATCACAGCCAAAAAGATCATAAATTCATTAAAAGCTTTCACAGGTCACTCTGTGAAACAGCATTGCTTTATCTCTATTGTGCTTAAAAAAAGATATCTTTGAAGTTATGTACAATTAATCACTCTTTTGAGAGCCTGCCCAGAACAACAAGAGCATGGGAAGTGCCAAGCAAAGCAAAAAATCATTGTAAAGCCCTTTTCAGCCTTCAATGCAGCCAACTCAAACTGCCCTAAGTTGCCAAATTACTATGGAACAGTGGGCAGGCTCAGACCAAGACTCTCTGAGAAGACCACCACAGCAGCACAGCTTCTGGCCTGCCCCCGCCACCACAGCATATGTGACAGAGGGGTTATCGTTGCTCACAGCTACATAAAACCAACTTGTGGATACATTTCTGTACATAAGTGCACCTGGGGAAGAGCTAGTAGGCAGCCAGACTGTGGCTAGGTTTTTTTCTAGTCGAGAGAAAAAAAAGTCTTTGAAAGAATCAAGCTGTTCTGAATGAGAGAAGCAGACACACATGAGGAATCTTCTACATACTGTCATCCACCAGGACTCTTCCACAAGCAAAATCAAGGGCATGAAATTAAACAGGGCAGCAACCAAACACTCCCCTCATGCTCATGTGCACACAGACCTTCCAGCCTGAGCGTGGAAGCCTCAATTATTGTCACTATGATCAAACATACAAAAGTATTTGTGCATGTGCACATACACATGTGTACCAGAGAGAGATATGTTATGGTAGAGAACAAAGAACATTTCCAGAAACCATCATGATGTTGAAAGAGAACAACACAGCTGAGTATCCTGCTAAAAAACACTCTACTTGTAATTCTTACTTGTACTACTCTCCAGATACATCCATAAATTGGAAAAAAAAAAAAAAACACAAAACCAAACAAACCAATCAAAGCTTTAGCACAGATTTTCCCAAAAATTTTATACAGACTTGTGTTTTGCAAGCTAGCTTGTACTTTCAGATACTTACATAGCTGCTAACTTTGGGAAGATGTTTGTACTACAGCCTCCATGTTCACAATAAATAAATGAGCAGTTAATTTTTCCCTCAGGAGCAAGATCTTCAACTGACCCAGTATCAGTAGTGAAACTGATTTAAAACAAAACACCTTGGGATCAGTTCTGTCCTTAACTCTGCAATAACATGCTCTAAAGGCAGAGCACAAAAGACAAGATACAGCCCCACTATTCTACCACCAACTCTCCCTCTTACAGTCTCCTTCTCCTAAGGATCAATGATCTTGCAAGCTGGCCACACAGAATATAGATATGGACATAAATTGTACAACAAGCAACTCAACTGAATCTACCCCATATTTTAATCTATTAAGAGAACAATTAGCTAGAAACAAAAGTTGTTAGTAAGATAAAATTATAATCAACCCTAAAGTATTGTAAACAAATTGTAAATTTAAGTATTCCAACCCATTTGTAAACAAAAGGACTAAAATTTTTGCATAAAGGAAGAGACACAGCCCTGAAATAGCAACTCTTCTATTCTGAGAAGGATAACCCTTAAAGAAAAATGTCTAGGAAAAACAGGTAAAATTAGAAAAAGGGATGCATATGATGACAGAAATTTAAAACGAGTTACCTCCCTTAGTAAACTGTGAACAGTGAAAACTCTGGAGGACCATACTAAATTGACCTTTATTCAATTTAGGTTCAATACCTTACATGTCCCTTAGGTATAAAAGAAGCCTCAAGGGAACACTTCAGTCCACTGCTCACACTGTGGTATACCATCCCTTTCCACCTAAACACTAAATTAACAGAACAGAGAAGCTGTTCCCATACATCAACTCTTACTTAATGGTGAACACATTTTATTCTTCTACACAGCAAACATACAAGAACTATCAAAAGTTAAAATCCAACAGTGCTGTCTGAGCAAACTGACTTGAAGCAAGGGACACCTACCCATTCTTGGTCTTTACTGGGAACTCACAGACTGTATGGCTGCTCTAATTAAACTTCCCTACAACATTGAAGAGGGAGATCTACATGCAGCACTGAAACTGCACAGAAGCATTAGGAAGGTCTCAGTAAGACCAGAACCCACAACCAGCATGAACTAATCCAGCAGCTGTACTCAATAATGTTGTTTAATATTGACTTATGTGAAAATCCAAGAAGGCCTGGCCTGTATTTGCCATTCAGTTGCTTTATTTGTTCCAAGAGTTCTTGGGGTTGCAATTCGTTGTAAGATCATGTCCAGTAAAATTGATGCTAAATGAGTTTGCAAGAAGTATTACAGGTTTGTCATGTCATACTAACAATCTACAGCTATTCTGTTTATCAGTTCCACTGACAGACATCGACCAAATTGGTTAGGATGGAAACACAAGACAGAAGTCCTATCCAGGGTATATTAAAGAAGCAATTAAAAGACTGATTTGCTGTCCAGTTGACAGAAAACAGCAAAGTCCAATGACAAATGGGAGAACCCTGCATGGATGTAACTGTTCATAACACACAAAGAGGCAATTATGAATTATACAGTGCCCATCCTGGAAAACTGTTTTTACATACATTTTCTTTACAGATATTCTTTGATCACCTAGAGATGAATCACTACAACACATTTCCCATGTGCTTTAACCTTATGTCATATTGAAAATACAGCATTTTCAATAAGCATAGCAGCCTCTTCCAGCGTGCCTATCATTAGCCTTGCAACAGTCTGTGGACATAATTTGAACAGTGAGTTTCATCCATAAACACAACAGCTTAGGCTCTAACCTTTTGTTTCAGAGACAGTCACTATTCCCCGTGACAGAGCTCTGTTAGTACTATACTCAATATGAGACTTTTATTATTGTACTTAGCATAAAAGCAACTAAATTTGTAGATCTTCAATGCAAACCAGCAAGGCTCACGCCCGTGAAAAGGCTAAGGTGGTAAAGGTAAGATGAGCAGTGATATTGCTTTGTGTTTTCTTATGATATCAAGGAGAAAGCTGTTGTTATTATCCAATTCCGTAAGTTTAAGAGAGCAGCCAGTGTTATCATCATGAAACAGTACTTGGATCAAAGAAATTGTTATGAGCCAGAAGCATCTGCTTTGTTAATTGTAATTCATAAGCATGTATATTCAAGCAAGTTAGTTTAATATGCAAATACTTAACACAAACACAGGCACACAAATATTTAGGGAGGAAAAGATTTAACACAACAGCTAACCTGAAATTTAGCTACACAACTGGAACTGCAAAAGTTGTACAGTTTTCCATCAGGCATTGTGGCTTGATACTGAGGTAAAGAGTTTCGTTTACAAAAGTGGCAAATAATTTCCATACCTAAAAGAAAAACGTAGTTTACAAACAAAATAAACACAAAATAGTAGTAAAAAAAAAAAAAAAAGTACAGGTCAGCACTTTTCACTACTTCAATGTAAAAAGCTGTAAATTTGTTTTCCAGTCAGCTTCTACAAGTCACACAAAATTAAAGATCAGCATTAAATATGAAATTGCATCTCCTTCCATAAAATTCACTAGAGTATTTTCAACTTCAGGTTGAGATCTATGACTGCTTTGCATATTGAAGAACACACTTTGAGTTATCTCCCAGTTCCTTTCACCTGGATTAAAAGTTTTACCTCAAGAATATCCATATGCATTATAACTATCTCCCTCCTTCTCCATCTCTCACTTGAGGAAAAAAAAATGGGGTGGGGTTCGATCACAGACAAAACAGTATGAATTCAAATGCACAAAAGCTGCACTGTCATTCTGTGACCCATCAGAGCATATCGTGTCTCAGCATTTTTTCATGGGAAGCCTTAAGACAGCTGAAAATTGTTTTCAGTATCAAGAAAAAAGGCTGGTGGGGAAAATGACCTTTTATGGGTCCATTTACTGGTGTTCAGTATAAGATGGTCTTTTTCTCTTTTTTAAGTTAAACTACCCTATGAAGTCACACCTGCATAGACTAACTGTAAAACAAAACCACCCACCCCCAGTGTTAAAATTAAAAAAAAAGAAGTCTACTCTTCGCAGTGATGAAAATCTGTCACCCTTTTCACTTACTTTGTGATTTTGCATATTTTGATTTGTGTGTGTTCATGCACACAGCTGAGCAGTATGGCTCCATATATCCATTAGGTCCTATGCACTGAGTCATGTCAAAAAACCTGCACTGAGCTCTGCAGCCAGTACAAGATGTTAATGTGCCACATTTCTAAAACATAAAACAAAGTAAAACAATGTATTAGTTAAAACTATGTTTGGCTTTTGACTTTAAATTATGGCCTAAAAAAAAAAAACCAAACAAACACCCAACCCCANTAGGCAAAGATCCTTATTGTCACAGGTGAGGGGGGAAAAAAACAACCCCCCCAAAAAAAAACCAAAAAAAAAAAAAAAAAAAACCCAAACCAAACCAAACCAAAAACAAAAAAACCCCAAACAAACAAAAAAAAACAACAAAAACCACAAAGGAAAATTTATTTCTGCAACCTGCTCCCTGCTCTGCCTCCATCAGAGCCTTCCTATATTAACTTCCTCTCATAATCAGTCTCTTAAGAGCATTCAGCACTATTGTTGGGCCTCTTACTCCTGGGGAAAAGCCAGCTAAAACTGTTCTGTGTAAAGACAAAACACACATACAAACACTCCCTTAAAAAAAATCAAGCCAGCCAAAAAGACCCCCAACTACACCCCAAATCCCACCACCTGCAAACTGTGAATGGCAGTAAGAGCACAGAGCAAGTTGTGCCAAGTTGGAGAGTTTGAAACAACTCTCTTCCTCTCTCCCTGCTGATAGGACAATGGTTGTAAGGAAAGAAACAGGAACCTAGCATGGCAAATACAATTCACATAATGGATAGGATTAGAAGGGATCTTTGGTCCAACCTCCCTGCTCAAAAGGGGTTTTCCTAAGGCACATTGCATAGGATTGCATCCAGAGGGTTCATGAATATCTCCAGTGAGGCAGACTCCACAACCAGTCTGTTCCAGTGCACAGTCACCCACAAAGTAGTGAAGTTATGAAGATTAAATAATGGTCCTGAACTTTGGGGGAAAAAAAAAAAAAGAAAATTATACTCTCCAATCCTCCAGGCAGGAAGAAACTGCAGTTTCTATGCTCCTTACTGAAGCCAATGAGGAACTATGATTGGACAACAGACTCAATTTTGACATCTCCCAATACAGCATTCAGTCCATCAAGTTCTTCCACAGAATGGAACAAATGTTCTATAAAAAGCACAGAAAAGCTGCACCAAGCAGAAATACCAATGACACAGTCAACATACCAAATCAATAGTTCTGATGTGCTACATCTATTGCATATTGTCGGTGTTAGGCAAATATCTCAAGCACCATAAAGCAAGTTTCAGAAAAAAGGATCTAAATACCTTCCCTGCCCACAGAAATAGTATCATGTTATTGACACTGATCACAGAAAAGTGCTCATTTCAACAGCAATGAGCCTCCTATCAGACAGGCTCTCACCTCACCCAGTACTAGAAAAGACCCTATCATCACCCAGGCACTTAAGATTTCTTCCCTTCTGTTGAGAAACTTTGGCACTACCTCTTTCCCTATTCTCAAGGACTGAAGGGTGAAAGAAAGGCAAAACATGTTTCATTGGTGCGTCATTTTGTTCAGAGTAAGAGAAGCTTCAGAGGACATCTTTGCTCTTCCTAACTACCTACGTTTGAGAACTAACTAAATCCAGTCTTACAGACAAAGATGAAATTTATGGTTCTGAAACATGTCATGAAATTTATGGTTCTGTAACATGTCATCTCCCCTATACTAAGAACATGCAGATAAAACTACACAAACACACATGCCTGTGCCACAAACTGGATGTAGCACTTTGCAGAGATCAGCAAAATTTCCACCCAACTTCACAATTTCCACATGCTGCTTTGACGAAACCTTTGCTGTGGCTTTCTTCCTAAAAGGGGTATCTGTCAAGATATCAAGCTCCTGCCTGGAGGAGGGTATAAAATGCAACTCCATGATCCTTCCTTCCTACCTTACTTTTTTCTGTTTGCCTTTAAACATGCTACTGAGCACCTAATTATCTTCCTAATCAGCCACAATATTGACAAAACTCACACTAAGATCCAAATGCAGCAATTATACTGTTCTACTATGAGTCAGAGCTATTCTGCCAATATACAGTCATCTTCTCTGACAAGCTAACAGACAAAGCAGGGCATCAAGAAAACTCCACACTGTATTATCAGTAACAATACAGGAAACTACAGTTTACAAAGGACTTGACTTCTTGGAACATGCTTAATGGACAACCACCATTAAAACAAAAAAAAAAATCTGCTTGCACAAATAGCCTTGGTATCTCTGGAATAAACCAAAAGGCAAGTCTGGAAGCACTCATGCAAATATGCTGGCAAATAAGAGAGCATTCAGCAACTTAATCAGAAAACAATGCACAGGTAGATAAAACTTTCACAAGTTCCTTGTCCAAAAGAGAAATCAGAGGCCATGGTGACTTCAAGAAACAGCAAGACAAAAGTACAAGTTTTAATAAATGAATTTATAGTAAACTGAAGAGAGCATAATCAGAAAAAATTCAGGGTCAACAAACTACACATTTTGACAAAAATTCCTTGAAAGCAGAAATACCTTTTGCTAACCAGCATCTCAAATAGTCACTCACACAAAGAGCAGTGCAACGGATTGTCAATCACTTCTGAATTTCATATACCCTCAAAATACTAGAATTGTTTACTTATTTCACCCTAGCTCTTTCAGACTCAAAAGCAACAAGAGAAATCTTTATTAATACCTAGTAATAATCTAGCAAACCTAGATCTAATTTACTAGACTAAAATGAACATGAATTTCTAAAAAATGAAATCTAACAATGCAGAAGATTCTGTGGATAGAAACAAAACTATAATAGCAAACCTCTCATTTTATTCTTGTCATAGCAACTAATAAAGAGTGTTCGAGAATTTCTGCATTATATAAGTTTAAACATTCTGTTACACAAGAAAACCGGACACCAGTGAAATAAACAAAATTAGAAGGCCCAAAACCTCTTGAAATTAACTGCTCCTAAAATGTCATAATTATCATCTCCTTCAAGCTGAACATTTTTCTTGCATTTTTATTACTCTTTTCAGCACTCCCCAAACTTGCAAGCTTGAATATTAAAACCATTCAGAAATCAGAGTACAACACTACTATTAAAGAAGATTAAAGCATACCTGAAAATATTCAGTCAGTATTATACAGGTGTCTCAAACATTTATTTAATAGTATAAAGCAAAGATTTCCTGCTTTGACAACATCAACAGAGAACCTTGCACTGTCCCATTCCATATGTTTTTGAATAGTCATTATCACAAACCAAGACTTTTCTCATGTTTTTGTGAAATTTCCAGATGAGACTTTTCCAAAATGCTCAGATAACTTACATTTCTACTCTGAAATTCATCACATTCTCTTTAATTTCTAAGAATCTGTAGTATTAATTCCTTTCTGTAGAAAAAGTTACATTTGGCAATTCTTTCCATAAAAGGACCCTTCTAGCTGGCATAAACAAATAGAAGATTCACTAAAACTAAGGCAAACTACTGTAATACATGGGGTCAAAGATCATCCTTATGAGGTAAGGATTTTTGGCCTGGAAACAAGATAACTTAGGAGGATAATGACAGAACCAAAAATGGTATGGTGTAGGGCACTATGGATCAACTGTTCAGTGTCTTTTCTAATATTAACAACTATGAGAAATCACATGAATATCAACAGAAGTTTCAAAACAAATAACAGGAGGCAGCTCTTCACTTAACAAACAGCAGGTCAGCAGAACCTCTTACCAAAGAAGTCATAGATGGAAAAACTGTTTGTATGTGTTTGCAAGGAGACTGGACAAGCACTAATTAAAGAGATTCACCAAAAACAGCATAAAGGAACATTGCATAAAGTTCAAGAGATCCCTTGACCTTGAGAGAGTCAGAAGCCAGGAGAATGCTCAGGGGAAAATATCCCAAGTACCTGCCTTATTCTTACTCTTCCCTGCATGCCCACTTACATGCACCGCAGGAGTCTCAATCTGTGATCAGAACCAAAACAGCTTTCTCATATTCTTACTATGGTACATCTTTAATTTAATATTTTAAGCATCCTCAAGGAAAAGCAGATGTTCATAAAAGAAATTAAGAAAAATGTAAAGCTGTGTCAAAGTTCTTGACATTACATGGCAGGAGACAAAAAGAGCTTCACTGGTAGAGAGGAAAAACAGAACAAAATACCAAAATCTTCAATACTGACTAATTAAAGAGGGATCAAAACTTTCTGACTATTTTAAAAATCTCTGCTTCCTTTCTTGTTTCAGAGGTACAAAATCACAGAATTATATGGGCTGAAGGGGACCTCCAGCTGTCACAAGTGCAACCTCTTGCTCAAAGCAGAATCAGAGGTGGTTGCTCAGGATCTTGTCCATTCAAATCTGAGCATCTCCAAGGACAAGCATTCCAAAACCCCTCAGGAGGATTTCACAACCCTTAACAGGGGGCGGGGGGAAAGTTTTTTCTTTAATTAAGTTCTCCCTTGTTTCCAAGATGTGTCTCTTGCCTCTCTTCCTTCCACTGTGCAACTCTAAGAAGAGTCTGACTTTCTCCTCCTTCCACTGGATAACTCATACCCCTTTATGCTTCCAAGGTTGAACAAAGTTCTCCTGAGCCATCTTCCTACATCACCTGCTCCAGCCATCTAAACACCTTGGTACCTCTCCACTGAACTTGCATCAACACGCTGATGCCTTTCATCCTATGGAATCCAAAACTGGCCATGGTAGTCCAGATTCAGCCTCAGAAACCCCTGAAGGATGGGGGGCATGGGGCATGAATATCACTTCCCTTGTCCTGTTAGCTACACTTCTGCTAACAAAGCAGTAGGTTGCCCACATGGGCCGTGGAGCCTCCATCCTTGGAGATACTCAAAACTCAAATAGATGTGGTCCTGGACAACCTACTCCAAGTGACCCTGTTTGACTGCAGGTTTGACAGGATAACCTCCAGAGGTTCCTTCCAACCTCAAGCACCGTGTGATGCAATCCAGGATGCAGTTTGCCATCTTTGCTGCAAGGGCACATTCCTAACCCATTCAACTTCTCCACCAGGACACCCCAGTCCTTTTCCTGAAAGCTGCTTTCTTGGCCATTATCTTCCATCTCAGATGAAGCACTGGCTTCATCTTGTGCTCAACCAGGTATTTCAACGGTAGGCAAAAATGACTAGAGACAAAACCTGCACAGTCAAGCTAGCTTCAGCTTCAAGTTTCCTTCAAAGATAGAATTAACTCAGAAGCAAGCAACACAAGAGAGTAGCAAGCATTTTCCTTCTCCTTCTGCATACCACCTGTGGCAAATCCACATCTACAGCATTCTGTGAAAACATATACACATTTGAGGACTGTAATTTTAAGTAAAATTTAAATAAAAGCACTATCAAATTAGTACAGAAAACTGTATCAGTTACTAATTACAAACAAGTTAATCCAGAGGCAACATTTCTAGAGAATACTGGCCCGTTTCCCGAGAGGGACAGCTTGATGTACAGTATCTGACTACACCTCTCCCCCAGTACTCAACACAGATTCTCCATTGAGATGATCTCAGTTTTGCTAGATTTCATTGCATTCCTTTTCCAAAGCACAAAGTCTGTGGTAGATGCAGAAGCCTGAATATTCTTCTCTTCTTATTAGATTTGATTCTGAACTCACTCATTCTTTTACGATTTGCTATATACCCTCTTAGAAATTTAATTCTAGAAATAAGGTCTATTTCATTAAAGGTATCTCATGACAGATAAAAGGCATACTATAAAACAATGCCATATGGAAACTCTTGCAAGTCACTAGACCTAGATATCTTTCAAATATTCATTCACTAGGACAGTGTCAAACAAATGGGCAACTACAAAAGTGGCTATCAAGATGTAAGACAAACCAGATGGATGGGATATATTCCAGAATTAAAAGAACTGTTTCAACAGGAATCCAAATTGCTTGAAATAAAGTTCACTTAGAGGGTTTTTGAGGAATTTATACTCTTGCCATTATAAGCAACTATTATGTTAGAAGAAAACTTGATCTTCCTTTACATCTTACTGAAAGGAGCATGTAAACTGAAGTCAAGAGCTCTTGTTACATACAACCTACCAAGAAAAAAAATCAAACTCCAAAATAAATGTCAGATAGTCCAATAAACAGGAGTTACCAGAAAACAGGAGTAAATAAACAGTAGAAGAAAAGGTAGAACAGGATAGTTTCTAGAAAAATAAAGATCCCCACATCACTAAGCAGGAAGAAAGGGAAAATTACTATTCCCTGGTTGATAAAGATTTTGTCTTTTAAGCATGGTAGAGGGTAAAAAGCATCTAACTATTTCCATTTGTAGAAGTGTACATAGTATCAGACACCAGTATTATCAGAGATTACTTAATACCAAACTAAGTATTACCTGAAGCAAACAGAAATGGTTTACCATACGAGAAAAGAGACTCCACTATCAAACCATAGTTTGAGCTGGCTGAAACCACAGAACTTCTCTTTAAGAGTAATCAGAAATTAAAAATAAGAACTGAGGAGTTGGTATTTCTAGTATTTCAATGTAAAGGGGCTGTTCAACTCTCACAATTACTAATTTCATCAGAGTATTTACTCTTGAAACAGACTCTTGAAAATGAGAGTTGATAAAACAGTAACAACAGCAGGAAGGAGCAGATTTTGTAGTTAACTGTACTATCAAAATAAAAAGGAGGGCAGGAGGGACAGCTGTCTTAATAGCAAAAAAGCCCAGAAAAAAAACAGACACTGCATGGGACAAGACAAAGTTGAAAACCCTAGATGCTTCCACTGCAGGACCAAGTGACAAGACATCACTGCATTTGGTGATACTTAAACCAGTGGATAACAATATGCTTTATGAGACTAGGTACAAACTCTACATTAAGTAATGAACTGTAAGCTGTAGAACTGGTATGCATATTATTGTATAAACTGAAGCCTCTTAAACTCCTGCACAGAGATAAAATAGATAAAATGAGTTTTAAGAGTTTCACAAAAGCAGTTACTTGGCAAGGAGCAGAAATCAAACAAGGAAGCACAACTGCCTAGGGTGCGCTCCTTTTCTATTACTTGTAAGCAAATAGCTTACACAGATGGCAGAGCCTGGTTAGTCCTGAAGCATGTTCAATAGCAAGTCTTCACCTAATCAAGGAAGCCAATCAAATGTACTTTCATTCAATATGGAAGAAAAATTTCATTAGATGAAAAGACACTGCGAGTATCCTCTCCAACTAGAAAAACACTCATTTGGCTTGCATTCCTGCAATACTCACTTCATTCCAGAGTTATTTAAAAACCTATGAATAAACAGCTAGAGCTCCTGCTCCCCCTTCTTGACAGTAGATGAAGACCATCACCTTTAAGAAGCCACCAAAGGAAGCAAATCCCTGATCCTACTCTAAGAAGAAGAACTTAAGTTACAGAAAAGAGCAAAAAAAAGCAAAGAAACATCTAAAACTAGCAAGCCTTTAATTGGTTTCATAGTAGAATCAAAAGCACTGTGGACTGATGAGGCCAGGAAGCAATATTTTTATAAGTAAACAGAGACTCAGCTTTAGCTCAGTCGAACAGCTGAAAATTCAAAGGTATGGTTGCTTGCACAAAGTCACAGAACTGCACTCATTCCTTAGAATAAGGTTGTCAAGCTTGTATCCAAACCCAGCAAAGCACCACACAACAGGGAAACCACCTTGAAAAGGAAGCTGACTAATTTTTGTAGACACAAAACATGCAATGGTATCAGAAACACTGCAACAACCCAGGTATGTGCTTGTGGTTAATATGTATTTATAGCCGGCATATTTGAGGTCAGTTCTAATTTGTTGCATAGATACTAATTTTGAAATGAATCACTAAGATAATTTTTTTAGTGGTTACATTTTCATTTTAATTACATGAAATGCCTACTCAAAGGAATAAAATATTTCAGCATTTGCACAATTACATGGGCAATTTTAGTCATCTCCTGTTCAGATTTAATGTCATTCTCTCCTAGTGTTTTTGGTGGCTTGGTTTATTTGTTTTGTTTAGTGTCATTCTTTAAGTCCCTCTTGCCCCTCTACATGTAGAGTTTGAACCTCAGTGCAACAGTTAAAGAGTTTACAATCTAACAGTAGTCATGATCTTCATGTTTAAAAAAATATAACCGAGTTGGAAAAGAGATTTGTTTTGACATTTTATCTAAATTGTCAGAGTTATTTGTTGGACGAATGATTTTACCATTGTTTTCTCTTTTTTTAAAAATCTTGACTTGCACTTCACTGTCTTCACGAATGGCTGTTGTTACCAAGAAACTAACATTCTCTTGCATGTAACTACAGTGAGTGTAAGTTAGGTTATGCCTATTTATTATTTTTTTTAAAGTCTGACAAATTATTTTTTTTATATTTCAAAACTTTTTAAGATGAAAGACATGTGAGCTCTGTTGAGTTCTGGGAAAGAAAGAACAGCCATCACCTCTCAGAAAAGCAAAACACATGATGCAGCATTAAAGATGATGTGTGTCTCTGTATTAATGCAGGTTCTGAAACCGGTATATAGGAAGCTGAATGCATCCATCACCTTGAAAGGCGACTTAAGACACTTAAGAAAAAACCTCCTCTCCATCCCAGGAATAACAGTTTCTTACTCCCACCAATAGTTTAAAACAGAGGAAAGAAACCCTTTGTAGCAGATGGATCACTTGCTGTAATCAAATTATTTGTCAGAGAGCCATTGTAATTTTTTCATTACCCATTATTTTAATTTTTTCATCCCAAAAAGAAAAAAAATCCCCATGATAAATTATTGAAAATTAATTGTTCAAATCAGTGTAATATTTATTTTTAAAACTCGGGATTAAGTATATAGATAGTACAAGTAATAAGAATAAACTTTCATTTATTACTACTACAAATGTATAGCAATATTGATAAGTGTATGACATTTACAATATAAACTGCTTAATACAAAGCTCATACCAGAATGACCTATTTATTTTACAACTGTTTTTGTAAGAAAACATTTGCTAAAACTTTGTGACAGACAATAATTAGTAGTACAAGACAGTGCTGTAATCAAATGATGACAAGCTTTTTCTGTATGATTAGTTTCATTAAGTTTATTTTGGTATGTAATAATGACTTTCCCAAACCCTCCTCTTCACCAGTTCTTTAAAAGCAGAACAAAATAGCATTACAACTGAACAAAACAACCTACCAACTGTGGACCAATGGGTTTGGCAGTGACATTCTAAAGTCTAAATTTCTTTTTTAAAACAAAATTCCTTGAACATTCAGTTCAAAAAAACCTCAAATAAAAGTTCAGACCTAAATAAACCCTGCTAGACAACTAAATATTCCCCAGTAACTGTGTCCTGAGCAACTCTGGACACCTACATACAGCATACACTAAAGCACCTAATTTCTGAGTAACATAGAATCATAAAATGGTTTGAGTTGGAAAGGATGTTGAAGATCATCTAGTTCTAATGCCCCTGCCGTGGATAGGGAGGGGGACACCTTCCACTAGACCAGGTTGCTCAGAGGCCCATCTAACCTGGCCTTGAACACCCATGCCAGTGCCTCACCTTCCTCACAGTGAAGAATTTTTTCACAGTATCTAACCTAAAACTGTGCTTTCAATTTAAACCCATTCCCTCTTGCCCTGTCACTATGTGCTCTTGCAAATAGTCCTGCCCTATGGGGACGGGCTATAGATGTCATTTATATGCTGTTCTCTAAAGCCTTAGACACAGTCCCTCAAAACACTCTCTTCTCTAAACTGAAGAGCGATAGATTCGATGGGTGGATTAGGAATTGACTGGATGGTCAGATCCAGAGGGTGGTTGGCCAGTGACTCAGAGTCCAAGTGGATATCAGTGACAAGCGATGTCCCTAAGGGGTTCATATTTGGACTACTGTTCTTTAATATCTTCATTAATGACACAGATTAAAGGATCAAGTGCACCCTCGGCAAATCTGCAGATGACACCAAGCTGAGTGGTGTCAAACCTGCAGGACAGGATGCCTGCCACTCAGAGGGACCTGAACAAGCCCAAGAAACGGGCCCATGGGAATCTCCTGAGGTTTAACAAGACCAAGTGGCAGGTGCTGCACCTGGCTCAGGGCAACCCACAGCATATCAGTACAGGCTGAGGGGATAAACAGATCGAGAGCAGCCTTGCCAAGGACTTTGGGGGTGCTGGTGGATCAGAGACTGGGCGTGAGCTGGCAATGTGCACTCACAGCCCACAAAGCCAGTTGTGTCCTGGGCTGCATCCAAAGCAGCGAGGCCAGTGGGTCAAGAGAGGAGATTCTGCCCCTCTGCTCTGGTGTGAGAGCCCACCCGGAGTGCTGCACCCAGCTCTGGGGTGTCCAGCACAGAAAGGACACTGACCTATTGGAGAGTCCAGAGAAGGACTTTCAAATTGATCAGAGGGATGGAGCATCTCTCCTATGAGGAAAGGCTGACAGAATTTGTATCATTCAGCCTGGAAAAGAGAAGGCTTCAGGGTGACCTAATTGTGACCTTCCAGTACCTGAAGGGAACAGGAAAGATGGGGCACTCCATCACAAAAAACCACTAGGCTGGTCAGACAGATTTTCCCTTAAGTTTCTCCTGATACCAAAAACACTCCAAACTCCCCACACTCCAAGAATATTTGAAACCTACTAGTTAAGAATTACACTAAAGCACATTCCAAACCAGATGCACATGAACATTCAAATTAAGCTTCTCACAGCCTATTACAGTTGCACAGTACCAAATATTTCAACAAAGGAATTAAGAACTTGCTTGCAAAAAATCTGCTTGTCAGAACGTGTCACAATTTTAAAGACTTTCTTAAGGATCCTCACCGTAATGCACAATACTCAACACTGCTTGTGAAGATTCCTGGTACTGAAAACTCCTCCTCCTCCCCAAATCAAATCAAAACATACAACTTACTACCCATATCCTTCTCATTCTCAAATACATATCTAAACACAAAATACAACAATATCTGAACAAATAGAGTACATTCTGCCATTAGAATTAAGTACAAATTTATCATTCAACCTCTCAAAATTCCATGTTCCTTTCATAATTCCATGTGCAGTGTATGTTATACTGGTTGTGTGGGAATGTCTCAAGTTAATCTCAGGCTTTTTTGTTTCTTCAAGATACAGTATTCAACGTTTCTTCAAGTCTTTCCATGGCTTCTGGGCATGCCTATGTATTAGTATCTTGGAAACCTATCCTGTCCCTTTTGGCATAGCTGTGACAAAAGAATAACGCTTATGTTATGTTTCCAGATTTGCTCTTTACACGTAGCTTATACACAAGAACAGCCATCCCCAAAAGCATCAGAACTGAATATCCAGCGAGAAAATAAAAACACACATGAGACAAGATTAAAGAACCTTACAACATTCAGTACTGCAATGGCTCTTCTTCTCTTGGACCACTGGTTTCTTAAAATAGTAAAGAGATGAAGAAAGAAGCCCACACAATGTGCAGCACTGGGGCCACTCACATATTCAAGTCTGAACTTCAAAATCAGAAACTGCTTGCTAGTAAAACAGTACTGTCATACTTGATAACACTGCCCCTATAAACTCAGAGCAGAACATACCAAGCAAAAGAATCCAAAGGAAAAAAACGGAATCCCGAAATGGCATATCCTCCCCAGAAATATTTAATATTTCAGAGCTATCCTATTATACAGTAAATACTGTGATTAACATTTAAATCTTCCAGCCAGCATTAGCAACACTTCAGAGCTAAGCTGGCTCTGTAATACGTAAAAGACATCAGCAGCATCAGATTTCTTGATTTGGAATTATTTTTAACCACAACAATTATTACTATCTTAACAGTCTTAAGAATAAATGAAAAACAAACCAAGTAAAGAAAATGAAGGCACAAAATTTGATACGTGGAAGGATAAAATAACTTTTTTTACCCCTATGCTGTACAGTGGGAGATTAGACACAGTACAAGTACACAGCCAAAGTGTAACCAGCTAGACCCTTCTCACAGTAAGGCCCAATTGCGTATTATTGAATGTTTCAAGTGCATACAAGTAAAGAACATCACTTAAGGACCAATAAGCCTGTGTGTTATGCTTGCTATTAATATACTTGAGATACGCCCATTAGAAAGAAATTATTAACAGAAAGTTCAATTTCAATTATATTTTCATTAATAACAAATAGATATCGCTATTACAGCAACATCATAAAAGCCAGTAATAAAAGGTCTAATGCAGCTACTTTGCCCTCCTTGCCATTAACTTCATTTTTAGAAGTCTTTGTTTCTTATGTTTTCTCGTGAGAAGCACAACCATGCTATCAGTAACAGGATAAACTTAGGAAGTATCAATGTTTATTTAATTTTAATTTATAAGTAAAGAAGTAATTACCTGCTTGTATTCACCAACGCAGTTCTGACAGCAGAATCTTTTCTGCTGACCATCAATAGTAAGAACATTGTTTCCAGCTCCTTTACTGGGCAAATACTCCCCACAATGCTCACAGCAATTCATTATTAAACCATTTGCCATCCTGTATCTATTGAAGCAATGGTCACTGCACAGCTTATGAGTCATATTTTTAAAGCTAACTTCATGACGAATCTAAAAAACAAAAATAAAAAGTATTCTGTCACTACACAAGCACAAAGTTGCCTGAAACGAGTAGACCAGACAGAGGACTTATATTCAAACACAATAATTAAAAGCAGATTATACTAGTTCACTAAGAATAGAGATGCTTGAAATGACCATGAAATATAGAAACAGGAACGGGTGTTTCTGTTGTCTCCAAAGTTCTAGGAAAAAAATCAGACCCATCTGCTCCTCAGCCTAGAAGGAAACACCACAGGGAAGGATGTAGTAATTGCATATTAGAGCTAGTCAATTTATGCAATTTTATAAAATAGTCAATTTACAGGCTAGCAACATAGCACATGAAGACTGGCCAGACACATAAGCTGTGTGAAGCAGTAGCCTGAACTACGGTGGCCTCAGTAATGGCATCAAGAGTAAACAAATACGTTCATGGGAATTTAAAATTACACGTATTCTACAGATTTCTAAAACCATCTGCATTATCTTTCAACACATACAGTAAAAGCAGGTAATACAGTAAAATCTTGACTTCTTTCCAAAATTAATTCTTCTGTGTGGGAGATCTGGGTTATAATTACAAGATTCTACACCTAGTAGAACACATTATCAGCAAAAGGACCTTCAAGTTTCTGAAACAAAAATCAAATATTAACCTTTTGGAATTCTTTCTTCCCTCACTTGCTTTTCATGAATATTTAGCCTGCATATCTTAACATCTAACTGCATATGAAAATACTGAAGTTTTAAAATTTCCTTATTTTCAGTTTGCTTATTTCAGAATATAAGTTAATATGTCATTATTGAGAAGGATAAGAGAAAAAAAAACAGTCAACCAGACCTCAGTTAGTTTACCACAGATAGTGCATCTTGATTTATTCAAAGCTCCTTTTGAGGGATTCTGTTTATCTTCATAGAAGGATAAACATGACGTACTGCAAAACTCCTGAAAAGACTCACTTGAATCTACTTGAGCAACAATGGTACCTTTCATTGTTGTTATATCTCTGAAAGACAAAAAAAATTTCATGTGCTTGTATTCTAGAATTAAGAGGTATTAATGCACCATTAGGTGCAGTTGTGTCAAACTGAATTTTATACAAAACCATGAACAGCAAACTTGAACTACCCATTTCCTAACTTTACACAGAAGTTACATACTTAAGTTTCATACGAAAAACTCAGATTTATAGTAAAAAACAAGAAATGGTCTTTATTTACATATAGTTTCACCATTTCCAGTATTAATCTCAGGACGGGATGTGAGGAAGAGAGAAGGTTCTTTTCTCAAATTTCTCAAAATTACGAATACAACCAAAAAGCTTAAAACGCTTAAAACTTGTCCTGAAGTTTCATAATTTAAAATTTAAAGTTAATTGCACCGTTACATTAACGTTCCAAAGCATCTGAACAGTTCATAAAATTGCTCCTGAAACTGTACCAACCCAATGCATTAAACAAGAAAACAAGCCATCAATAAACTTAATTTGAAATCAAACAAACCTTCTTCTAACCAAACTTATTTATACCGTCCCAAACTATTACACACCCTATTAGAAGCAGCAATGAGAAGAAATAAAAGCATCCCCTTTTGCCTTCTAAGTAAAAAAAAAACCCTATTATTGACACACAGGAAATGTTATTGGGAAGAATCTATAAAAAAATTGACTGAGCACCTCTGGATCACCAGCTAGAAAATACATGCCCAGACACTCAATACCTATGAGCCCCAAGAGGAGGATGAGTGAAAAAAACTTAGAAAAGTATATGCTTGCCCAGACAGACTTCCTTAAAATACAATTGTCCTGTTCCTGGACATTAACACTTGCAAACCTGCCTTCTTCCACCAAGGTTACCCTTTGGAAAGCCAGTAAGATCTGTGCTAGGGAGTACTATCACTTCTGTTCTGCACAGCAAAGGCAGAGCTCCTGCCCTGAGGAGCTTACGGCTCCTGGCAGGATTCCACCATGACTTACACACACTATTAACTTGTATCAAAGCTCATACTGACTTGCATCAAAGGACACCAGTGAGAAGTCAAAGAGTAACACAAGACAATAAAAAATATAAACACTAAGGAGAATGCCAGGTAATTCCTCTACTTTCTTTCTTATAATAATTGCTATGCTATTTCTGTAAGTACAAAGGTTCAGCAGAGTGCCAGAAAAGTGGATTACAATAAAGTACATAGGAATTTTTACTTTTCAGATGGAGTTATACAATTCTTTTTAAAAGTTTATTGTAGGCTTCGCTTTCTCCACTTAAAAGTAATCTATGTATTCAAAGATACATCTAAGCATAACCTCCAAAAATCTGACCTGTGATATAACAACTATTATCACCTATGCAACCTACACTCCAGATCTCTTGGATTTTCCCAGTCCTCTTAGCCTTTCACTTAACTGCAACCTGACAGCATTATGCCTGCCTCAGTAGGAAAAGAACACAGAAGCAAGCGTGGGGCAGAGTACCTGGTCTGCTACCACCAGGTAGCAAAAATCTGGCAATAAAGCAAAAAAGAGTGGATAAGATTGGGCTTCGTAATGAAGTCATGCTACAGAGCAACAATTTAATGCACATTCTACCTTCTATTTAACTGTAGTTGACTAAAAACTGCATAGTAGTGCAAGAGCAAAGACCTACATCACCTCAAAAATCATCAAGCATGACTTCACAGAGGCTGTCTAGAAATTAAATATAGTAAAACTATTTTAAATAACCCTAAAATCTAGAAATAAGGTATTTTCTTCATTATTCAAATATAAAGCCTTATAATTTGGAAAGTTTTGTATGCAGACTCCTACAACACACAGATTAAATATATCTTTAGATATCATGCAGCCAGTTGAATATGGCAATCACCAGATAACTTCTAAAAAAAAATAATAGTGTATACACACGTAAGAGGCCAACAGAAAGAGTACAGATTGCCTTTAACTAGCCCTGTAGAGGAAAGGCTTCAGAGAACTTGAGTTTTCACATGTATTTTAAAAAAGGCACAATATGTCAAATCTGCCAGGTTTTTAGTGTATCAGGGTATGAATACACAAGATATCAGTATTTTCTGTAGCTTATTTTTACTGAGTGTCAAGAATAAAAAAAATAGAAGCAAAAAGAAGGCCAGCAGCTTACATGTGACTACAAGCCATTAATCCACCACACTGCATAGTGAAGTAAAACTTTTTCACTAGTTTAAATCTATGATTGAGCATAGACCACCCTCCCCAAAGCACACATTAACAAAGGCAGTCTTTACTGCAAGCCTTCTGTAGTTCAGCAGGAATTTGTCTTCTAACCAGTGTCACTGCAGCATGTAGCAGACTGAGAATATGAGAACATGCAAGTAACTCAGTGATCGGTACACTGAAAGAAAATACAGCTATTTTGTACGCTTAACACTACAGGAAAACAATTACAGATTACTTCTGTTTGGCAATTTAAGTGTGGCAAATAATTAAAAGTTACAAGTCAAACCTACACAGTAACTTAGAATAAGCCACTTCTAGGCATGCTTGCTACTCCCTTTGTACTACCCACTTAAAGTATCTCCTGCTACAAAATTGCCATAGCCGCCCCATTTATGGGGAAAATCTAAATCATTTTCTCTCCTCATACTGCCAAGACTGGAAGAGCTCCCAAGCTTCTTCCAGGTTCTTGCAATTATCGGTTTCTCCTCCTTTAAAAGCCTCTTGATTTTTTTATCTTCATCTATCAAAATGAGTGCTTTCTATACAACACAAAGTCCACTTTATTCATACAGGACTCCATATATGAAATACATCTTGTCACAGGATGTACTACAATTGGACAACCTTGTCTTAAAAAAAAAAAAAAAAAAGAAGTTATTTTAGTGTATTGGCTTTTAATGAAACAATCTCCCATACTCTGAATTCAAAAGCTGGTACATTTTTTTTTGTTATAGCGCACACAATGGATTCAACATGTCCAAACAACATTAAGATGACACTATATAAAGTATTCATATAGTCAGATTTTGTATCATCAAGGGAGCAACTCTCACACATGCACGAGAATCTCATGTGTTACTGGATTTAGCTGCTAATGTAAAACAAAATTAAAAAAACTCACTTTCTGCACATAACACAAAGTTTCTTTGGAGTGGGTTTGTGTGAAAATGACGAGAGGCAGGTAGTAGAACAAAAAAGGTGAGCTGATCCTTTGCGCTGATAGGCAGTCTGTCCCTTTTGTAAAGGCTTCTTGCAGTTTGCACATGTGACTTTAACCTGTTTAGAAGGCTGCTGCTGGGCAGAAGGCGGGAATATTTGCTTAGGAAGTGATGCTACAGGTGACAAGGAATCCACACCTGGTTGCTTCTGATTCCTAGGGAAGGAAGCTGATTGGGATATCCAAGAATCTTCAAGACAAAAAACCCAAACAAAAATAAAAGTAAATGAAGAGGCATGTACATACATACAGAATAACATTCACCAACGTATGATCATAAAATCATTTTCATGGTTTTCTCAATAACCTTTTCAATGCAAGGAATACCAGTTAATGTGTAAACTTGCAAGGTCACGAGAGTTCCAAGTCTTCCTCAGCAGAAATCAATGAACCTAGAAAATAATATTTCATTAAGTTCTAGCAGTACACAAATCCATGTCCCTGTGTTTCAGACTCCACTAGTCTTCCATCCATATTTCTGGAAAATAAATTACCATGGAACAAAGTCATCTTTGCCCAACCTTTTGTAGTATAACCTGCTACAGAAGTAACTTGCATGATGAAAATGTAAGCAAAGCATTTTTGCTGAAAGAAATACATCTAGAAAGACCAGGTGTTAAATTACATGCTCTTTATCTTGATTTGGAACAGAATATACAGTTGTGGGGGAAAAAGAAATCCCCCAGTAAAATGTCATTTCTAAGCTTTTCTCTTGAATTTACACTTTCATTCAAAATTATTATCACCAGAATTTAAGAATGTTGAGCTTCTGAGGACTGTTGGTAATAAAACATTACTTAAACATGAATTAAAACTGAGTAAAAAAACAACTTTGCATTATAAAAAACATTTATACAAATTTTTAACAGTATGTCAGTTATACCAAATACTGTCACAGCACCTGGGACTTACAGCTTTGAATGTCTTACTACAATAATTCAGTGTATTCCTGGAGCACTACCACAACAAGTATTAATACCCAAATGTAAGAAAGATGATTTTAAATTCTATGACTTCAGATAACAAAAACCTTAACCTACAGCCATCAGCAACAGACTATACCTCATTCTTAAGGAACATCATCTTGGTCCATAATTGTTCATTAAGAAGGCACCCTTTCCTCATATTATTTTCTTAAGTCCTTTCTTAACTCAAAGGGTTTTATTAACAATATATTGTGCTGCGTAACTTTAAAATTCATTTTAGGGACAAAGTTCCAAGAACCCTTGATAGTGCAACAAACAACACACATTTTTTAGCAGTCAAAGGATAATTTTCTGGTGTGACTTTGTAGCTGTCAAGGAAGGCCTAATTCTCCAGCATGCAAAACAAGCTAGGAATTTACCCACTGTAATGCCTGAAGGTAAACAGAAGAGCTGGAATAGGGATGAGAGGAAGAGGAAAAGATCACAGAACAAAACACATTTCTCTTAAAATCATTAAAGAGGTTTACTTTTGAAGCTATGAGTATCCTTACTGGCAAACTAAAACAAGCTACCACAGTGCTTGACGTTAAAATTCACTTGACTGCTCTCTCCAAACCTTTCTGTATGTTTACTACCTTAGATATATTAATATCCTGGTAGTATCTTAACACCTCAAAGTATTTTGAGGTTCTTCTCTTTTCTCACAGACTTCAGGTGAAAGCACCTTGTCTCTCTTACCAGGAATGCACAGCATGTGCAGTAGAGTTACATCCGCCTGTAATTCCAGTAGTGCTCAACTGCCACTCATGCAAACTTGAATTTGCTAGATTCTTTTGAGTTTGAAACTTTCTTCTTGAAACATGACTTCCTAGCACCTCACTAAGATAATTTCAATTATCCCTTAGTTTCTTAAGGGTTCAGATAGCCTCCCCTGACATTCTCTTGCATTTTTCCTTTTCACTAACATACAACAAAAATCTGAAGATACTTGCTTTTACTTTTTCCATACCCCATCTTCACTGATACCCATTTTTATATTATGCCTTTTTTTCACCTCTCACTTCTCAACCATGTTACCTCCTCTGCTTTATATTCTCTACAAAGGATCTGTAAAATCTGGTTTTCATGTCCTTGAACTGAAAAGGTGTATTACACTCCCTTCGTTGATTCCTGATGAGTTTCCAAGCCTCACCGCCTTATGTCTTCATCCTTCAGGTTTCTACCTGCAATACTTTAACGGCCAAGTTTATGAGACTTTACAGTTTCATGTTAAACTTTTAACTGTAATGGCTGTTCAGGTTGTTCCCATTCTTTCTCACTCATTCCTGCTCCAAACTGCTGTAAAATGTTATCTTACTCTCATTTGTATCATTTACTTGCAAAGCCATCTTGCAAAAATGATATCTTTTTAAAGAGCTGAAAAAATGTGTCAGTACAACTTGGGGCAGAGGTGGGGAGGAACACATTACTGAAGTTTTACAGAGGTACACAGCTCTTGAAACACATCAAGCTACATCTGCATTAATAACCTGGTTCAGATCAGGGCAATTCGGAACTGCATCCTCAATTTCTTAATTGTTGGCTCTGTTTCTGGAGCATCTTTGAAGCAGAAAAACTAGATTCTATTGAAACAAAACCTAAGTTCGGTGCAAAACATGTGAAATGCATCTGTACGGACTTCTGTTTATCTACCTGGGCTTCTTCAGGACCTCCTACATGGTCCCCCACAACACTCTTGCTGGTAAATTGGAGGCACAGATTTGAGTGACAAGGAATTGCCTGGATGGTTACATCCAAAGAATTAGTTAATGGCCCAATGTCCAAGTGGAAACCAGTAGCGAGCTGTGCCCCTCAAGGGTCCATACTAGGGATGATACTGTTTAGTACCTTCTTCATCAACATCGATAGTGAAATCAAGCACAACCTCAGCAGATTTACTGCTAACACCAAGCTGAGTGGTGCAGCTGGTAAGCCAGGATAGGATGCCAAGCAGAGGCACCTTGACAGCCTTGAGGAATGAGCCCACATGAACATCATGAAGCTCAACAAGGTCAAGTGCAAGGTCTTTCCTCTCCATCAGGGTAACCCTCAATATCAGAACAAACTGCAAGCTGAATGGACTGAAGACAGCCCTGCAGAAAAAGACCTGGGAACACTGGTAGATGAAAAACTGAACATGAGCCAGCAACGTATTTGCAAGGTGATTCTGTCTCTCTTCTCTGCTCTAGAGACCCCACCTGAAGTATTGCAGCCAGCTCTGGGGTCCCCTGTACAAGACAGAAAAGCAGGTACAGAGGAGGAACACAAACAGTGACAGAAGGCTGGAACACTGCTCCCATGAAGAAAGGCAAAGAGTTGGGAGTTGTTCAGTCTAGAGAAGACTGAGGAGACCTTACTGCAGCCTTTCAGCATATAAAGGGCACTTATAAAAAAAGACAGAGACTTTTTGAAAAGCCCTATAGTAAAACAAGAGGCAATGCATTCAAATTGAAAAGAGGGTAGGTTTACATTTGACACGAGGAATACATTTTTTACAATGAAGATGGCAAGACACTGGAATGGGTTACCCAGAGAAGCTGAGGATGCCTCATCCCTGGAAGTGTTCAAAGTCAGGCTGGATGGGGCTTTGAGTAATCTCATCCAGTGTAAGACGTCCCTGCCTACTGCAGGGTGACTGGATTAGGTGGTATGTCCTTTCCAACCAAAGCCATTCTATCAAAGGTACTGCAATGCTTACTGGGGACATCAGGTTCTAAATTAATGTGTTGGACAGAAGTTTCACTGTTATGCACCTGCAGCTTCCCACACAGTGGAGGTGCTTAGCCAACAGGAATAGACTAACACTGATCCTGAAGAAATCTTCCAAACCATATATACATGTATTCACAGAATTACATAGGTTGGAAAAGACACTTAAGATCACCAAGTCCAGCCTTAACCCAGCACTGCCAAGTCCACCACTAAACTATGTCCCAAGCATCACACCTATACTATTTTTAAATACCTCCAGGGATGAAGACTAAACAGGCTTCCCTGGGCAGCCTGTTCCAATACTTGAGAACCCTTTCGGTGAAGACATTTTTTCTAATGTATTATGTCACTGAGTATATTTTAGTCTGGAGTCACAGAAAAGGTAGTGATGGGGATGAAGGGAACCAAGATCTTTCATACATATTAAGCTAAAAAAACACGCAGTGCCACTGCTAAAAATACTTCAATCAAACATTCTATAATCAAATAGTTCACAATTTATTTTCAGCTTTTAAGGAAACATTCAAAATCACAACTTACCAGGATTATGATGAGTCACAGATTCTCCATTTTGAAATACATCTCCAGCCACGTTCATTCTACCAGGATTGAAAGGTCCTACACCAGTCTTGGTCTGTGAAGTCAAAGATGGGGTGTATGTTTGCAAATTAACACCAAAATTACTTGACTGCAGTCCGTTAGATACATCTCCCAAGCTGGCATTCTGCAGTGACGTTACATGTGTAATCATTAAGTTCATGTCATGCCCTTCAGTATTTTCTAAATGACCGTCACTGACAGAGCTCATAGCACCTGTTTCTAATGTAGTAACATTAGCTATTTGAATTTCAGAGTCTGGTTCTGTGGTTATACCACTATTACCTATTCCTGAATTTACCTTACTTCTTGAAAAACTGGAAGCTGAGAATTCCATTTCGTTGGTTCTATTTTTACACTCTGGAAGCCTTCGTTCATTAAAACTGGAAGCATTCTTCTCTTGTCCTTGATTTGTTTCAATGTCTTCTTCATCATCAATAATAATAGTTTCACTTATACTCCCCTTTTGAGAATTTAAGTCTTTTGGAGGAGAAAGCATTTTGCACTCATTCCCTTGAAGTTCTTCGTTTTTTGATGATGTAAATGCAGCGTTCCTTTGATCTGCCACCAGTGACGTAGAGTTCTGCGGAGGTTGTATAGGTTCAATAAAAACTACATCATCATCATCTTCTATAGGCGAGTTCTGGAATTTATTAGGTCTAGAAACTAAAGAACTCGGTGGCCCTCCAAATGTGTTTCCTACATTTGCAAGACCTGCTGCCATGGTGGTATTCCCTAGCAGACCAGGAGTATATTCAGACAGGTCTAATCCTCCCAGAGGACTTGTGTCCATTCCAGATGTGCTGTTTGAAGAAAAACAAAGCAAGAAAAACCACAACCAATTTCAGAGTAAGATAAAACTTTCCAATAACAGTTTTTTAAAATAACTATAAAATTAATAGTTTCAGCTTTTACTTTACTTTTTTCCTGAGAGAATGTAAAGAAAAATAACGAAGTTTTTCTATGCTCTGCTTTAAAAGTCTTAGCATTCATTTATTTTCTAACCATATACCAGGAAAAAGATACTACCATCGCTAACATTTCACAAACAATAGCTATATGTTGTTATGTTCAGCAATACATCACACACAGGAAATAGAACTTTTGATGGTATTTATTACATTATCCTGATTTCTCAGTCTCTTTCCCATCCCATATTAAGGACAAAAAGAGCCTTTAACACTGCTTTTGCTAGACTGCAAAGCAAGATCAAAAGTCAGACATGCAGAAAGAAACCTGGAATTCCTATTAGAAATGTTACAGTTTCAAGATAAGTACACTTAGATGATAAAAGACTGAAGCACATATCCAAGTGCCTAGCAAAAAAAAAAAAAAAGAAAAAGGGCAACATCTTTCTCTGTAATAGCAACTTTGAGATTCAACTGATATTCCTCCAACCCCACTGCCAAAGCTCCTTAAGTAGCCCTAAGACAAATGGGACCAAAGAGATATATGCAGCCATTGCATGTGACAGGAATAGATATGTTACTGAGCAGCAGAAAGTGGACAACAACCTCTCATTTGTAGCCACTACCACTAACTGTTCATTTAAAGTCCATGACTTACTAAGTCAGGTTGTACTGAAACTTTCAGCAACTTTCTTTTAACAGCAAGTGATGCTTATTCAGGCCACTTCCCAACAACTACTTTTCCTGGAGGGTTTTGTTTGCTTTTAGTACTGTTCAGTTTGGGGACACTCCTCTTCATAATTGTCAATTCTATCATAAATTTAAAATGTTATAAAAGTCAATCTGGATATAATCAAAGCTAAGGGACATGGGATCACTCTAAAAAATGTTAACAGTAAGTTAAATTGAGCAACAGGAAAAATACAGACATAAATATAATTTGGATATATCTTGAAGTACACACTGGTGTGAGACGGTGACATCACTGAGGTTGTGTGAAAGGCCAGAAGTAGCTTTTTGTGCTTTTTAATAAAAATCTTTATACAGTAAATACAAAAAGTAAGAACACCCTGCTCATAAATACTTACCCATCCAGAAATCCACTGCAATCTGTTTACCTTGTAAGTTGCTCCAAGCACTTTTATTTTCTTTCCTATGGGGAAACTGCTCTATACCAACTTGCTGCCCTTCACAAAAGTAGCGTTCTGAAACAGGATTAAAACAAACATTAAATACCCCAAATGGTTTCTTTATCTCAAGCCTCATCTACCAACTCTGTTCCTTAAACTGAATTCCTTCCAAAGTTACAGTTTAAGTGCAAACCTGACTTTCAGCACCATCATCCTACAAAGTGAGAGACAATGTGACTCTGTTCAGTCATTGCTGTGAATAAAGCAGCAACAGGACTGTTTGAGATTTTCTACTCTCTCGCATCATACTCCAGAATCCTTTGTTTGATGCTCTATAGATAGAGGGGGAAAATACCATGTGTGGTTAGGGACAGACAGACAGAACTGCAATGAAGTACTCAAACACTAGAATTAAGAAGTATATCTGCAATAGAATATTAAGGAAATAAATGGTTCAAGTAAACCAAGCAATTGAGGGGGGGGGGCGGGGAGGGAAATCTTAGCAGTTATATTTCTTTCCTTTCTATAGCGGGTCAACCTCCTTGCTGCTTGTAGCAGAATCTACTATGCTAAAATTAAGAAATAAAAGGAAAATTATAGAACCTGCATTATAAATCAGGCCTACAATGCAATATAAACCTTGCATTGTTAATAATTTTCAAGTCGTATATATGCACTGCAGTGATACTTAGCACAGATTCAGGCATTCATAGCTTGTATTAACACATGTGATCATTCACAAGAGACTGAAAATGTTCAAAGTTCAAGCCTCTATTTATTCTTCAGGTTTTATAACAGTCATTATGTTTCCCACAGTTGGTAGCATTTTTAAAATAGAGAGTATCAACTTGTATAGCTACCTACCCTTAAAATCCCCAGACAGTAAAAATGCCTGGAGGAATAAAGCTCAGATACTCTTCTACACATTTACAACATTATTCAGGCCCTCTTGTCCATCAACTGAGTGGCAGCAGGGAGGGCAGGACAAGGCCCAAACAGTAAAGCTGTGAGCCAGATTAATCCTAGAAGGGAGGCGACCACCTTTTAATTCCTTCCTATGTTAGCCTTACAGCCAAATGCCATTATGTAATAGCATTTGAACCACAATAAAGGTAGCATTGAATTGGAATGAAAGAGGTTTTCTTACAAAAAAAAAATTGCATTATCAATGCAGTTGGCTTGTACCTCCCTGGAAATCAGTCAGTTACACTGAAGATTAATTTAATCCAATATTCTCTTTTACGTATCTTACTCTTCCCCTCTCGGGATAAATAATTTAGATTTTCCTGCATCTCAGCTTTTGCTGAAAAGAATTAATGCAATTCTTAAAGTTTCACAGGTTTATTCCATATATTTTCTTTCTCTACAAGGACAAAAGCATCACAAGCACATAAAGCTTTCAATAAAGTTTTAAATACACCTGAACAGATGGGAGCAAAGAAAAAAAATGAGACTATGCCAAGACTATACCTCAGGCCTGACTCAAACATTTGCTATTTCTATTTTTACAAGTCCTTAGCATAAAGACAGACTTGGGCTGTATTACAGTTCATGCACATAATATGTTGCCAAGGTTAAGACCCAAAATACATATATTTTTGCCTAAATCTACTTATTTTTTCCACAAAGCCTTTAGAAAGGGTTTAATGTCCTGTATTGCTAGGTACTACAAAAATAAGAAAAGTTTATGTGCTTAATGGTTACTGCACTGTCATAAGCAAAATCTGCATATATTTTCTTGCAAATAAGTTCTTCCTCTGCAACAAAATTACCCATAAAATCAGAATTATTTTTCAAAAACTGTGCAAAGTGATGTATCTTGTTGTCTAAAAGCATTAATAGCAGAGAGAGACACAAAAACCACCACGGAAATGACACAGTCAGTATTTCTAAATGAAAAATAACCGAAAAATGAGTGCTTTACAGGGAAAAAATGAAGTTTAGAAGGGGAAACTAGGAAAAAACTCACACCTCACAACTGGCAACAGCAAAAGATGGCTAACAATAGAAATGCAACTGTTAGAAACCTGTAAGATTGATTCAACTGGTCACTGGATGAACTGCAGAGACTTCGAAAAAAACCCGTTTAAACAAAACAACCCCAAACCCACAAACTAGCAAGACCTGGTCTGCAGAAAATGCATGTTCAGTTACTGCTGCAGAACAAGCTCAAGGCTCTGTGGTGGTGCACAGGCAGCAAAATTACAGCTGGACAGAAACAGGGGCACTGCCAATACACAACAGCCCTTCCTGAGCCCAGCCTTGTGTGTCCCTCTTAAATTAGGCTACATTGCCTGTACAAGTTTTCACACTGAAATAATTTATGATCCCATTGCTATATTCAAGGTTTGACTGCTCAAATAAATAAAGGGCAAAACGCAGGCCCTTCTTTAGAAGGATGGCAACTACTACAGCTCTTAAGACAGCTAGGTAACACTCACAGGTCAAGTCTTAACTTCATTGTTGAATGATAAGAGTTAAATTTATCGTGAATTGCAGAAATTGAGGTGGGGTGTATGACTATCTTAAAAAAAAACAAAAACCCAGCAAACCTCCCCACAAAAAAAAACAAAAACAACCCCATTTCAACAAAATCAGAAATTGGAATTCAAATACCTTTACCAAGTGCCATTATAACACCTGGAATGAAGGTGGCAGAAGCGCACAGTCATGGTTATATATACTTCAAGTAAAGACACAAAATCAAAAGGAATCACTGAAATCCAGTTAAAACTACAGTTCCACCAACACAGGGCACTTGGAACAGACATCCAAAGTAGGACCAGCATGTACAACTGCTTCCACATAAAGGCTGTAAGTCTAAAAATAAAAAAGGAAAGCTTGAAAGACTACTTTGGAGATAATACATAACTGATACATTTTCAAATGTGGAACAGATGAATAAAATTTAGGAGCCGTTATTATACTAAGATACAAACATAGGAACAAGAAGAGAGGGATTGATTTGCGCCAGCAAAAGACTACTACTTTCTGCTAGGAAAGTACAGTATTATAACTCAATTATTTACCTCAACAGGTACTGTGCTACATTTACATTCCACATCCAAACTAGAAGAAACAGAATACTAATGGTATTCTATCAATCACTTCCACTCAATGGTGACAGCACATGTGAGATAATGGGAGCAAGACTGCAAAGTGGTAACTGAAGATTTTAGCTACTGTAGTGCAGGCTAGGGCAAGAGGACAGACTCAAAAAGGGGGGAAAAGAAACCAACCCCCAAAAACCCAAACCAACCCACCACTGAATGATGGGGACAAATGTTTACAGCACAGCCAACTGCAACCAGCTAGAAGACAGAAGGAAAAACAACTCTTGGTCTAACTCTGAGCCACACAACATAGCTCAACACGTAATTATCCAGAGAGCACTCCAGAAAAGCATATTTAAATTCCATGGGGAATAAAATAAAAAAAAAAAAAAAATCATTACTTCAACATTTTCAGAAATAAGAACAACCTAAATGTAAGAACAGAAATGGAGAAGCTAGAACAAAAAGCTTGAGAGCACAAAGGCCATTAAATAAAACTCACCATATTAAGTACACACAGACAGTCTAAAAAGACTCCAAAAACCCTACGAAGACTACTATCAAAGATGATGAAATTGTACTGGGGGAATTTTCATATATATTTGTCCTATTCTTTACCTTTTGCTAGATGTGCTACTGAGGTATGTTAGAGCAAGAGTTTGTTTAAAATGCCAATTCTTGTCAATTTTACAAACAGTACAGTTTTCCTAAAGAAAAAGAGTACCCAAGAAGTCTGAACCACTGCAGAAAACATGCAATAAACTCTTTGCACTGATGATCAGTAAGAAAAAGATGAGGGAAGACCACATCTAAGCTCTCTTTCTAGGGGTCAGGTCAAAGGAAAAATGTTGCATCAAAGTGCTAACACAAGAGGAATTGGGAACAAATTACTAGGGCCACATGGCAGTCACTTAAGATTTCTAAAGACAAGTCAGCAATCTTTTATTCCAGTATCTGCAATCAATTACCTATGCAGAAGGTGAGAATGATTAAACTGGTACAGACCACATAAGACTTTCAAAAGGTATTCAAACAGCGTCCTCCCTGGACTGCAACAGAAATTATCTATAGTAAAGATTTGGAAAAGGGTTCTCTGGGGGAGTCGTAATTATTTAAAGAGAAAAGTATCATGTCTTGTTTGCTGTTATCTCAATAAAGAGAAGTTACCAGAGGAGTTCCAAAATAAAATTACACAGGTCAACATATATAAGTGAATCAAAAGAGACAGTGACTCCAAGGTGAGTGCTTCCTAATGATACAAACCTATCCACAGCAGCTGCAAACAGAAACTGATTGTTAAAAGGATATCACAGTGCTGAATGCTCAGACAGCGTGGTAGGCAGAATCACTAGTGAGAAATGCAAGATAATGAACAGGGAGCAAAGAGTAACTACAGATATAACAATTTAAGATCCAAGTTGCAAATCTCTCACTCTTTAAAATCAAAGCTACTCAATCATCAACAGCCAAAGAGGAAAAACAAAATAAAAGAAGAATCAAACAAAACAGAACACATCTCTCACTACACAGAAAACACAGTTCACTAGCATCTTGATTATCATGAGATGTTCAGGTCACTCCCTTCTCAGAGAAAGGGAAAAAAACCAGATGAGTTCCTTTTCAGAGAAAGGGGGAAAACAGATGAGCGCCATGAATAATTTATACTAAAGGAAAAGACTTTTCATTAAAAGAAAAACAACTGAAGAAAGATGTTAAATCTGCAGGAATAAAAAAAAAAATAATCATAGAAGATAGAATTGCCCAGTGTCTTACAAGAACAAAAAGGTGCCCAATGAAATAATTAAGCAGCTTTAATAATCTACTGTGCATGAAAACATTTTCTTTTCTTCTTAATTGTGAGAGTTACTGCTGCAGAAGGCTACAGAGGCTAGAAATGCTACCAGTTCAGACAGGGACTGGGCAAACATGAAATAAATGGACTAAAGACTTAACTACAGAGGTCCAAAGGCAACTCTACAATTCTTAGCCAGCTGAAAACTACAACATATCTGCAGAAAAATCAGGCTGTAACTGAGAAGTTTCTGTTCTTAGACATCACTGTTGCAAACAGACTACTGACCTGTCTATTAACCTAGCACAACAATTACTGTAACCTAGCAGAGGAATAACAACCTTCTTACATGCAAAAGAAACACAATGAGCTTCATGGAAGCTCTACCCACTTACCCAAAACCTGAATTTCAGCCCATGGCTGTCAGGTTGACTTCAGCGAGTAGATGGATGCCAACATTTTGGTTAAAATATTCAGGTTAGAGACTAATCTGAACACACCTCAATGTTCTGTGAAGCTATATGGTTTTAATGATGAATTCCTGATCCTGACATTTTTTTGACCATAACATCATTTACTTCCTTAATTCAGCTACTTCCTGAAGTTCCTATCCTTATTACAGAAAGTCACTTCTTATCACTTCCTGCAAGCCTGATGATTAAAAACTCAGTAAAGACTATCTGTAAAACAGTTATCAAGAAGCTCTCTAGCTTAACAGTATGTTGCAATGTCTTAATAGGACTCAGGAACATTCATTCCCTACACAATCAGATGTAACCTACATACCACAAGCTTTCTTGGTGTATGAACCACCAACCCATTTTGTAATTTAAGCCAGCTTTAAACTAAATCTGTATCTGCTGCAGTCCAATCTCAATTTGGGTATAGTGAATGACATATACTGTGTATGGACAGACTCCTACCTATGTGAATAGAACTCTATGTCAGAAAAAAAGCAATTGTAGGGTCCTTGTGGGTCACCAGATATAGAACTCTTAGCACAGGCAACCACACAATAAAACAATTTTTGTTAAATATTCTCACTAAAAACATTCAGCATTTTTAGTTGCTAGGGGGAAGAAGGGGTGGTGGTAGTTGGGTGTTGATTTGTGGTTTTTTCCTCCTTATATCCTTCCTGAGGGCTATCTAGTCATCACCCTTAGCATTCTATGGTCAGATATGCCTTGGCTACATGGTGGCTCTGATTTACTGTTAACTTTTACACCTCTAGCAAAAGTTTTAACACTTCTGAAGGTCCACCTAGTTACCAGGTCCGCAGACTCACTCTGTCATGCTATCATATGACACAGCTGTTCCTGCAACCACACACGTAACCAGCCAAAAGCCGATCCAGCTGACAGAGACTTTCCAGCCAGAGCAGTTCCCCAAACCAAAAATTTCTGTGCAAGAACACTACAGTTGTGCCTCAACATAACAAGGGTGATGGCACTGAAGCCCTGAACTTCAGCATAGAGATCCTTTTACAGACCGGATGGTCATGACAAGCCCATAGCCACACACCAAACTTCACTGCCCTGACATCAACACTCCAATGCGCTAATTGACAATGAAGCAAGCAGTGACAGACTGAATATTAAAACACATCAGACCTAACTGTATAACACATGTATATCCCCTGGTTACAATCCCTAGGACATCTGAAATGTGCAAGACTCTAAGCAAAACTAAGATACATTAATGCCACAATGACCCAACTATTTTATCAGTCTGCCAGCTTTACACTCAAATCATGGTAGTGAGTTTAACAAAAATACTTGCATATTTAGGGCTAAACTCAAGTGCAAGTGTTCACAACACCAAAGTAAAACAAGGGTCTTTCTTAAATTATTATACAAGTTAAAGAGTCTGAATAATATTTAATATAAACCCATCAATGTATTTATATTGCTGGTTTTTCAGAACACAATATCCTGTTCCTGAAAGCTCTTTCCTACGTTTAAGTTCACAACTAATTTATCTACTCTCTGAGCACCGTAACTACAAAAGCCTGCTATCTCATTATTTCAGTCTTGAGAGACTACTCCAGAATTTGCTTTCCAGTAGGTTTGGAGCTGCTTCAAATTTCATTCTTTGCCCAGATTTTCACAGAAGTTGTATGTATTCAAGAAATTAGCTTACTAGAAGTCATTATGTAACACTCAAAATGTGTTTGTCACAGAGATGTCAGAGAATTCAATTAAAAAAGCATATACCTGTAATCCAGCAGAGACAGCAACTGAGAAAAGTAAAAGGGAAAGATCTACATAGTGAAAGAAATATTTTGAAGCATATAAGTCAGTAAATTTTGGGTTTATTCACAAGAGAAACTATTTACACACAACTAAAGCTTGCAAACTTTGGTATCCTCTGAGCATCTTAACTGCACTGCAGCCACCCATGTTACATATGAATGCTGACATCTGGTTTTCAGCTGATGCTTCCAGGAACATTTGAATAATTGTACTTAACACAGCCTCTTCCTTGACTCTTCCTACTCAATGACTGCTAAGAAATGTTCCCCTGCATGCAGGAACAGAATTAAAATTCAGGGTCAACCTCAAACTTGATTCTATGCAAGGATATCTAAACCAAGCACTGATCACTCTCAAGATTACTCATCAGAGAATAAGCAGCACTTGGCACAGGAATTCAGGGCCAATCAAAATCTTAATGTTGACTAACTGCCTAAGTTTTAATGCAGAGCTATACTGACATATAGCTCTCCCTTATACACACACTTTCAATATATTTCAAGGCTGTTTAATCATGAAGAGGCACTGATCAGCAAGAACACAGCACCATTTCTAAGCTCAAAAGCCATTATGTATAATGTGGTAGACAGTAAATTTTATCTCTCTACTATTCAAACAGCACAATGCTGCTTAAGGATATCCTTTATTATAAATGGAATAGAAAGGTGAAACAAGACAAAGAAACAAAGGACACACAAAGGAAGTTACATATAAATGCTTATCTGTTACTTAAATCCAAATGCATATCTATTTCCAGAAAAACAGGCAACACTAGACCACAGCAACAGACTTGAAAGATAACCTAAGTGGAAAGGGAGTACCATAACAGTAGGGCAATACTATTGTAAAGATACGAAAACAGGAAAAGGGAAAGTAAAATCTTGAAAAATAAATACCAGAAAGTGGTATTAATTCAGCATGCAAAGAAGTCAAATTGTCATTTGATGTATCTCAACTTTAAAAATATAACATTTAATAGGTAAAAACAAATACTGAATGGTTAGATCAGAAACAGGCCTAAGAATAGTGAAATTATTTACATGCCTGGCCTGGGCAATAGAATACAGGCCACTGACAAATGTCAGTGGGTCGCAGCACACATTTCAAAAACATGCCTGACTCTTGCTCCCCAAGGAACAATAAAGATTAATTGAGAATACAAATCTATGAAGTCCCTAGCTTTGGCTGGCATTTCAAGAGCACCTAATATACACAAATAGTACCCAATCTTTCAAGTTTGCCAAGTTACAAGAAACTGGGGGTACAGCCAATCATATATAAACCAATCAAATCTGAAAAAACCCACCAGACATGGGAGAGACAAAATCTCAATTGCAAGAATTTTCCAATATTTGTCTTATCTATTCAGAGTTTCCCTTGTTGCTACTTAAGCCCATTACCTGCCAGACTATCAATAGGCATCGCTGAGAAGAGCCTGGCTTTTTCTTCTCCATATTTTCCCACTAATTAGTTGAAGAGAGTAGTAACCTGTCCCTCTACGCTTCTCTTTAGACTGAACACACCCCTCTCAGCTTCTTCTTCTTTGTTGCGTGTCCCAGCCCTCTAAGCTGGTGGCCTTACACTGGACTAACTCCAGAATAGCCGTATCTTCATTAGAACAGGGTCGAACCAAAACCAGAGCAAACACTGTAAATGGATTCTCCCAAGTATCAAACTGTGCTGAACAATCAGCTCCCTTAAACTGTTGGCTAGAGTCTTGCTTAATTCAGTCCAGCATGCTGCTCACATTCACCCTGCCAGGATGTATTATTCACGTTGAACTTGCTGTCCACCAGCTGCCTTCTATTTGTTTTTATTTTAAACTAGCACTCACTCTACATTCATATATATACATAGAGAGAGACAGCCCATGAAACAAGTCACTTTGCATGGTAAGTGCCACGCCTAGTGGCACTCCACTTCTCAGTGCCTGTGGCACAGTTTTTTTATTACTAATGTTTCTAAAATATTTTCTTTTTACTCTTGCATGTGCTTAGAAAGAGGAAAAACTGTCATGCCATAGTTCGCAAATGAAGTTTATAGGTAGTTATTTCTAAAGGCAAGAAAAATGGTCTAACACCAGCCAACAGTCTCAACCATATTTTTCAGCCCTGAGAAATAATCAAGTATTGGCTAACAACCTAGTATTTTGGGCCTGGTATGGACAAGTATTAGTACTCAATGTATCTAGTGATTCAGAACAAAGAAAACTGAATTTAAAAGAGGAGGTGAATATTATGCTATCTGTAGAAGGGAAACCCATATGGACTCTGACCAAGTCAATGGCCAATGAAGCTACGGTATAACAAAGGAAAGAAACACTTATCACCACAAGCAAAATGAGATAAAAAAGGAAGGGGAAGAAAATAAAAACAGTCACAAAGGAGTTCAAGTTCTACGCTGAGGTAAGGTTGACGGGAAATGGGATCCAAGGCAAGAATAGATACAGTCAGCAAGACAAGGATGATAGGTTTTCACAGCTGCACTGGCTGGCTCCAAGTTACATTATGCAATCAAGACTCCAGGTTATCAAACTATTTTTAAAATGTAAAAGGTAGTTTTATTTTTAAATAAAATGCATATTGTGTTTGCTAAGGCTGCAGTTCCACAACTGCAAACCACATCCAGCCTAGGACAGGACTACTCTGGTTTTGAATTCCTACTCCCACCTCCCACTTTCTAGCACAACTCTTCCTCCCTTTCTCCCTGTGGGTCATAACAGCCAGTCCATCATGGGAGTTAACATGGTAGAAAGCTGAAACACAAAGAAAAGGGCAAACACCCTACACCTACATAGCTCTTCACCCCCAAATGTCATTGTAATGATTCATGGAGCTAAATTCACTCCCAAAATTAAAAACAAAAAACAATTTAAAAAAGCCAGAAAAGACCAATGTCGGTACAAAGAGGATGGGACAAATGACAAACCTAAGTAAGGCTGGTTTAAATGGTCATGCAACCAAGAATACTTTCAATTTAAACCCAGAAAACATGCACTACACAGTGTTTAAGACAATATTTAGTCTTGAGTCCGAATCTGCAATTGAAAGTATATTTTGAGCCTTTTAAAAAAAATAACCTATTTTAAACTTTCCTAGTGGGGAGCTTTTCAAATGGTCTTTAAACTTTTGCCTAAAAAGAAGTGATGCCTCAGTAAGTTACTCCAAGTTATTATATCTGCTGAAAGGCAATCACACTGTTCTCTGTCTGATTTTGTACTGCTTAAGCAATAATCGACACTCAGAACTAAGCCTTTAACATGGGGGGTGGGTGCGGAGCAGGAAAAGCTCAGCCTATTACCTGCTGCATTTTTGGGCACATAGTTTCTCCTAGACCAGAACGAAGTCATATCCTAATCTATTAACTGAAGAATAGACTCAGTTTCTGAAGTCTGTCAATAGAAAGCATGTTTTTCACTTCTTCTTAAGTCACTCTTGTAGGTCTTCTCCAAACTTTCCAGTTCTTTGAAATTATTAAAAAATGTTGGACTTAGTTCAGATCATAACTACTGTACTATACACAATATTAGTTAGAGCATCTCAGTATTTCTATTTGTTAATTCTTGGGATAGAAATATATATAATGATGCTCAATCACAGTGACAATGGCTAAAATACCAAGATATAGCCAGCATCTGCACCTGGTAAAAAGCAAACAATCTTTGTTGCACTCTCCGTTTTCCATCACTTCTAAATTGTGATTATTTTTTTATTATATGTATTACGAAGAACTTCTTACCTGGTCTCTCTAGGTACTTCTTGGTTACTTTAATGAGGCACCACTGACCAGAACAAAGCATCACTTTTTGAATGAACTTTTTTTTTCCTCAAAAATAACATAACTACCATCACAAGCAAAAGTACTACTACTAATAATAAACAAAACCCAACCATGCACACATAAAAATTAGTCATGAATTCAAAAGACAACTGGTAAATTCTTTCAGCTGAATAAGAATTCTTAAACATTTATAGATTGGTATTTTAATGATCAATTGTTGCTCAAACAAAATGATGAAACTATTTCAGGTGTAAGAGAACATTAAAAAAAAACCAAAAAAAAAAAAAAAAAAAAAACCAAAAAAAAACCCCCAAAAAAAAAAAAAAAAAAAAAACCAAAAAAAAACCCCCAAAAAAAAAAAAAAAAAAAAAACCAAAAAAAAACCCCCAAAAAAAAAAAAAAAAAAAAAACCAAAAAAAAACCCCCAAAAAAAAAAAAAAAAAAAAAACCAAAAAAAAACCCCCAAAAAAAAAAAAAAAAAAAAAACCAAAAAAAAACCCCCAAAAAAAAAAAAAAAAAAAAAACCAAAAAAAAACAACAAACAAACAACCCCAAAAACCTAAAACAATGATACCATAGCCATAGATTGCAACTCTTATCACAAACTCTCAGGATCCAAAGCTATAGACCACATCACCCTAGCCACAGTGCAAACACAGAGTAAGACTGTTCAAAGAGCAAACAACCTAAACATAAGGGGCAACAGATGGAGAGAGACAAAAATGAGAATACAAGGAAACAGCACCACCATAAACAATGGTTAGAGTTAGTTCTTGTTCTACGCACAGTGTGTTTGAATCCCAGGGTGACAGGAAAGGTGGTGGTTTGGTTTTGTTTTCAAAACCAAAGCCAGCTTCTTTTGCATTAACAGGTTGCAACTTCTTGTAAGGATGCACACACAGAACTTCTCCAAACACGAGGAGTATCACAGGAGAAGGAAAAAAATTGTTTAACTGCACATGATGTCACTTCCTACAGAGCATTTACAATCTCTAAAAACAACAACAAAAGATAGATAGTATCCTTACAGACAGATAGTATCTTCACAGTTAAATTCTACCTTTAAATTAAAGGCAAGAAAGACTTGCTAGTTTTACAGCCACAAGACGCAAAAAGGTCAGACCATCAAAAGAAGACCGGGAAAGCACTCTGGTTTAGGATTCTGAATCTGTATCAACAGAGCAGGATCATTTTTACCACAACTGTTAAGAAAAATTGTTACCACACAATACACAGATCAAAGGCATGGTATGAGATGCAGTCATGTGATTTATTAATACAACTAAGTAACAAACAATTGCTTATTAACAGTTAAGAGACTGCTTACTATAAGCAGGAAATCTGCAGTGTGGTAGAAGAGTAGTGTGTGCTATATCTAAACATGGGCTAGATCATGGGCTTAAACCAAAGATCTCATGACAATGCTGTCTACCAGTGACAGACAGCAGAGAGTTTTCCTTTTGGGGAGGAAGGATTGCCTTTGCAATAGTAGCCTTAGCTAAAGGTCAGACATCTGCAAAGAGAAGTCAGAAGCACACACACACAGATTTAGCTAGGATAGAGGGCAGCAAGTCTGGAAGAGAGGGAGACTTTTGAAAGTCAACCATACAGGGATGACAGCTGAGTTTATGAATGAGATGAACAAAATAACTTTTAGAGAAATTTGATGTAGTACTATGGGTAAATACCACGCTGGAGAGATCTTACACAGATCTAAAGAAAAGGAACTCCAGAAAGATGAAAGGTTTTCACCAAGGTTAAAGTTACAAGGAGAGGAGAAAACAAAAAGCAAACGAAGGAAAGCTGCATTAAGAGTGGGCTTTTGTTGAATGTTCAGTACAGTTATATCACACAGAAGAGCATAAAGGAACACAAGATGCCAATATACTTCCAACAAAAGCCTACCAGAGGAAAACAAACACACCCAATCTTTCTAGGACTATGAGCCATAACATAGTAAAATCTGCCATAATCCACTCAATTGCTATTTTCTTCCAATGCCATCTTTCACAACAAAAGATTAGAGGAAACTGCATGTAGAAATCAATACAAACTCTTCCATAATTATTTGCTGCCCCCCCCCGAAGTTCCATCAGTGAGCTGTGGTGCAAGTATCCAAGCAGCTGTTGTCCTACCAGCATGTGCCCAAGCATACAACCTATCCAACAGGAGAAAAGGTGGAACTGAGATGACATCCTGCTCAGCGTGTGCCAGTATTGAAACACATGAGTAGGGACCATGCCTCAACAGACTTCTGCACACCACTAGGTACTCAAATTTAGGTACTACAGCTTTGGCAAGTTACGGTGACGCTCGCTGAAGGATTCTGATAGTCTTGTAAGGCACAGAGTGCACAACTCATTTCTTTTAAGTAAAGAAGTAACATGTTACACATTACTTTTTTTTAGAGACCTAAAACCATCATTTCTGCACAACAGCAAGCATCTTTAAGTAGTCTCATCTCAGACAAACTTAAACAAAGCAAACAAAAAAACCATCACAGTCCTCTTGTGCTACTGACACTCAGTATTGTTGGCTAGAGCACTGGTAATGCCCGAGCATGTTTCAAACCAGTACTGCAGCTACTCTGTTCAGACCACTGAACACTAGCTTCTGCACCCCTGCCTCTGTGATGAAAGCCTGCCACACCCATCACATTATTCTCCATTAGCTGATGGTGGAAGGAGCAGAGAAGGAAGTTATGGTGAAAATAGCTGCAAAAAAAGTTTAGAAAACATGGACAAAACCAAAGCACTTAAACATTAGGACAAATTAACAAAGTGCAAATGCCCTCTGAACACAATTTGAAAAATACATCAGTGGCAATCATGTCACTGGAAACTCTCAGTTGACCACAAAAATTAATAATCTCTGTAGGTCTTACTTACTGGACTAGTAAAATCTGAATTTGTCATCTGTATTATAATCCTTGATTGAAATAATTTCGTTATGATAGCAAACTGGAGTAAAAAACCACCTTTCACCACTGACATGTTCAATCCATGAGATATTTCAGGTGAAGGTACAAGAATACCTCAGCAGACACAAATTATCTAATCTAAAGGACAGTCACTGACCTCAATTACTGCAACTGCTGATGTTATCATCCATACATACATTTAGAATCAAACTTTTTGTGTGTGTGTCCTTTTGAACTCTAATGGCATTGAGTTTCACAGAATAAATACGGTTATTGTCTTAAAACTGATAATTTCTGGAAGTTCACAGAAGACAAAAGTTTTAAACTGTCAGAACAATTTAAGTATAAAAAAGTGGCATTGAAATCATAGTATCGTTTAGGTCAGAAAAGACATTAAAGATCATTGAGTCCAACCATTAACCTGGCACCACCATATTCACCACTAAACCATGTCCCTAAGAGCCACATCTATAGATCTTTTAATTACCTCCAGGGATGGTGACTCCACCACTTCCCTGGGCTGTCTGTTCCAATGCTTGACAATCCTTTACACGAAGAAGTTTTTCCCAATACGTAACCTAAAACCTGCCCTGGTACAACTTGAGGCCATTTATTCTTGGCCTGTTGCTTGTTAGCTGGGAGAAGAGACCAATCCCCACCTTCCTACAACCTCCTCTCAGGCAGCTGTAGAGAGTGATAAGGTTCCCCCTGAGCTCCCTCTTCTCCAGGCTAAACACCCCCAGCTGCTCCTCACACAGCTTATGCTCCAGACCCTTCCCCAGCTCTGTTGCCCCTCTCTGGTCACACTCCAGCACCTCAATGTCTTTGTGGTAGTGAGGAGCCCAAAACTGAACACTACTCAAAGTGTGGCCTCACCAGTGCCAGGTACAGGGGGACAATCACCTTCCTAGAGTCCTGCTGGCCACAGTATTGCTGATAAACACCAGGATGCCACTGACCTTCCTGGCCACACTGCCAGCTCATGTTCAACCACACCAACCAGAAGAGTAAAGAATGCTCCTTAGCCATCTCAGTGGGGTAAGGGATGGAGATCCACAGGACAACAAAGACACAAAGCTTGCTGATGCATTAGAAGCCACAGAAATACCCAAGAACAGTCCCATGGGAATTAGGGCCTCTCTCCCAAAACAGATTGCAGGATGAACAGCCCAAATTAAGTGTATCTACATCAATGCATGCAGCACTAGCAGCAATCAGGAGGAGCTGGAAAACTATGATATAAAGTCAATATAGTCAAAGTGCTGACTGAAGAAGCCATACCATTCAACTGCATTCCAGAAGTCTCACACTGCTCCCTTCTACCTAAAATTACTCTTAGAAGTACAAACCACTATGTTAATATTAGCATTTAAATATTCATGTATCAAGTTAGGATCTACTGCCAGTCGTATTTGCCAGCAGCACAAAGGACAGGCTACAAGAAAAGTTAAATTTCTTCTGAACTCTAATCTCTCAAAACCCCAGTTATCTACACAGAACATTTACCTAGTAAGATTAAATCACTGAAAAAAGTTGCAAAGAAAGTGCTTTCAGCTGTGGAGTTGAACACAACAATGTCAGCGGACTCAAAACTCCTGCAGCATACACGGCTTTAAAAGCCTCATGAGGCAGGTATTATCTCAAACTTCTCATAGGGGACACCTTACTAGTCTTTTGAACTCTTCTGAACTTCAAATTTCAAACCCTTTCCCACGGTTCATTGTTATTTGTGATGGAAAAAGAGAAATAGTTCTCCATGAACAGTGAATTTTCCATTAGTAACAATTCTTTATGTCAATTCTTCATGGAACCCCTCTTTCTGTTTTCATTGCAGGCTGTATCAACTGGTTGCAAACTCACACAATGTGATAGAACTTCAGTAACTCTTACTTAGTCCCTGAAGCCAATATGAAAACCTCTGTAACAAGAGTGTTCATGACCAAACAAAACAAACAACCCCAGCAAAAATTTGAAAGAGGCTGTACCACTTTTGGTCCCACATCCCTCTGTATAGTTGAACAAGCTCTAGAGAAGACAAAGAAACTTGCTTTCCCTTTTTCACTAGCACTTCTACATTCCTGCTGATGCAAATCCCTCTTAGCATGTTATTCCAGGCCAAGCAACAGTAGAATGCAATCATATATTTGGGGTCAAAGAGGATTAATAATATAAAGCAAATTTATTGCTCTAATTAAGACAGTCTTTTATTAAAACAAGTTATCTCATTTAACCACCTAATAATTTGGCTAAGGAGTTTGGTTCCTAGAGCTGAACTTGCAACACTAAGCATCAAATACATTCCTACACACAATAGCATGGTCCTGTCACATGCCACAAGAAGGCTGTACCACATCACTGCAGTCAGAGGACAACATGCCATCTACTAGGATGCTTTCTGCAAGACATTTACTGAGTCTCAGTAAGGTTTATTGAATCTTAGTTGTACAGCTGTTCTTGGCACTCTTCTCATCTTTTCATACGCAGCCACACAAAGCTGCAATAATTTTTTTCAAACCAGCTCTAATACACAGCAGCCTTTTTCATTCCCAACACAACAGCCTCCCTACTTCCAAAGTATTAGTTGCCTTGATCACTCTTAGAAGGAACCTTTTTTTGGCATGAAGAAGCATCAGAAAAAGCAGAACAGCTGTTAGACTGGAATGCATAATGAATCAAAAGTAAAATTAGATGGTAGCCTTAAATCCAAGACTTGGTAAGAGTTAACACATTACCATTTTTAAATTACAGTAGGAAGTCAAGGTTTAGAACAGACCACTTTATTAATATTAATATTAATAATATTAATAACAGGCCACATAAACTCCTAAAGAGTCTTTCATATGGTTGGTAATTTTAGATGCTCAAAGTAAATCCAGATCTGATACCTTCCTCCTAAGCAATGAGGCTTTGCAGTGAACCATTCTTTGTATACATAAGCCACCAAAAAGCGACAAAGAAAGTTGCAAGCTTTGCGAATCTGGGAAGTCTACCACACACAATGGCAAAGGAGGAAAATAAAGGGAAAAAAATTCAAGATACGAGTAGTAGGAAGGACTGCAACACCCGAATCGTGCTGTACCCTGGTGAGGGACCCAGAGCGCAAGACAGGCCCTGCCTTTTTGTTTTGTTCTCGGGCTGCACGTTCCCCACCGGAGCTGTGGGGCCACTGTGCCACCCACTGCCTCTAGTGGCACAGCCTATGCACCAGGTCCCAGTCTGGGAGCACACACTGCCTCACCTGCTCCTTCACTGCACTACCCATCGATTTCACAATCCCCTGTGCATCAAGGAAACAGCCCCATCCTTACAAAGGGCAGAAACCAAAGCCAAACTACATCCCAGTCCTACTGAGAGGAACCGGCAACCAGGCCCTCCTTAAGCCAACCTAACACCCAACCGAGATCACAACCTGCTCTGAAAACCCCAGACAAAACACCTCGCTTACTGAGAAGCTGTGGGTTTCCCCAGTGTCCCCCAGTGTTTTGGGGAAGGAGCACAGTAGACAGCTCCAAGGCCCTGCCAAGGCACACAGGCTGTGACTGGCACCCTACAAACCCACCCAACCCAATCTGCGGGTGTGGAGAACGAGTGTGGATGCACAAAAGAGAGCACTACACTTCACAAATTGCTGGGTGATTTCAAACCTCCCGTGCCTCTTCTCAGCTTCAAGAAGAGACGCAGGACATGAGGTTGAAGAAACGGGGGAAAAAAAATTCAAGATGGCTGAAGGTGTCTTGTCGGGGATTTTCATACCCGCCCTGTGACTCTAGAGGGCACTCGATTTATGCCCTGGCCCTCCCCGCCGCCGAGCCGAGCAGCGGCGCAGCCCGTCGGCTGCTTGCGGGAGCGGGTATTGCAGGAGCGATGCCTGCAGCGGCAGCGCCCGCCCCGCGGAGCGGAGCCGAGCCGAGCCGAGCCAAGCGGAGCAGCCGCCTCACAGCCCTCGCCTCACAGCCCCCGCCGGGCTTCGCCCCGGGGCGGCAGCGCCTGCTGCGCACACCGGCTCCCCGCACGGCCCCGGGGCACCGCCTTCCGCCCCGGCCCCCGGCACGGCGCGCAGGGCGTGGGTCAGACCCTCCCCGGGCAGGTCCCGCGAAGGCAGAAATAGACACACAAACGGCACTCACAATGGAGCTCGCTCTCCTCGCCGGTCTCTGCCAAGGCTGCACCAAACCGGGCTGGAGCCTGAGGGAAAGGCGCGGGGTTACCGCGGGGCAGCGGGCAGCGCCCCCGGCAGCGCTGCCTTCGCCCGGCCAGCGCGGGGACCGCCGGCACCGCTCGACGCTTCCCTTCGATCCCGACCCTTCAGACAGACAGACAAATAAATAAATGACTCGATGCGCTGCCCTCCCGGGGGCGGCGGGGTACCCCTCACG